>CM034309.1:0-600000 GCA_019925795.1 Dendrobium chrysotoxum | reverse complement strand
GAATCATTCAGCATATCCTCAGAACTTCAATTCTACTTAAAGATGGAGATCGAGTTAATATCATCCCACTTTTATTTATAGTCACATATTTCATTATGTACGACACCTAGTTTGATGAGGCTCACATGATTATTAGCTACCTTCATAACCTCACTTCTATCTGCCTATCTTCAACCAGATGAAAGCAGAATATTACTTTAGGATATGTGGTACCCTATGTGCTTTACCAAAAATATTACCTTATTTATCTTAGCACTACAGACTATTTTTTTACATTCTATAGTAGGATTCAAATTTCTCATTATCAAACTCTCCACCATGATCACTGTGAATAGTCAAAATTTCATAACTTAGCTTCCTCTGAATCCAAGTGGAGAATGATCTAAATTTCTTGAATGATTTACTTTTATGAGATAGGAATTTAACCTAGGTAAACCTTGAGTAATCATCAATAATCACATAACCAAAGAATTTCCCTCCTAGGCTTATAGTGCTAACAGGTCCAAAAAGATTCATGTGAAGGACTTCTAAAGATTTGCTAGATTTAATGTCCTTGATTGAGTGGAAGGAGGATTTGACTTTCTTTCTTAACTAATAAGCATCACACAAATGGTTCTTAGTAAACTCTAGTTTGGGTATGCCTCTCACTAAGTCTTTTGGGTGATTTTTCTAAGATTTTTTATGTTTGCATGATATAATCTCCTATGTCATAACCATGATTCATCAACAATGGCTTTTAGGCAAAGAGAAGTAGTAGGTTCAACACAGAATAAATCAAGCATGTAAATATTATTGATTCTTTTTCCTTACAGCATAGTATTTTCATTTAGGCTTATAATTCAGCTGGTAGATAAAAATTTAATACTAAAGCTTTTATTACATAGCTGGCTAATGCAAAGCATATTATGTTTCAAGCCATCTACTAGTAAAACATTTTCAATGAGGAAAATTTTTTAGTTGCCAATTATACCTGAGCCCACCACTCTTCTGGTGGTGTTATCTCCAAGTGTCACCTTGCATCCTGCCTTGGCCTCCAGTAGAATGAATTGATCTGTATCTCTAGTCATGTGCCCTGAACATCCACTACCTAGGTACTACATGCTCCCACGGGGCCTTTTATGAGAGCATCCCTACAAAATCATCAAAGGTTAGATTTAGGAACTCGAACAAGTTTGGGTTCCACCTTATGAATTAAAATATGAGATGCATGCATGCTATGTTGTGCTATATGCAATTTTTGTCTCCATACCAAATATGTTATATAGTGGATACTACAAGTGTGGGAGATATGTCCTAGCATGCCACGAGAAAAATATCTAATACCAAGAAAAGGATTTATTAATATATACGGGTTATAGTTCCTCTTCCTAGGATTAAATGTATACTGTGTTGATGGTTTATTAAATTCTACAAATGAAGGTGGCATTTTATTTTCTTTAAAAGCAGTTAATTTCACTTGTAATGATTTATTTGTACTTTCAAGAATTAAAATTTCAAATTTTAAAGCATGCTTACTATCTAATTAAGATACAAGAGTTTTAAGTTCTTTGAATGCATTTTCTAATTTAACATGTGATGTTTTCAACGAATCATGTTCAACAGTTAAATTAAGAAACTTCTTGTTTAAAGTATCAAGTTCATCTAATAAAGCCATATGATTACTATCCAATGTTGAAAGATCTTTCCTAAGGAATTCATGCTCTTTCTGCAGTTTTGAAAAATTAGAATTCTAGCTTGCATACATTTTCTTGAGCTTCTTATATTCATAATGAATTTTTTTAGAAACTTCAAATAGTTTATCATAGGAAAGCTCACATATCTCGTCTTGATCAAAATGATCAAGTTGATTATCTTCCATTAAGCACAAGTTGGTTACCTCCTCTTCTGCTTCTATTTCAGATGAGTCTGAAGTAGAGTCTGCCCAGAAAGCCTTCTGAGTCCTTTACTTGCCCTTCTTAAACTTAGGTTTTTATTCACCCTTCTTCTTGATTGGTTAAGTTTTTATGTTTGGGCAATCTAACTTCAAGTTCCATGGCTTCCTGCATTCAAAATAGATGATATCACCAAAAATTTTAAAATTTTTATTAACTTTACCTTTACTCCATTACTGGCGATGCTTTTGCTTTTTCTTTAGAAAGCTCTTCAATTGCCTTATCATCGATGCTATGTCATCATCATCCTCAGGTGCAGAATTATCACTATTAGAATTATTAGACTTTACGGCTATAATTTTCTTCTTTCTCTTTCACTTGCATCAAGTTATCTTTGACTCACTCCTTGCTCATAGGCAATGAGTGATCCAAGTAAGTTATCAATGGAGTAAACATTCATATCCTTAGATTAAGTAATATCAGTGATTTTTGTATCATAGGAAGTAGATAGATAATATAAGATTTTTTTAACTTTTTTATAGTTGGTAATTCCTAAAGCATGCAAGGAAGTAATAATTTGAGTAAATCTAGTATACATTTTAGAGATTTATTCACTAGGTTTCATGCAAAAAAGTTCATAGTCATGGAGCAGAATGTTCAACCAAGATTATTTTACTTCATTTGTTCCTTCATAGGTTATGTAGAGTTTATCCCAAATCTCTTTTCTAATTATACAAGTAGATACATATATATAATCTTTAGATTTTAATACACAGAAAAAATAGTTTAAATATTTAGCATTTAATTGGGCTAAATCTCTATCTTCTATGCTCCATTCAGAAAAAGGAAGTTCAATTTTCATGCCATTAACAAAATATAAAGGTGCAGAATATCCTTCCTGAACTAACATCCACATGCGATAATCTATAGATTACAAAAATGTTGACATACAAATTTTCCAAAAGTCAAAAGAAATATTATCAAATAATGGTGGTCACGTGATTGAATATCCTTTTGCAGTATTACAATTTCCAAAGTTAGCCATTGATCATTTTTTAAAAGTTTTCTAAAACTTAATTTTTGAATCCCTCTCTGATACCACTTGAAAGTTTGTGAATGTTGTTAAATCTCTAAAAACTAGCCAGAGGCTAACCAAGAGGGGGTGAATTAGTAATTTAAAAAATTCTTTAATAAAAAAGAGAATCCCTTAATACAAAACCAGATCAATTTCACAATAATAATAAAATCAGAGTTTTCAACCACACAGAAAAATAAAAAAGTGCGGAACTTATAAAGCAAATAAGTAAAAGAATGAACACACTAGATTTTATAATGGTTTGGTAAAATCTGACCTATGTCCACTCCCCGGAGGCCTCTGCTCTAGGTATTACACTAAATCTTTTACTGTCTCTCCCTGAGCCCCCAAAGCTAGGCAAAGAAGCCCTTACAAAATCTCTTCCACCAACCTAGTGTGGCAAAGTACCTTAAATCTTTTTCACCATCATGGTGAAGGCATAGAACTATAAATCATTTTTCTCCCTCCTGGAGATGGCAGAGAACCAAGAATCTTTTTTCTCCCCCCTAGAGATGGCAGAGAACCAAGAATCCTTTTACTCCCTCCTGGAGTTGGCAGAGAACCATGAATCCCTTTACTTCCTCCTGGTGTTGGCAGAGAACCATAATTATATGCTGAAGAATGTCTCCCTGGAGCAGCCCAAGAATCAAAGCAGAGACTTGAAAAAGATTAGAAGGAAATTTGCTTGGAGAAACCTTATGAAGCTCTCATAACTCTCCCTCACAAGAGCTTTCCCTCTCTTCTCTCTCAAAAGCTCTCCTCAACTCTCTTTCTCTCTAAACTCTTTCTTAAGTAATTCAAATAACAAAATATTTTTAACATAAGAATTAGAGAAGCTTAAATAGTGGGCTTCAAGAAACCCTAATTTTCAAGAGAGCCATCTTATGTTCATACTATATGATACAAACATCATATAGTATGATCAGCATAAAACTAGACTCATCCAGTATCATGTTAACAGTTATTTAGACAAACTGTTCAAACCTCAAAACATTCAGTACTGTATAATAATAAGATTGTTTGGTACAAACTATAGAAATTCCTTCTATTTGTTTGAGATGACTTCTAGTACGGCCAATTTCATACTCTGTCAATCTTCCAACACTGTGGACATCATACAGTATGATTAGTATAAAAATCATGGATTTTGTTTGATATAATCTTTCAGATGACCAAATTTGTACTTTGTTAATCGTATTTTATGAACATTATCATTTAGTATGATCGGCTGATTATAATTGCCCATAATTTGATTGCCTGATTTTTAGGGTCAAATTAAGCAAGATATTAATATGGTCGTATAATACGATTATGGTTGTACTATTCGATTAATACAAAAATAGTATATTCCTTAATTCTCTAGTGGCTAGGGCTTTGTAGAATAAACTTAATCGTATAGTATAATTTAAAGTCGTACAGTACAAAAAAAATAAAAAAAATCTAACATTATATTTTTCTTTCTCCCCTTATATGTGTGCATGGTTACGCAGTAATAGTATCCACCAGATTACATGATTTGACTCAAGAAAGATAAAAAATACATAAATAATTAAAAATATAGACTATAACCCTAGTCTACCCAATCTTGAGCTGATCAAAATTGTAAGTGAATAGTAGATGAATTCCTTAAAATGTTAGTATGCTCATACAAATACCAGTATCCAATAATATGTTACGAGAAATAAAAATTTTAAAATAATAATATTTGTTATCATCAAAATCATAAGTTAAGATCCTAGGATGTAACAGTCAGCATTGGAATAAAGGTAAATCTATTAAAATTTCCAAAACTTCTTCAGAAGTCATCTAGTTTAAATGTAGGAAGTCAGGGCACATGAAGACTGATTGCCCAAATCTTAAAGCTCACCCAATCAAGGAAAAGGATGAAGAAAAAGCCAATTTCAAAAGGAGTATGAACCAGACTCAAAAGGCTTTTTGGGCAGACACCACTTCAGACTCATCTGAGATAGAAGCTGAAGAGGAGGTAACCAACCAGTGCTTAATGGTAGATAACCATCTTGATCATTCTAACCAAGAGGAGGTATGTGAGATTTCCTATAATGAACTATTTGAAGTTTCTGAAAAAATTTATAATCCATATAGGGAGCTCAAGAAAATGTATGTAAGCCTTAATTTTGACTTTTCAAACTTAAAAAAAGAGCATGAATGTCTTAGGAAAGATCACTCTACATTGGATAATAATCATATAATCTTGCAATGAATTTTATTCATTAAATAAGAAGCATCTTGATTTAACTGATGAGCATGATTCCTTGAAAGCATATCATATTGATCTAGAAAATTCATTTAAGGAATTAAAGGCATGTTTAGATGAAGCTGTTAATAGAGAGCATGAATTAAAAGTTGACGATGTAATTCTTAAAAGTGCAAATAAAATTCTACAAGAAAAACTAACTGCTCCTAAAGAAAATAAAGCATCACTACAGCATGCATCATTTAAACCTAGGAAGAGGCACCATAACCCAAATAGACTTGTAAATCCATTTCTAGGAGTTAGATGTTTTTTCTGTAGCATGCTAGGACATATCTCCCACACTTACACTATCCATCATAGAACACATTTAGTTTGGAGGCCAAAATTGCATAAACCATAGTATAGCATGCAAGTATATCATCCTTTAATCCATAAGGTGGAACCCAAACTT
Source organism: Dendrobium chrysotoxum (assembly GCA_019925795.1). Taxonomy (NCBI): domain Eukaryota; kingdom Viridiplantae; phylum Streptophyta; class Magnoliopsida; order Asparagales; family Orchidaceae; genus Dendrobium; species Dendrobium chrysotoxum. Next base: position 594,388 of record CM034309.1, on the reverse strand, counting down.
ATTTAGGTTCCTAAATCTAAGCCTTGATGATTTTTAGGGCTGCTCTCACAAAAGGCCCAGTGAGAGCATGTGGTACCTGGACAGCGGATGTTTAAGACACATGACTGGAGATGTAAAGCAATTCATCACACTGGAGGCCAGGGTAGGGGGCAAGGTAACACTTAGAGAGAACACCACCAGGAAGGTGGTTGGGTCAGGTATAATTATCAACTCAAAAAAATTTTATGATTAAAAATGTTTTACTAGTAGATGGATTCAAATATAATTTGCTAAGTATTAGCTAACTCTATGATACAAGCTTTAGCATAAAATTTTTATCTACCAACTGTATAATAAGCTTAAACTACTACATCTATTTGCCTAAAAACTATTATTGATGAATCCTGGTTATGGCATAGGAGACTATGTCATACAAGCATGAAAAATCATAGAAAAATCACCTTAAAAGACTTAGTGAGGTCATACCCCAAACTAGAATTCACTAAGGACCACCTATGTGATGCTTGTTAGTTAGTAAAGTAAGTCAAATCCTTGTTCCACTCAATTAATGACATTAAAACTAGCAAATCTTTAGAAGTTCTTCACATGGATCTCTTTGAACATGTTAGCACTGTAAGCCTAGGAGGCAAAGTCTTTGGGAATGTGATTGTTAATGATTACTTGAGGTTTACTTGGGTTAGATTCTTATCTCATTAAAGTGAATCATTCGAGAAATTTAAGACATTCTCCACTTGGATTTAGAGGAAGCTAGGTTGTGAAATTCTAACAATTCACAGTGATCATTGTGGAGAGTTTAAGAATAAAAATTTTGAATCTTACTATAAGGAGCAAGGGATAGATCACAACTATTTAGCTCCTAGAATCCCTCAATAGAATGGGGTAGCTGAAAGAAAGAACAAGACCTTAGTAAAAGCCGCTAGAGCCATATTAGATGAATACTCACTTCTTAAATACTTATGTGTAGAAGAGGTAAATATAGCCTGTTATGTTCTGAATAGGGTAAATATTAGATCCAAACTAAATAAGACACCCTATGAAATCCTTAAGGATAGGACAGCCAATCTCTCACCTTCATGTCTTTGGATGTAAAGTGTTCATTTTAGTCATTCAAAAATCTCTGATATAAAAGTTTGACCCCAAATTTGTTGAAAGAGTTTTCATAGGATATTCAAATGTTGGAAAATCCTTTAGAGTTTTCAATAAAAGGACACCGGTGGAAGATGAGACCACTCATATAATTTTTAAAGAATCTGATAATTCTAGAGGCTTTAGGGTAGAAGAAGAAGAAGAAATGGTTGAGGTCACCCAACGAGTAGAATCTATAAATCTTGAAGAAAGGGTATAACCTAAAAATTTAATGCCTAAAGAATGGAGATATTCTCCCAGTCATCCTAAAGAACTGATCTTAGGAAACACATCTAAAGGTGTTAGAACTAGGCATGGACTTAGGAAAGAAGTTAACCACTCTACCTTTATCTTGATGATTGAACCCATAAATATAAATCGAGCACTATTTGATGAATTATGAATCCCAGCCATATAAGAAGAACTAAATCAATTTACTAGAAATAATGTTTGGGAATTAGTTGAAATACCTAATGACCAGAGTGTTGTTGGAACCAAGTGGGTTTTCAAAATAAAAATGAATGATTCTGGTGTAGTGGTTCGAAACAAAGTAAGACTAGTGGCTAAGGGATACAATCAAATAGAAGGGATTGACTTTGATAAAACTTTTGCCCTTGTAGCTAAATTAGAAGCCATAAGGGTGCTACTAGCTTTTGCCTGATTTAAGGGATTCAAACTATATCAAATAGATGTTAAAAGTGCCTTTCTAAATGGGGTAATAAAAGAAGATGTGTATGTTGAATAACCCCCAGATTTTGAAAATTCAAAATTTTCCAATCATGTGTTCAAATTAAAAAAAGCTTTATATGGACTGAAATAAGCACCTAGAGTATGGTATGAAAGGCTAAGCACATTCCTGCTATATAGAACCATTATTTAGGGGAGCATAGACGCCATCCTATTTCTTAAAAAGGTAGGAGAAGAATACTCCTTATCTAAATCTATGTTGATGATATTTTGTTTGGATCCTTTGATAAAAATCTATGTGACAAATTTTTTAAGATAACGAGTAAGGAGTTTGAGATGAGTATAACGGGAGAACTGAACTACTTTCTTGAATTTATTCTAAGGTAAAAAGATGATGGAATTTTACTTAGTCAATCAAAATATATTAAGGATATCCTTAAGAAATATGAAATGAATAAAGTTAAGGCAATTAACACTCCCATGAGTTCTACAGTTCAATTGGATAAAGTCTCAAACAAAAAATCAGTTAATTAGAAGAAATATAGAGGAATAATTGAATCACTTCTTTACTTAACTGCTAGCAGACCTAATATTATATTTAGTGTTTATCTCTATGCTAGATTTTAGGCTGATCCAAAAGAATCTGACTTGACTGTTGTTAAAAGAATTCATAGATATCTCTTAGGAACCCAAAACTTGGAAATCTGGTATCCTAGACACAACACTTCCTTTAAAAATATAGGATATTCTAATTTAGACTTTGCTAGATGTAGGGTTGATATGAAAAGCACTTTTGGAACTTGCCAGTTTATAGGATAATCTTTAGTCTCCTAGTCCAATAAAAAATAGAACTCAGTAGTCCTGTCAACTACAAAAGCTGAATACATAGCCTTAAAAAGCTTTGTGGCATAGGTCCTTTGGTTAAAGCGATAAATCTTGGATTTAGGACAACCTGCAGGCACCATTCCAATCTTATGTGATAACACTAGTGCCATCTATATTTCAAAGAATCCAATCCAACACTCCAGGACCAAACATATAGATAAAAGGTACCATTTCATTAGGGACCATGTCACTAAGGGAGACATAGAGCTACATCATGTAGCCACTAAAAATTAGCTTACAGATATTTTTACAAAACAAATAACTTTTGAAATCTTCAGCACCTTAAGAACAAAATTAGTTGTCATAGATATTCATGCTTAAAAATCTAAAATTTATTATTTTTGTTTTATATTTTTATCATTTCAGTGATTTTTTTTATTGTTTTTATTTATATATATGTTTGTTTATTGTTGCAACTCGAGCTCACGAGTTTATATTTTTGATGATAACAAATATAATGGCTCACATCCATATGTCTACTTATATTTGCAATGAAAAATTATTTATGTGTGTACTAACATTTATGGAACACCATGCACAATCCAATGAAGATTCAAGGCCCAAGATTGGGTGGAATAGGTTATGATGTAAAGATTTTTATAATATTCATTAATGTATTTTTGATTTCTTAAGTTAAGTCTTATAAGGGTCTATGCTAGCTTGGTGATCATGCACACACACACTCAGAGGTAGTGAGATTGAGTCAAAATCAGAAGTTCAAATTTTGAACTAATCGTACTATACGATCATCTCATCAAAATAACTAATTTTAGTGTGTACTACAAATTGAACCAATCATACTAGATGATTTAGATCGTCTAGGACGATCACTTATGATCATGGAAAATAGCTGTCAATCATAATTTAGGCAAGATTTTAAGATTAAAATTTTATTCTAATCATCCATAATGATATACATCATACTGGATGATCTTTGACAATCATGCCTAAATTGATCCTATAATTAGGGGAGTAATTATGGTAAATTTGTTCAATCAGATCGTATGGGATGATTGGTGACAACCGTACTGGACGATCTGATCATTGCTTGGGATGATAATTAATTGTCACCTATCGAACAAGATGAAATACCAAAATCCCTAAACGAATGATATTGGATGATTGTAGAATCATCCTAGATGATCAATACAAACTCTTGAACTATTCGTATATGATAATGCAGTCTATACTGTCAAAAAGGGTTGTTTATACTTATCATACAGGACGATTGTACATGATCATACTAGATGATCTCTGATGACAGAATTAATTTTTTAGGGTTTTTTAAATCCCTCTATTTAAGCTTTCTCCAGATACATTATAAGTGTCTTTGGCATGCATTGAGTCCCATTTCTTCTGGAGAGAAATTAAAGATAAATCCTTAAAAAGGAGAGAGGAAAGGGTAGAGCTTGAGAGGGAGAAGATTCTTATGGGTTTCAAGGGAATTTGGAGGGGGTTTCACATGGTTGCTCAGGAAAGCTTGCACCTTAGTACCATCATTATCAAGGTTTATCTTGAGAGAAGTTTTGGGAAGAAGAAGATCTCTTTGGTGTTAAAGGACCCGGCTACTCCGCTGCATAGGGGAAGAAAGGTATTTCAGGTTCTCTGCCTATGAAAAGATTATGGTCCTCTACCGCACCAGGTTGGTGGAAGAGATTTTATAAGGGCTTCTCCGCCTAGCTGTGGGGGCTAAAGGAGAGTCACTAAAGGTTTAGTATAATACCTAGAACGGAGGGTTCTAAGGAGTGGATGTAAGTCAGGTTGGACTGAACCACTATAAATCTGGTGTGTTTATTCCTTTTATTATTTTTACATTTTAATTTTTGTACTTTTATTTTTTTGTAATTAATTATGTGGTTTAAATCTCTATTTATCTATTATTATGAAACTAATCTACTTTCGTATTTGGTGATTAAATTATTTATTTTTAGATATTTGAAAAATCTTTAAAAATGGTATTTTCTCCTTTAGTTTTAAAAAAGTTTATAAAATAACCAATTCACCCCTCTCTTGATTAGCCTCTGGCTTGTTCTTTAGGGTTTCATAACCCTCGCAAATTTTTACGTGGTATTAGAGCGAGATTCAAAAACTAAGTTTTACAAAACTTTTAAAAAATGATCAATGGCTAACTTTGTAAATCATAACATTGTGGAAGGCTATTCAATCACGCAACCACCTTTATTTGAAAATATTTCTTTTGATTTTTGGAAAATTTGCATGTCGACTTTCTTGTAATCAATTGATTACCGAATATGGCACATGATTCAAACTGGTTATTTTGTACTATCACGTATTATAGATGGAGTTAAAACTGATATTCCTTTTACTGAATGGAGTAAAATAGAACAAATCAATGCTCAATTGAATACTAAATGTTTGAACTATTTTTTGTGATTTAAATTCTAAAGATTACGAGAGAATCTCTACATGTACTACCGGCAAGGAACTTTGGGATAAACTATGCATTACATATGAAGGTACAAGTGAAGTCAAGCAATACAAGTTAAATGTTCTACTACATGACTTTGAACTTTTTAGCATGAAATCTTATGAGACTATCTCAGACATGTATGTTAGATTTACTCAGATAATAACATCTTTGTATGCCATAGGTAGAGAAACTTCAAACTTTAAAAATGTTAACAAAATTTCACTTTTCCTACTTGATAATGTTGATGCCAAAGTCATCATTATTTGTGAATCAAAAAATTTGAATGAATATTCTATTGATAATCTGATTGGCTCACTCATTGCTTATGAGAAAAGTTTGGGTCAAAAGCCTTTGGATACAGGTAAAACTATAGTGCTAAAAGCTAAAGACATGGATGAATGTGGCTTAGTAGATGATGAAAGTGAAGAGTTAGCATCAATAATAAGAAAATTAGGAAGTCTACTAAAGCACAAGCAAAAGCATCAACAAAAGTGGAATAAAGGTAAAAATGGTAAGAATGTTAAGATTTTCTCTGACATTATTTTCTTTGGATGTAGGAAAGTAAGACATATAAAAACTGAGTGAACTAATTTAAAAACTCTTCTTGTAAAGAAAAAGGGTAAAAATAAGCAAATTGCAATAAAGACAAATGATAAAAAGCAAAAAAAAATCTTCAACGCAGACCTAGCTTTTGAATCATCAAACCAGGAGCAAGATAATGAGGTATAAAGTTTTGTTTGTGTTTATCTGTGTTATAGTTAATGCATGCATATATGTCTTTATTTTATTTTTGTTCACCGTAAATATTTTTATTTTTTATGTTGTTTTAGCATTTTATTTTATAGTAAGATATTTATGTTTGTAATTTTTTATTTTATTTTCAATATATGTTTTTGAGAACACTCTCTAATCATCACACACAAATCACATCTCACATTGTATTTGTATAAGAGAACCAATCACTTCTCTCTAATCACATTTTTTTAAATGAAAATTTTACCTCCTTTTTTGCTTAAAATTTTTGGTAAGTGATTATTAACTTCCCTAAATAGTTAAAGGAATAGAAATTGATGACTATCCCTCTCCCTCTAACTCCTTTAGTGGTGAAACTTCTTTTTGAATCAAAATCTATTTCAAAGTAAAAAATTGGACCTAGTAATAGAGATATGCTTCATCTTCCTACATTTCGTTATCTCATATGAATATTTTTTTGCAAGTCAATGAATGTACTTTAAATTTTTTTAATCAAGTTTTGTTTTTATCATATGGATTGGATTTTTCTTTGTGGTTAATTCTTCTTAATATAAGAGAGTTAGTTCTTCTTCTCTTATATTTGGAAGATAATCTCACAATTGAGAGAACTCCTTTAAAGATTTAGAAAGGAAGCAAGTTGGCAAAATATGGAAAGAGGCACAAAATGAGCCCAAAATAAAAAGATGTGCAATGTCCACCAAATAATTGCATGATACATAAAGTGCATCAAAAATCTAAAGATGCGCAAAGTGCGCCAAAAATTGATAAAGATGTACAAAATGAGCCCACAATAAGTTAGCTCTCATTTCTTTCAAATCTTTAAATCTTAGAAAAATTTATGTGCCAATTGATATCTTCAACACTTCAGTTTGAAAATCATGATTCCTGAATTAACATTTTTACATTAATATTCTATTAGATATATTTCATGCAAGAAGATTTAGAAGATTAAAATTACTTCTCTAATTTTTTTTCTGAATTAGATTTTTGTTAGAAAAGATTTTAACCTATAAGGAGCTTGAGTTAGGGTGAATAAAACTTGAATCTCTAACCTTTCTAGCTTTAAGCATTGTCAATGCATTTCTTTCTAAGCTTTTGAATAAAATTAAGAGGTAATTTTCTCATTTCAAGAAAATTTGCTTAAATTAATTTATTCTTCTTAATCATCACCATCACCTCCACTTGATCAGGGTCTGTATAACCTTTAGTTTGTTATGTGTGTTCCATTATATTTTTTTCGTGTTTCTCTTTTTTTTGATAATGTCAAAGGGGGAGAATGTATTTATCTGGTTATATTTGTGGTTAGGTTGCATTTATTCATCTTGTATTATGTTATTTAGTTTCTAAAATTTATATATCTTTATTTAAAAAAAATTTTGATTTTTCCCTATTTTTAATATAATTATCTTAGTGATGGGGAGATTAGGAGAAATTATTTTTAAATTTGCAAACATAAAAAAGGGGGAGATTGTTGCAACTTGATCTCACGAGTTTATATTTTTGATGATAACAAATACTATGGCTCACATCCTTATGTCAACTTGTATTTGTAATGTATATTTATTTGTGTATGTACTAACATTTCAAGAACACCATGCACTATCCAACAAAGATTCAAGGCTCAAGATTGGGTAGAAAAGGTTATGCTATAAAGATTTTTATAATATTCATTAATGTATCTTTTATTTCTTGACTCAAGTCCTGTAAGGGTGTATGCTAGCTTGGTGACTATGCACACACACTTAGGGGGAGTAAGATTGAGTCTAAACCAGAAGTTCAAGTTTTGAACTAATCATATTATACGATTTTATCGTACTATACGATCAGCTCATCAAAATAGCTAATTTTGGTGTGTGATACAAATTGACCTAATCGTACTAGATAATTTAGATCATCCAGGACGATCAGTTATGATCATGAAAAATAGCCACCAATCATAATTTAGGCAAAATTTTAATATTAAAATGTTGTTCTAATCATCTAGGACATACATCATACTGGATGATCTATGACAATCATGCCTAAATTGATCCTGTGCTTAGGGGAGTAATTATGATAAATTTATTCAATCAGATCATACGAGATGATTGGTGATGATCGTACTAGATGATCTGATCATTACATGGCACGATAATTAATCATCGCCTATAGTACAAGATGAAATACCATAATCCCTAAACTAATCATACTGGACGATTGTAGAATCATCTTGGACGATCAGTATAAACTCTTAAACTGATCGTACAGGATAATGCAGCTCGTACTGTCAAAAAGGACTATTTTGTTCTAATCATACTGGACGATTTTGATGACATAATTGATCTTTTAGGATTTTTTTAAGCCCTCTATTTAAGCATTTTCTAAAGATATTATAAGTGTCTTTAGCATGCATTGAGTCTTTAAAGGGAGAGAGGAAAGGGTGGAGTTTGAGAGGGAGAAGATCCTTGTGGGTTTCAAGGGAGTGTGGAGGGGGTTTCACATGGTTGCTCCGGCAAGCTTGCACCTTAGTACCATCTTTGTCAAGATTTATCTAGAGGGAAGTTTTGGGAAGAAAAAGATCTCTTTAGTGTCAAAGGACCCAACTACTCCGCTGCACTGGGGAAGGTTAAAGGGATTCGATGTTCTCTGTCTATGAAAGGATTATGGTTCTCTACTACACCAGGTTGGTGAAAGAAATTTTGTAAGGGCTTCTCCGCCTAGCTGTGGGGGCTAAAGAAAAGTCACTAAAGGCTTAGTGAAATACGTTGAACTGAGGGTTCTGGGAGTGGGCATAGGTCAGGTTGGACCGAACCATTATAAATCTGCTATGTTCATTCCTTTTATTATTTTTGTATTTTAATTGTTGTATTTTGTTTTTTGGTGATTAATTGTGTGGTTTAAATCTCTGTTTATTTGTTATTATGAAACTAATCTGCTTCCGCATCTGGTGATTAAATTGTTTATTTTTAGATATTTGAAAAAGCTTTAAAAAGGGGGTTTTCTCTTTTTATTTTAAAGAAGTTTTTAAAATAACCAATTCACACCCCCCCCCCCCCCCTGGTTAGCCTCAGGCTTGTTCTTTAGGATTTCATAACCCTTATAGACTTTCATTTATTTCTCTTCAAACTTAAGAATCTGATCACTACTTTACTTAAATAGTTGAACTCTTCTTTAAATGAAAATCTTACCTATTTTTGTAAGTAGTGATTGACTCCTTTAAAAATAGTTAAGGGAAGAAAAATTGAAGATTATCTCTCTTCCTCTAAATCCTTTATGGGTGTAATTTCTTTTTGAATTAAAATCTATTTTAAATTAAAAATTAGACCAACAAAAAGAGATCTTTTTCATTTTCCTACAGTTCTTTATCTTATTTAAATATTTTTGCAAATCGATGAATCTATTTCAAAATTTTCTTAATCTAGTTATTTGTCTATATCAGATGGTTAAAGTTTTGGTTTGCAGTTTACTCTTCTTTATATAAGAGAGTGAATTCTTCTTCTCTTATTTTGAGGATAATCTCACAACTGAGAGTCTTTAAAGACTTAGAAAGGAAGCAAGTTTGCAGAAGCAAAAATGAGGCACAAAATGAGCCAAAAAGCTGAAAAGATGTGCAATGAATACTAAAATTTGAAAGATGGACAATGTGTACAAAAATTAAAAGATGCACAAAGTGCACCAAAACACATATAAAAGAGGCATAAAATGAGCTCACAATGAGTTAGCGTCCCTTCCTTTCAAATCTTTAAATATTAGATAAATCCATGTGCCAATTAATATCGTCTACACCTGAATTTAAAAATCATGATTTTTTGGTTCATCAATTCGCAATGCTATTCTCTTAGATATATTTCTTAAAAGAAGTTTGAAAAGATCACATTTCCTCTCTAATTAATTTTATGAATTAAAATTTTGTTTAAAAAAGGACTTTAACCTTTAAGGAGCCTTAGCTAGGGTTGAAAAAATTCAAATTTCCAACCTTTCTAGATCTTAGTGTTGTCAATGCATTTCTTACTGAGTATTTGCTCTAATCATAAGGTAAAATTTTCATTTAATGCATCTGATCATTTTCTTAAAAAAATCTATAATTTTATTTTGTAGTTATATTTATCCTATTTTTTGATTTGTTTTATGTTATTCTTATTTTATTTTTGTTGTGAACCCTTCCTAATCATCACATTCCATCCTTTAGCTTCTCCAATTTTTGTTCACATCATCAAGTATGATTCATATTGTACTGTACGATATGAATAAGATATCAAATCTCTGATCACAACACATCTAATGGCTATTTTTTTTATTAATTATTGGTGATCATACTATATAATTTATTCATCATATTATATGATCCACGTGGCAGGAGCCATTGGATGAATTGAATTTAGTCGATATTATCTTTAATGGCACATTATACTGAACAATCCACCGATTCGTACTGCACAAACTTATAAGTCAATGATTGTACAGGGTGAGTCCTCGAGACTAACGCTCTCTCCCTAATCGTTCAGTACAACGACTGATCATACTATACGATAAGACCACCTTTTTTTACTAGTCAGCTAGATGAATTGATTGGACCTTATCATCCTATATTATCTACCTGAATACTATTTAAATAGCAAAACTTCCTTCATTCTCTTCACATAATTCTACTATTTAAATCCTTTTCCTTCCCTCTTAAGATCTCAAAAGCTTGAGGAAAGCATTCATAAGCACTTGTGGGTAGTTCCTCTAGATGGACTATCGATCCTTGATTTATTGAGGCCGCTGATGAAGAGGCCTATAACTGATATAAAACTGTTGGAATAACCCCTTCAAAATTTGTTAACCAAGAGGTTTTAAACTTTTAGGTACTAAAGATCTTTGCCCATACCACTCTTGGCTTCATCCTTACCCTTGCTTGTCCATTCAACTCTGAACTTCTATTTGAATCTTTTTGCAAGCCTTTGAACTAATAGTAAAGTTACTTCCCTATAATGTTAATAGAAGGTCTATTGAAATAACCTTCCAAAACTTCTATGACATTCTTCCCTTTTTCACTAGTGGCAACAAAATTCATATTTTGGCCTAAGATCCTGACTATAATTGGACCCATGGCAACACTATTCTTAAAGAATCCACTATTAATTATCACATTTCTATTGTTAACACATTAGTGTAAGATGTTAGGATCATCCAGCATATTCTTCAAACTTTCATCATTCCTAAAGCTCGTGATAGGATTAATATTACACCTATTCTCTCACTTGCTACCTATTGTATCATGGCTCACATTGACTTTAATATAGCTAATCTTATAATTTGATATCTTAATAATCTAACCTATATTAGAGATCCTAGACATAAAAGAAAGCCTAACCTTACCTTAGGACATCTCGTTGCCTTTATCCTAGAGTCCAAATACAATCTTTAATTTCCTGCTCCACCTGATCACCTCCGAACATTCTATTCCAATAGCTCCTTCCACGTCCTTCATAGTGCTCATCACCACAACATTTGATATGCTGATCGTGGGCCAGAGGAGGAAGAGGAAGAACAACTTCAAGCACCTACCCGTATTCATCAGCACTCTCAGATTGATCAGCTAGTTCAGAGGTTTGATGAGTGGGAGGCCCATTTTAACTCCTACGTAGCAGAGCAGCAGCAACAACATGAAAAAGATTTAGCTCGCTTTAACTCCTACATAGTCTAACAGTAGCAGTAACATGATCAGGATATGGCCTAATTTGGAGAACAGTTTGCATCCCTTCATCACCTCTTTCAGCCATCACCACCACCTCCTCCAGCTAATCAAGGTCCTTATGGTTTCTAGCTTATTGTGTTTTTATTTTTATTTTTTTGTTATATTTTTCCTCCTTTTGTGCAGTCAAAAGGGGGAGTAGTAGTGTGTTGTTAATTATTTACATCTTTTATTTTAAAGAAGTTGGTTTCTAATTTTACTTATTTTCTATTTTACTTGTTTGCTATTTTACTTGTTTTCTATTTTGTTTATATATGGCTTGTATTTCTTCATAAATTAATAATAAAAAATAAAATTAAAAAAATAAAAAATATATATAAAAAAATTATTTCCATACTAATATCTTCAAAATTTCATCATCTAAGGGAGACTTTCAAAGAATGTCAAAGTGCTTTGAATTTCTATAATAACAATATTTGCCAGCATAAAAAAGAGGGAGATTATTACAAATCTGAACCCAAGCAATGTGATTTTGATGACAACAAACATTATTATTTCCATACTGCTATATTCTATTAATTATTATTATTAAATATCTACCTTGTTGCCCTACTCACTAACATTTCAGGTCCATAGTTCACTTGAGTTGATCGTACAGTGGACTACAATTCATACTAGCAGAAAGTGCTATTTCAAAGTAATCTCTCAGTTCACTTCAGTTGAGGGAGATTGTTACTGGACGATCAGAAGCATTAGATTAAAATTTATGGCTTTTTTAGAGACTCTCTATTTAAGTTATTCCATTGTCTTATTGAAGAGACTTTTGGCTACTAATTATTTTGTGAGGGATCAAAGAGCTGCTTAGGAGAGCTTTGGAAGAGAGAAGAGAGGGAGAGTCTTTGTAAGGGAGATTTGTGAGGGATCCATAAGGTTTCTCCAAGCAATGATCTTCCTCATCTTCTTCAAGCTTCTTCCTAGATCCTTTGGAGGCTCCACGAAGACATTCTGCAACAATAGTCCCAGGTTCCTTGCCTTCTCTAGGAGGGAGAAAAAGGATTGTAGGTTCTCTACCTTCACCCGGAGGGTCAAAAAGGATTCTACATTCTCTGACTTCTCCAGGAGAGTGAAAAAGGATTTTTAGATTCTCTACCTTCGTCGAGTTTTTAAAAAAGATTTTGTAAGGGCTTCTCTAGCTTGCTGTGGGGGAAAAATGAGAGACACTACTTTTACTACAATACCTGGAAAGGAGGTTTTTAGGGAGTGAACGTATTTCAGGTTGGACCAAACTACTATAAATTTTTATGTGTTTTATTTTAATTATTCTGCACTTTGATTTTTTTATGGTTTACTGTGTGGTTGACAAACTTTGAATTTTTGTTATCGTAATTTTAATTTACTTCCACATTAAAAGGATTAAGGTGCTTTCTTTTTATTTAAAATTTTTAAATAATCAATTCACCCTCCCCCCCCCCCCCCTCTTGGTTAGTCATAGGCTGGTTCCTTTAGGTTTAATAACCTACATGAAATTTCAAAGCTCTGATTAGTCCTCACTTCACTTGGCTCTTATCCTTCCCTAAATCATATAAACCACATAATAAACTAATGTCCAGTATGTCACATAAAACCTACAATTATATTTTATGCATATAAAATAGAATAATATGTATGTAATCATTTAGATCATATCAGTATTTATATATAATTCAATATAAATATTATCAATCAAGATGAATAATAAACACAAGATAGATCAATATCCCTATCTCAATTTTATTTCAGTGTATCAAGTGAAATGTTATCATATCCGTCAATGTAAACATATCAATGTCAATGAAGTCTAAAAACTACTCATGCAGATGTACCATATGCAACACCAGAATAATATAATTATCATCTTTATTATCAATACACTATGTATATGCTCTATCTATATCTATGCTCAAAATTAAATCAAAATTAATATCGGTATTATAAAAGGTTAATTAATCTTCAAATTCCATACTAAAGGTACCATAGACCTAGTTGATGGATTTACTATAAAATGGGACCCATTTTCCCTTAACATAGGATTGTTGTTCTAGTGTTCCTTTACCTTAGCAAAGAATTCTTAAATAATAGGGGCAATGGTCATTATGTATTCTTCAAAACAATTTTCCAACCCCACCTCCCCCCCCCCCCCCCCCCCCCCCCCCCCCCCGCCCCCTCTCAAACTATACTATCATCATTTTGACCTCCACTGGATTCCTATATCTTCTCTCAAGGATCAAGTTTTTACAAACTATAAAAGGGTTGTACCTCTCTTAAACTTATGCACTTACAAACTTGGGGGAGTCAAAATAGGTAGAAGCCCTTTTCTTCTTTGAAAGTTTAATCTTCAAGACCATTTTTGGATCTACAGCTAGACCATAGAAATCTCTTAATGTTTTAGAGAGAATGAAATTTCAACACCCTTGGGACCCTTATACAATATGATGCAACAGCATGATACTAAAGATTCAACATAGTAGTGCTATCCTAGCCAATAAAGTAATTAACCAGTCATATGTTTCCCTTAACTCATATCAGTCCATGTTAGATGTCATAATAGTGCTATAATGCTAAGCAAGACAACACTGCGGTGCTATGCATTGGATTTCATCTTTATTCCTTTTTGATTGGTTAGTGTCACATGATTTAATAAATAACCATAGCACTATGGTGCTAAAATATCTGGCAACATGGTGCTCAACTAACTTGCATTAAAGATAAAAGACCAGCACCATAGTGCAACAAGGGTAATGTTGTGATGTGTGTTCACGACCTTAGTACTCTATCTCATTTAAGGGTGTTCACTAGAATTTATGCAAGTGTATGTGTCATGTCAAGTAATACAATAGTGAGTTGACTATCATATAACGATAGTTATGATCTCAAAATTACTTATTACTACCCTTATGAATTGCTTAATTTATCCTACCATGAAAATTATAAGGTTGTACTAATGATAGCTACAGCTAAGTCTCTCAAGCAGAAATGTTGTGCTAAGAAGGCTCTGAACTTATATTAGTTAAGAAGTCATGCTCACTGAAATTAATCTCTTTTTTATGTTATTGTGGATTAGAACACAAGAAACTCATCTGTCGAACTCATTAAAGTTTTTACAAAAAAATGCACTTCGCTATGGTTGTTTAATCTCCTAAAGGATCCTAGATTTCAATGTATAAAAGAAATATATACTAATCCACTAAATTGATTCCACTACACCTCTGTTGAGGACATTGATCACACTAAAACTTAAAGTTGTCCAAGTCCTAAGCAAAATCTATGTAAAGCATGGAAGAATTAGAAATAGCATTGCATACATAATAGTTTTGAGAACAAATCTATGTAGGCATGATTTTCAACAAAACATAAGTCCAAGGAAATATCTTAGTCAGACATTATAATTAAAATAAGCAAAGAAGAGTTCATTATAATTAAAATAAAAAGTATAAGAGAAGATAAAGTGTGGATCAAACCAAGAATGTCTTCCAAACACTAATTATAGACTCTCCTCGCATCTGGCTCCACTTCAAAACAATAAAATTTGCCAACCCTTACAAAAAGTTAAACCATGTTATTTATAATTATGACCCATAACTGCCATTAGCATTGCAATACTGATAATGGTAGAAATGTATCACTTCCAATTTGAACTAAAGTCATGGCACTGATTCTCTTTGACTTCATGGTCTTCTAACTTAATCCATGTGGTGTTCCCTTATAATAATAAAATTAATGGCTATGTTGTGATGCTCAAAAAATTTTGTGTTGTTCCCCTAAATCAGCATAAAAGCATTAGTGGAGATCTTGTGCTGCAGTGCCTAAAAGGCACTACGATGCTGACATTTTACATGTCGAGGCACTATGCTCTCATCTTGAGTTACATTTAGGGTTTGAATGCCGCAGCGCTACATAGGTTTGGCACTAGGCTTTTTTTAGCTTTTAAAGTGTTTTCTCCCACATGATATCATCAAGTGAGGCCTTTTTAAAGCAAAAAAGGATAGCATTAAACATAATACAATTTCCACAAATAAAATTCCACAAACTTAAATCATTACTTATTCTTAAGTAATCCACATGCACTTTATTCATAGGATACTTTATTTTGTTAAAATGCAAGCTTTTGAAAGTATAAAAACTAAGAAAACATTAACTTAATGATATTAATAATATATTTTGATGATTAATAACTTAATTAATACAACCAATTACAAATATCCTAACAATTAATCTCGACTAGTATTTCATATAACTCCAACTCCTAAATATCTAGGTAAAAATTTAGACTTTCTTACTTAGAGTTAATGATCTTGGGTTTAAGAAAATGTCATATATATTTAATCTTCCAACCAAATTGTAAGCTTCCTTATGCATTATACTTCATACATTTCCCCTTAGATTAATTC
Organism: Dendrobium chrysotoxum; assembly: GCA_019925795.1. NCBI lineage: Eukaryota > Viridiplantae > Streptophyta > Magnoliopsida > Asparagales > Orchidaceae > Dendrobium > Dendrobium chrysotoxum. The sequence continues at coordinate 578,424 of CM034309.1, read as the reverse complement.
TCCCTTAGATCCATTAGGGTTGAGTTTAAACTTCAAGGAACCATATTTTTTATTTTCAATACGTAGATTTTTTTTTAAAAAAATTTCCTTTTTCCTTTCTTCTCTTTTTTTTAAACTTAATTCTTTTCATTGTATTTTTCCTTCTTTTTTTTTTCCTTTTTTTAATACTTTTGCTAAGTATCTCTTAATAATGTTGAATACCTAATTATTTATTCCCCTTAAGTAACCTAAGTTATCATTATCTAAGGTTCACTGTAAGAATTATAATTCCATAAGTACTTGCTTATAATAGGCATTCTAAATAATCTAAATACTACATTTTCACTAAACCTTTAATCTATTAATCCTAAGGTATTTCGTTAAGTGTGTTAAGTGTTACTTAGGAGTTTTCATAATTAGGACATATTAATTGTAATGAATTTATTAGTTGTTGTTTTAGGATATTTAATTTTTATTACTTTTCATCCTATATAATATCAATCACCTTAAGTTTTCTATTTTACTTATTTTTCAACAATTCAAACTTTACACTCATATCAACTATAAGGGATAATGATGAATAGTTTAAGGTGCAATAGAAATAATGAGAACAAGTAATTAACTTTAAGTTTGCAATGGATAACACAAAGGGATTTGTATTCATATCTTAAAACTTACATCAAACCTAAAAATACAAGAACAAAAAATACAAAATTACTAAAATCTAAAAGTCAACAAAAAATATAAAAATAATCAAAACTATCCTCTCTCTCTCTCTATCACTCATATTCATCATTATTTCCCTCCTCTTCAAAATCTACTATTATTGTTATTAGTACTAGATCAAGCCACCTGTAGGCCTTAAATATAGCGGTTATAGGGAAATTTGGCTAATCTGGACCTTAAAGCAATTAGCAGTTTCTAAACATCCCCACTAGTGCTTCATTTATTTATGTAGCACATTAATACTATCGCTATTTAATGTCCAAGTAATTTACTATGTGGTTCATTCCCTACTACCACTATCTACTCTCATCCATTTAACTTTAAAAATCAGCAACTTAATTATTGAGATTAGACACTTGGTCTCCTAGGGTCCTCGAGGCTTTATGCTTGGGCTGATTAGGCTGGCTAGGCTGACTACTTCCATCCCCGAGCTCTCTAGTAGAGTTCTTAAAAGATAAAATTTTATTCTTGGTTAGTTTAGAAATGAACAATAGCTCCACTCCTCCCTAAACTCTTCTAAGATGCCCACTTGAATACATCATGTATAGACTAAGCAGGGATGTCAATATCCTATAGAGTGGTGCCCTTAATCTTATACAAGTGGGACTAACGAATGACTTTCCCTACATCTATAATAAGGCCAACCTAAATTGCATAATTCAAATAGACCATATCCTTAGTTGCCTTACTAATACTTATTCTTTGCATTAACCTCATTGAAATGAAGTAATGACAAGCCTTGGAGAGCTGGGTGAGTGTAGAGGCTGGGAAGTTTACAATTTCCCATCCCTAATCTTCCACTGAGCACCTAAGTAGGGAGTAGTAAGGCTTTAAAGAATGTCATCATATTCTATAGGGTATTAATGAAGGTAACATAATCATGAAACTAAAAGCTTTAGTTCTGTGGTCTTATTGATAATAACACAATTAAAGGGAACCCATTTCTCCTAGGCAAAGGCCTTATTATCTTGGTCCTCCTTTACATCCATAAAAAACTCTTAGATAATAAGTATTTTACATGCAATGAGCTTAGAATAAAATTTTTCCCAATTATATTGACTATCATATGCTCTACTAACCCTATGGACACCTAAACCCTCTCTCATGGATAAGTTAATTTAAAACAATTGCATGATCATACATTTCCTCTATTACAAGACTTACAAATCTCCTCTTATCAAAAGAGGAGGAAGATGAAGTTAGTCTCTTCTTGCCAATAGTTATCTTGGGAGCCATTGAAGTTGAGTAAAATCAAGAGCGCACATAAGAGATAAATATTTGGAATTTGGAATGAACGGTGAATAAAATAAAACTCTAATTTGCTTATATAAAGTTTATAGTGTCATGGTGTTGCATGCCAGAGTGCTTCGGCATTGGATGAGTCAAATGATCAATTTGGTTAAAGGAGGGATGAGAGTTGTGATGATGTGGTCAGGCGGTGTCGTGGTGCTACACTTTAGAACTCCATATGGTTAGGCAACATATTAGCTTTTAATTAGCCCTCCACAACAACATTCGATAAGTGTGAGCACTACAATGCTTTAGCATGACCATCACTCCATCGCTCACATAACATGATAGCTAGGATAAATATGAGTGTTATGGTGCTTGGGATGCGTCGCGACACTCGCTCAATAAAACCAAAACTTGAGAGTTCAAATCCATGATGATGGATTTTTGGGTGTTGTGACACTGTTAAATTGTTTGGCGCTACAACACTCTATTAATATATTATTTATTTATTAGAGCAGGCTGCGATGCTCAAGGACTCAACGCTACGGTGCTCCAAGATGACTATCCACATAAGGTCTCAACACTTAGGTAAAGTAAATCACAACACCTCCACATCATCTGAGGAGCACACATTCAATATAACTAAAGAAAATTCTAATCTAAATCATGAACATACACACATCAAACATCACACTCACACATTGAAAAATAGATTTGGGTTGCCTCCCAATAGGCGCTAAGTTTATAGTATTCAGCCAAACTAAGATAAATTCTATCTAGGATGAACCAACTCCATAAAACTCCCAATATAATCTATGTCTAATCCTAAGTAAGGTTTTTATCTTTATCGATTAACTTGGAATGTTTGGGTGATCTTATTATCTCTGATGTCTATAGCTCCATAAGGATACACCTACACTATATTGAATAGTCCTGACAACCTGACTTTAACTTCCCAAAAAATAATTTCAATCTTAAATTAAAAAGAAGAATTACTTGTCCAAATTCAAATTCTTTTCTAATGAGCTTACAACCATGCCATTTTTGAACTTCTTCCTTATACAACTTGGCATTCTTTTAAGCATCTAATCTGAACTCTTCTAACTCATTCAATCGTATTAATCTTTTCTCCTCAGCATCCTTAAGATTGTAATTTAATTCTTTTACCACTAAAGAGGCCTTATGCTTTAATTCTAATGGTAAGGGACAAGCTTTGCCATAGATTAACCTATAGAAAACATTCCAATTGAGGTTTTATATACAATCTAATAGGCCCAAAGAGCATCATCTACTCTCAATTCCCAATCCTTCATATTTAGACTTAACATTTTTTTTAAAATCCTTTTTATCTCCCTATTATTAATTTCAACTTTCCACTAGTTTGGGGATGATAAGCACTTGTTACCATATGTTGTAATCTACACTTCAACATTAGGCTCTACTCTTATATTACAAAAGTGACTCCCCAATCACTAATGATGACTTTAAGTATTTCAATTCTTGAAAACATGTTATTTTTTAAAATTTTAATCAATATTTAAGCATAATTTTTAGGTGTTTCCACTCCTTCAAACCACTTAGAGTCAGCTCCTATCAAAATATATCAATTTCCAAATGATTACAAAAAGGGTCCCATAAAATCTAATCCCTTAAAATCAAAGATTTCTGAATGTTCGATAAGGATGTGAAGCCTAAGTGAACTTGTCCCTAGGCACACCAAGAGGGGGTGAATTGGTGAACTTAAAAAAAATATTGCTTACTTTAAACACAAAGATGATATTTTTGGATTATTTTTATTATTACTAAAAAATAAAAATTTTACTAGATGCATAAGCAAAACATTTCATCAAATATTAAACTAACAATGATGATATTCTAATCAGCAGAACAAAGTATTAATCACCAATTTTCACCTAGCACTTTATCACAAAAATAAAATGCAAAAAAACTAAAATATGAATATATAAAATCAAAATAAACAGTTCAAAAATTTATAGTGGCTCGATCAAAGAATGACCTACATCCACTCCCCGGAGTCATCCACTCTGAGTATTGTGCTATCACTATAGTGTCTCTCCTTTTGCCCCCACAGCAAGGCGGAGAAGCCCTTACACAACTCAATTCCACCAAACCCAGTGCGATAGAGAACTAAAATGTTTGCCACTCTTTTGGTGATGGTAGCAGATCTTCAATCTTTTTCTCCCTCCTGGAGAAGGTAGAGAGCTTTAATCTCCTTTCTCACCCACCTGGTCATGGAAGAGAACCATGAACTCCATTCTCACCCTCCTGGTGATGGCAAAGAACTACGAAGTCCTTTCTCACTATCTTGGTGGTGGCAGAGAACCACATCCTCGAGCTTAAGAACTTCTTCCCAAAGCCACCCAAGAAACCTAAACAGACACTCGGAGGAATAAGGCAAGACACTTGCTTGGAGAAACCGTGTGAACCCCTCACACTACTTCTCCCTCACATATAAGCACTCCCTTTCTTCTTCCTAAAGCAGTCCTAAATCTTCTTCTCAGAGCTCCCTTTCAAGAACACTCCAAAACCAAAGACTTGAAATAAGTCTTTTGAGAGAGACTAAATACAAAGCCTTATAAAAATCCATAAATCAATTCTGGTGACCTTGATTGTATAGTATAATCCAAGATCATACGGTATGATTAGTTCAAATCACCCTTGTTAGTACTGTATGATATGAAGTGTTATACAATCAGTTTAATATATTGCACTAATCATCCAGTACTATATGAAGGTTCATCCAATATAATTAGTTAAAATAATATGGTTTATCATCCTATACGATAGGAGACGATAAATTATTGTCCCATATAGGGATTTGGTTGTGTAGTATGATTAGGTCTAATCATCCGATACGATTTGATTGGACAAATAAACCAAAATCATTTCCCTAATTACAGGATTAATTTAAGCAAGATTTAATCACATTATGTAAAATATAATACATATCGTATAGTATAAAGTACAAAATTTGAATTTTAAACTGTTGCCTAAATTATGATTGGCGGTTGGGATCTTGATTTCAACTAATCATCCTATACGATATATATCGTATAGTATGATTAGTTAAAATTGCATTAATTATCATAATTAGCCATTTTAATAATTTTTTGAATATCTGATTATATAGTATGATATTGAGCGTATAGTGTGATTAGTTTAAAAAATTCAATTTTTGATTTTGTTACTAGCTCACTCCTTTGAATGTGTGTGTGCATGGTCACTAAGGCTAGTATCCACCAAATGCATAATTGACTCAAGAAATATAGAAATAACAAAAGACCAAATTATAAACTCTTCTAAACACTTTGACCCTATTCTACCCAACCTTGAGTTGATCAGTTTGTACAGTGTACGGTGGACCTGAAATGTTAGTGCGCAAGTAAAAAATAGATATGCAATAATAGCAATTACTAGGAGATATCATAGTAAGGAATTCAATAATATTTGTTATTATCAAATTCACTGGGCTTGGGTCTAGATTTGTAACAATCTCCCTTTTTTTATGATGGAAAATATTATTGGTTTTGATTACAAATAAAAATTTTGCTATGTCCTAACCTCCCCCTTACAAAATGAATATTTGAAAATAAGGAGAGTTTTTTTTATTTATTTTAAATAAGAAATAAAAGAAATGTAAAAAATGAGCAAAAAGATAAACACAAAGTAGTGAACTTAATCATAACAAAATAGGAAGTACAAACAACCAACAACAACCTACTCCCCCTTTTGTCATCACAAAAGAAGGAACAAATAAACAAACAACACTAAAATAAAACAGACATCACAAAGCAGAGACATAAAAATAATACAAAAAAAATCACTAACACAGAACAAACTAAAAGTATGAAGAGCCCTAATCAGGCGGGGGTGGTGGTGGTGATTGGAAGAATCGATGAATGGAGGCAAACTGCTCTCCAAGCCAAGCCACACAATTTTCATGCTGTCGGTGCAGTTGTGTTACTTAGTTATCAAAGTGAGCCATATCATTTTCATGTTGTTGTTGCTGCTCTACAATGTAGGTATCAAAATAAGCCTCCCACTAGTCAAACCTCTGAACCAGCATATCGTATTGAGACTACTGGTGGATAGGTGCTACTGTTGGAACTAGAGCTAGACCTCCCTTTACTTCCTCTAGCTTAGGGTCTACGTAGTGAACATTATGATGGAAAGCACTGTGAAGGACATGGAAGGAGCTATTTGAATAAAAATTGGGAGATGATCTGGTAATGCAAGGAATTAGAAGTTGTATTTGGATTCAAGGATAAATGTAATTATGTGACCTAAGGCAACATTTGGCTTTTTTTTATATCTAGGATCTCTAATGCAGGTAAGATTCTCAAGATATAGAATAATTAAATCAACTGCATTGTAATCAATTTCAGTCATTATGAAGTAGGTTGTTAGGGATAGAAGACGTGTGATATTAATTCGATCCTCAATTTTTGAAATTATAGAGTTGCGAAGGATATGCTAAATAATTCTAGCATCTTACACTAAGGTATTAATGTGAGGAATATGGTATCTAATTGTCAATTCCTAAGGGTAGTGTTAGCAAGGGTCTAGTCATAGTCAGTGTTTGACGCTACAAGGTGAACTTTTTTGCCAGTAGTAGAAAGGTGGAGAAATTCATGAAAGTCTTCATAGGTTATTTTGATAGGCCTTCTATTGATGTATAAATGGTAGTACCCTCATTGTTAATACTGAAACTATAAAGAATTTAGAAAGGATTTTAGAATTGAACGGGTAGGCAAGAGTGAATGAACAGGAGAGTGTATGGGCAAAATGATGGAGTACCTAGAAGTTTAGTACATCCTGATTTATAATTTTTGATGGTGTAATCATGGTAGTTTTGTGGCGATGGTAAGCCTCTTCATCTACTGCTTCGGTGAAGCGAGGATCCATGGGTCATCGGGAGGAACTACCGACGAGGGCTCATGAACACTTTCTACCAGCAATTTCAAGGACTAAGGTCTTAGAGAGGAAGGAATAGAGTTTGAAAAGAATTGAGTAAAGAAAAAACTTATTTTCCCTCCCTTTAAATAGAAATTAGCCATATCATGTAGTATGATAGGGTATCGTATAGTACAATCGAGTGCATTCAATACGTCCAGTCTGATCAGTCAAAAAAGGTGTTCTTATTATACAATATGATCATAATTATACTAGATGATTAGAGTGAAGATGTTTGTCCTGAGGAGTCAATTTGGATGATCATTGAATGGTTAGATTGTCATGTATGAACATGTGTTTGTATGGTATGATACAATATTAAATATCATACTGGCTAAAGTCAATTCATCCAACATCTCGTGCCACGTGTATAATGTATCACATAATATAAAATAGTTATTCATGCAGTACAATCTCCAATAATTAATCAATCAAAATCGTTGGATATGTTTGTGAGTAGTGATGTGATACTTTATGCATATTATACAGTACGATCAAAATTGTATAGTATAATGTGAATAATTTTTAAGTTGTGTGTGATGATCAGGAAAACTTCATAAGAAAAAGAGAACCACAAAAAAACTACACATAAAATAGACCATAAATATAAAAACAAAAATACAAGAAATCATAAAGAAAATTCAAGTAAAAATATATAAAAACTTTTTTTTTAAAACCATTCTGATTTAAGCATGAATATCTATGACACTTAGTCTAGTCCTCAAGGTGATAAAGTTTCAAATGCTAAGGGTTTTGTAAAGATATCTACCAATTAATTTTTAGTATCAAAAAGATGTAGCTCTATATCCCCCTTGGTTACATGGTCTCTAATAAAATGGTGCCTAATATCTATATATTTGGTCCTAAAATGTTGGATTAGATTATTTGATATGCAAATGGCACTAGTGTTATCACCCATGATTGAAATGGTGCCTACAGGTAGTCCAAGATCTAGGATTTTTTGCTTTAACCATAAGACTTGTGCAACATAGCTCCCCACAGTTATGTATTCTGCTTCAGCATTAGATATGACTACATAAGTACTTTCCTATCAACTCTCTATCTTGCAAAGTCTAAATTAGAAAATCCAATGATTTCGAAAGAAGTATTATATTTAGGATACCTTATTCCAAAGTTTTGGGTTTGGGTTCCTAGAAGATATCTAAGAATTATCTTAACAAAATTCATATGAGATTCGTTTGGATCAGCCTGAAATCTAGCATTGAGACACACTAATTATTATATCAGGTCTATTGGCAATCAAAAAGAAAAGTGATCCAATTATTCCTTTGTACTTCTTCTGGTCAACTAATTTTCCACTTGGATCTTCATCTAATTGAATGGAGCTCATGAGAGTATTAATTGCCTTAGCATTATCCATCTCATATTTTTAAGAATATCTTTAATATACTTTAATTGGCTAAGGAAAGTACCACCATCCTTTTGCTTTACACTAAATCCAAGAAAATATGTAAGCTCTTCCATCATGCTCATTTCAAACTCGTCACTTATTATTTTTGAAAAGTTGTCACAAAGATTTTTATTTGTAGATCATAACAATATATCATCAACATAAATCCAAACAGTAGATTTTCTCCTTCTTTCTTTAGAAATAGGGTGTTGACTACATTATGCTTAATAAAATCTCTATCTAGAAGAAAAGTGCTCAGCCTTTCATACCAAGCTCTAGGTGCCTGCTTTAACCCATATAACACCTTCTTTAGTTTGAATATATGATTGGGATTTAGAGTTCTTAGAACCTGAGGGTTGCTCAACATACACATTCTCTCTAATTGGCCCATTTATGATGATACTTTTAACATCTATTTGATATAGTTTGAATCCTTTAAAGCAAGCAAAGGCTAATAGCACTCTAATGGCTTCTAGTTTTGCTACAGGGGCAAAGGTCTCTTAAAAGTCAATCCCTTCAATTTGATTGTACCCATTAGCCACTAATCTAGCCTTATTTTTTATTACCATGCCAGAGTCATTCATTTTTTTGAAAATCCATTTAGTTCTTACCACACTCTAGTCTTTGGGTATACTAACTAACTCCCAAACATCGTTCCTAATAAATTGATTTAACTCTTCTTGTAATGCTAAGATCCAAAATTCATCAGGTAGAAATTGATCTATGTTTGAGGGTTCTATTATAGAGATAACAGAAGAGTGGATAACCTCTTTTCTAAGTCCATGCTTGGTTCTAACTCCTTCAGATGGGTCTCATATGATCAGTTTTTTAGTATGACTACATGAGTATCTCCATTCTCTAGGTAGGGGTTCCTGAAGTTCTACTTTATCTCCTAAGTCAATGGCTTCTACTCCTTGGATGACCTCTACTTCTTCTTATACTGGTCTATATTCAAAGGTCCTATTTGATTTGTCAAACACCACATGAGTTGAATCTTCTACTACCAAGGTCCTCTTATAGAAAAATTTATAGGCCTTTTCTACAAATGAATAACCTAAGAAGACTCCATCAAATTTGGGATCAAATTTTCCTAAGGGTAATTTTCCATTAATTAGAATAAAGCATCTACACCCAAAGATATGTAAGTGAGAATGGCTGGGTGTCCTACCCTTATGGAGATCATAGGATGTCTTATTTAATTTTGATCTAATATTCACTCTATTTAAAATATAACAAGTAGTATTTACAACTTCTACCCAAAAGTATTAAGAGAGAAAATATTCAGCTAGCATGACCCTAGCAGCTTCTTCCAAAGTTTTATTTAAGATATTCTATTCTGCTGAGGGGTCTTAGGGGTAGAAAAATTATGTTCTATCCCTATCTCCTAATAAAAAGATTCAAATTTCTCATTTTTAAACTCTCCACTATGATCACTATGAATGGTTGATATTCCACATCCTAATTTTAGTTGTATCTAGGTGGAGAAGGTTCTAAACTCCTCAAATCATTCACTTTTTTATGATAGAAATCTAACCCAAGTGAATCTAGAATAGCTATCAATGATTACAAATCCATACATTTTCCCTCCTAGGCTTGCAGTACTAACGAGTCCAAATAGGTCCATATGGAGAATTTTTAATCGACTAGAGGTGTTGTTGTCCTTAATTGAATGGAATGAAGACTTAATTTATTTTCCTAATTGGCAGGCATCACATAGGTGGTCCATAGTGAAATCTAACAAAGGTATGCCTCTAACTAGGTCTTTTTGGGTAATATTCCTAAGCATTTTCATGCTTGCATGACATAGTATCCTATGTCATAGCCAAGATTCATCAAATATAGTCTTCAAACATAAGGAATTATAATATTTAATATAATTTAAATCAAGTATATAAATGTTATTTACACTTTTTCCTTCTAAGACTAATTTACCATTTAAGCTAATCAAGCATTTTGTAGATAAGAATTTTATATGAAAACCCTTATCACACAATTAACTAATGCTCAGAAGGTTATGCTTGGGCCATCAATTAATAAAACATTTTCTCCAGTCAATGCCAATTATACCTAAGCTAATGACTTTCCTGCTAGTGTTATCCCCCAGTATGACCTTGTCTCTTGATCTGGCCTCCAAGGAGATAAACTGCTTCAAATCTCCAGTCATGTGCCTTAAGCATCCGCTGTCCAGGTACCACATACTCTCACTGGGTATTTTATGAGAGCACTCCTATAAATTGAATCAAGCATTCGATTTGGGAACCCAAGTGAGTTTGGATTCCACCTTATACATTGATGAATGAGATGTTTACATGATATGCTGTGATGCATGTAATTTTTCCCTCTGCACTAGATATGTCCTATGTTGGATAGTGCAAGTGTAGGTTATGTGACCTAGCATATCATATAAGTAACACCTAACACCAGGAAAAGGATTCACTAATCTATGTGGGTTATGGTGCCTCTTCCTAGGGGTATATGATGCATACTGTGGTGAGTTATGCCACTATGCCAATGCAGATGATGATTTATTATTTTGAAGTGCATTGAGTTTCGCTTTTAGGAATTTGTTAGCAATTTCAAAGCTTGCCACTTCTAATTTTAATACATGCTTATTACTATCTAATTAACATGCAAGTTCTTTTAATTCTTTAAATGATCCTTCTAATTCAATATGCTTTGACATCAAGGATTCATGTGCATTACTTAGGTCAACATGCTTCTTGTTTAATGCATCATATACATCAAGTAAAGTCATATGATCGCTATTTAAAGTAAAATGCTCAATTATCTTACTAATATGCTCTTTTTACATATTAGAAAATTCAATGCTTAAGTTAGCATACATCTTTTTCAATTTCTTATAAGAATTTTGAATTTTTTATGAAATAATAAACAATTCATCATAGGAAAGTTGATATATCTCATTTTGATCTGACTGATCAAAATTATCATTAGCCATGAGACATAGGTTTGTTACCACTTCCTTTGCTTCTTATTCTAATGATTTCTAGGTGAAGTCAGCCCAAAATGCCTTCTGTGTCATGTGCTTCCCCTTCCTAAATTTTCTTTTTTCATCACCCTTCACCTTAACCAGGTGAGTCTTCAAGTTCAGGCAGTCTGTTTGGAGAGGACCAAGTTTCTTGCATTCAAAGCATATTATATCAGATGATGCTTTAAAATTTTTATTGTTTATACCTTTATTTCATTATTATTGATAACGCTTTTTCTTTCTCCTTGAGAAACTTTTGAGCTATCAGGTCATCAACGTAATGTTGGCATCCTCCTCCACTATAGAACTGTCACTATTTGAGTCATTTTCTTTCAGTTCTATAGTCTTCTTCTTCTTCTTCTTATCACCAACATCAATTAGTCTTTAACTCACGCCTTGCTCATAGGCAATGAGTGACCCAAGCAAATTATCAATAGAGTAAATATTTAAATCTTTTGATTCTGAGATCACAGTAACTTTAGCATTATATGCATTAGGAAGGCAACATAAAATTTTATGTTCTTTTTTAGAATTGGAGAGTTCTCTTCCTAAACCATGTAGGAATGTTATAATTTGTGTAAACCTAGTGTACATGTTTGAAATGGTTTTGCTAGGTTTCATATGAAAGAGTTCATAATCATACAATAGAATATTCAGCCTAGATTGTTTTACCTCACTGGTTTTCTCATATGTAATATATAATTTATCCCAAATCTCCATGTCAGTGGTACAGGTAGAGACTCTAATATAATCCTCAAACTTAAGAGCACAAAAAAAATAATTTAAAAACTTTGCATTCAATTGAGCTAAGTCCCTATCCTCATTGCTCCATTCATTGAACAGTAATTCAATTTTAAAGCCATTAATAAAATAGGATGGTGCAGTGTAACCCTCTTGTACTAAGATCCACATGCAATAATTAATAGACTGTAAAAATGTAAACATACAAATTTTTCAAAAGTGGATGGTGCAGTGTAACCCTCTTGTACTAAGATCCACATGCAAGTAATTTACCACAGAAATAAAATGCAGACATATTAAAATGCGAAAGTAGAAAATCAGAACAAACACACTAGAGATTTATAGTGGTTCGGTCAAATAATGACCAACGTCCACTCCCCGGAGTCCTCTACTATGAGTACTACACTATCACTATAGTGTCTCTTCTTTTGCCCCCACAGCAAGGTGGAGAAGCCCCTAGATAACTCACTTCAACCAAACTCGATGCTGTAGAGAACGGGAAGCTTTGTCACCCTCATGGTGACGATAGTGGACCTTTAATCTTTTTCTCCCTCTTAGAGAAGGTATAGAACCTCAATCTCCTTTCTCACCCTCCTAATGATGGTATAGAACCACAAACTCCTTTCTCATCCTCCTAGTGGTGGCAGAGAACCACGAACTCCTTTTTCACCCTCCTGGTGATGGAAAAGAATCACATCCTTGAGATGAAGAACTTCTTCCTAGAGCCACCCAAGAAACCTTGATAGACACTTGGAGGAATAAGGTAAAACACTTGCCTAGAGCAACCGTGTGAACCCCTCACACTACTTCTCCCCCCCCCCCCCCCCCCCCCACACACACACACACAAGCTCTCCCTTTCTTCTTACCAAAGCTCTCCTAGATTTTCTTCTCAAAACTCCCTTTTAAGAATACTCAACAGCCAAAGACTTGAAATAAGTCTATTGAGAGAGATTAAATATGAAGCCTCATAAAAAACTTTGAATGTAATTCTGGCGACTCTGATCATACAGTACGACCTAGGATTATATGTAAAATTAGTTTAAATCATCCCTGTAGTACTGTTAAACTTGTGAAGCACTGTACAATCAGTTTAATGTATTGCACTGATCTTCCAGTACGATATGAAGGGTCATCCAGTATGATTAGTTTAAATAATATGGTTTATTATCTTATATGATAGGCGAAGATAAATTATCATCCCATGAAAGGATCTTATCGTACAGTATAATTGGGTCCAATCGTCCAGTACGATTTGATTGGAAAAATTAACCAAAATTATTTCCTTAATTATAGGATTAATTTAGGCAAGATTTAATCACATCGTACAGTACGATATAAATCGTATAGTACGATTAGTATAAAATTTGAATTTCAAAATGTTACCTAAATTATGATTGGCAGCTCGGATCTTGATTTCAACTGATCATCATGTATGATATGTATTATACAGTATGATTAGTTCAAATTCTAATAATCATCATAATTAGCTATTTTAATGATTTTTTTATTAGCTGATCATATAGTATGATATTGATCGTATAATATGATTAGTTAAAAAAATTTGACTTCTAATTTTATGTGTATGCATGGTCACTAAGCTTAGTATCCACCAAATACATAATTGACTCAAGAAATGTAAAAATAACAAAGGCAAAATTACAAACTCTTTCAGACACATTGACCATATTCTACCTAATCTTGAGCTGATCAATTTTGCACAGTATATGGTGGACCTGAAATGATAGTGCATAAGAAAAAAAATAGGTATGTAATAATAGCAATTACCAGGATATAGCATAATAAGAAATCCAATAATTATTATTATCATCAAAATCACATGGCTTGGGGCACGATTTGCAATAATTTCAACTTCCAACATGTAATTAAAGGGCATTTCATCTATCTTCGAAATATTGCCTACCACTTGACATTTATCACATTTTCTAACATAAGCATTTACATCCTTAACTAAGGTTGGCCATTAGAATCCAGATTGAAGGATCTTAAAAGTAGTTATAAATCCTTCAAAATGCCCTCCATATTCTGAATCATGACACTAACTAATGATATTTATAGTCTCCTATTTTGAGACACACCTCCTAATAATTTTATCTTTGCACTTTCTAAACAGATATGGTGCATCCCAAAAATAAAACTTAGCATCATGCATGAATTTACACCCTTGAGTATATGTCATGGCAAATGGAATCACACCATTCATAATATAGTTCACTATGTCAACATACAAATAATTTATCATCTAAAAGAAATTCATCAATATCACTTTTTTAAGCCATGTTTTTTCCATTCAAGTCTAGAAAAATGATCAACAACCTAATTCTCTATTCCATTCGTATCTAAAATTTATAATTCAAACTCCTGTAATTATAAAATCCATCTAATTAACCTAAGTTTTGCATATTTCTTTGTTACGAGATATTTTATTGAAGAATGATCAATATGTACAATAACTTTGGTGCTAATCAAATAAGATACAAACTTATCAAAGGTAAAGACTATGGCTAGTAATTCTTTTTTAGTTGTGGTGTGTTTATATGAGCTTTGACACTATTGTTATCAAGTCACAAGACCTCGATAAGAAAAGTTAGGGGTTGCATTAGGTAGTCGACAGCCAGCATAAAACTTATCGAATAATCATGACATGAATCCTTTAAATAATTATGTTAATGCTAGGGTGTCCCCTGGAAGCGATGCACTATATGGCCAGAATACAGTGACATGTGTGCAAGGGTTCCAACATCTATGACGGATGTGGGTAAAAAAGCTAGTCCATGAAACTAAAATTAGGATAGGAACTTGGAATATAGGTTCCCTAACATGAAACTTAATGGAATTAATAGATATTATGATTCATAGAAAGATAAATATTATATGCATTTAGAAAACTAAATGGGTTAGAGAGAATGCTAAAGAGATTGATAGTTCAGGATTTAAACTATGGTATTCGGGTAGGAGTCACACTAGAAATGGTGTAGGTGTGATTATAGATAAGAGTTTAAAGGATAATATTATAAAAATTAATAGAATTAGAGATAGAATTATAGCTTTAAAGATTATTGTTGATGCTAAGATTGTTAATATTATAAGTGCTATGCTCCTTAAGTAGGTTTGGATATGGGTTCAAAATTAAAATTTTGGAATGACTTAGAAAAATTAATACAAAGGATACCTCTTGAAGAAAGAGTTTTTTTTAGAGGAGATTTAAATGGATATATTGGTAGAGAGGTAGATGATTTTAAAAGTATTCATGGTGGCCATGGGTTTGAAATGACAAATGAAGGTGGTAAGACTATATTAGATTAATCTTTAGCTTATGATTTTTTAATTGCTAAAACCTTATTTAAGAAAAGATATAATCATCTCATCACTTATAAAAATGGATATAGTAAAACTCAGATTGATTATTTTCTTATAAAAAAGTTAGATTATTTAGATTGTAAAGATTATAAAGTTACTCTGAGTGAAAATTTATGTACCCAATATTGATTATTAGTTTTATACTTTACGATAAAGGGGTAGAAAATAAAAAATAAAGCAAAAATATATTCTAGGATTAGATGGGGGCATTTAAAGAATATTAACAAAAATATTTGTGAGAGTAAAATTTTAGATCTTGCGATTTTTTCTGTGCATAAGGATACTAATGTTATGTGGGAAAAAGTGGCTAGTGATATTAAGAATATTACAAAAGATGTACTTGGAGTATCAAATGGAAAAGCTCCTAATAGGAAAAATAGTTGGTGGTGGAATCCAAATGTGCAAGAAAAGATAAAAAAAATTAGAAGATTTGTTATAAAAATTGATTTAGATGTAAAAATTCTGATAATTGGGAAAGACATAAGAGGCACGTAAGGAATCTAAGAAAATAATATATGATGCAAATATCTTAGATTTTAATGATTTATATAATAGATTAGATACTAAGGAGGGAGAAAGATATATATATAAGTTAGCCAAACAAAGAGATAGGAGTAGTAGGGATTTAGTTCAAGTGAAGTGCATTAAGGATGAAGATCAAAAAGTACTTTTCATAGAAGATAAAATTCAACAAAGGTGGATGAGATATTTTACTAAACTTTTTTATGAAGATAGTGAAAAAATGATTGACTTTAGTGACCTTAGCACCCTAAATGAAAATAAAGATTTCTATTTTTATCAGTGTATTAGTAAAACTGAAGTTAGAGAGGGTTTAAAAAGAAAATGAAGTCGGGAAAAGCTGTTGGTCCTGATGATATTCCAATAGAGGTGTGGAAATGCTTAGGAGATGAAAGAATTTCTTGGCTTAGTAAACTTTTTAATATTATTTTGAGGACTAAAAAAATGCCTGATGAGTGGAGAATGAGTGTGTTAATTCCTATTTTTAAGAATAAAGGTAATACACAAGATTATACAAATTATAAAGGAATTAAGTTAATGTGTCATACTTTAAAACTATGGGAGTGAGTTATGGAGCGTAGGTTGCAACGTAATACTAATGTTTCTCAAAATCAATTTGGATTCAAGCTGGGTAGGTCTACCATGGAAGCCATAAATTTATTGAGAGCTTTAATGGAGAAATATAGAGAGAATAAGGAGGATCTGCATATGATATTTATTGATTCAGAGAAAGCATATGATAAAGTTCCAAGAGAAGTGCTATGGAGAGTTTTTGAAAAGAACGGAGTTAATAATTCTTATATTCAAATCATTAAAGATATGTATGCATGAGTTATTACTTGTGTTCAAATACAAGGTGTTTGACCAAATATTTTCTTATTTCGGTTGGATTACATCAAGGATCAACCTTAATCCCATAACCTTTTTCTTTAGTCATGGATGTTCGCACTAGATATTTACAAGAGGATGTACCTTGGTGTATGCTTTTTGCTAATGATATTCTTCTTGTTGATAAGACTAGAGAGGGAGCTAAAGGTAAACATGAATTTTGGAGGTCAACCTTAGAGTCTAAAGGTTTTTTCTTGAGAAGATCAAAAATTGAATATATATAAAGCATAATTTTAGTAGTAATAGACCTAATGAGGGGATTGAGACTTTCGGAGATTAAGTCATTAATAAGAGTATACATTTTAGATATCTTGGATCTATTATTCAGAGTGATGGTGAAATAGATGGGGATATTATATGCAGAATTTAAGTTGGATGCTTGATGTGGAGGAATGCATCGGGCTTGTTGTGTGATAGAAAAGTCCCCCTCAAACTTAAGGGAAAGTTCTATAAAACTGTGGTGAGACCTACAATGCTATATAGTGTCGAATATTGGCCATTAAAAGAGAAGCATAATTCTAAGTTAAGTGTTACAGAGATGAGGATGCTCAGGTGGATGAGTGGCTTTACCGTTAGAGATAGGATACAAAATGAGCATATACATGAAAATGTTGGAGTAGCTCCAGTGGAAGATAAGATTAGAGAGAGTCGCCTTAGATGGTTTGGTCACATATAATGGCAGCCTTCTGATGACCCAGTTAGGAAAGTTGAGGTATTAGATTTGACTTATGTTAAGAAAGGTAGAGGTAGACCTAAAAAGCCTTGGTTAAAAAATATTAGAAATGATCTTTCTTTATTAGATTTAAATGAGAATTTGACTTTTAACAGGGCACAATGGAGAAAAGGATTCTTGTAGCTGACCCCACATAGTCGGATAAAGGCTTGATGTTGTTATTGTTGTTGTTGCATGTT
Source organism: Dendrobium chrysotoxum (assembly GCA_019925795.1). Classification (NCBI taxonomy): domain Eukaryota; kingdom Viridiplantae; phylum Streptophyta; class Magnoliopsida; order Asparagales; family Orchidaceae; genus Dendrobium; species Dendrobium chrysotoxum. Next base: position 560,673 of record CM034309.1, on the reverse strand, counting down.
TATTTGAGTTTTATTTAAAGTTCTACTAACATAATAAATAACATGAAATTTCTTGTACACTATTTTCCCTAAAAAAGCTCCTATAGTATTATCACTTGCATCGCACATGTGTTCAAAGTTTAGTTTCGAAATAGGAGTAACAATAAAAGGTGTAGTGATCAAATTCTATTTCAAAATAATAAAAGCTTCAAGACATTTATCATTGAAACCAAAAGGGGCATCTTTTTCAAGCAAGTGACATAAGAGTTTAGTATTTTTTTTTAAATGTAAAATGAATTTTTTATAAAATTCACCATGTCGTAGAGAGCTTATAAGTCCTTTAATAGAAGTGGGTGGTAGAAAAATTTTTATTACCTCAACATTAGCCCTATCCACCTCTAAAAATATCTTTAAAATATTATGACCAAACTCAATGCCTTCTACAATCTTTAATTAACACTTTCCCCATTCAAATAAAATTTAGTTCTTCACATCTTTTTAAAATAACAAATAAAATGCTCAAGATAAGAATCTAATAAAATACAGATTACAAAAAAGTTTTCCACGAATATTTCAATGCCCATCTCAATCAAATCTAAGAAATAGATATCATACATCTTTGAAAAGTAGCAGGACCATTGAAAAGCCCAAAATGCATCCTACTAAAGTCAAAAGTTCCTTAAGGACGATTAAAAGTTGTAATGTCCTGGTGTTCTAATGCTATAGGAATCTAGAGGTACGTTGAGTAGCTATCTAAGAAAATTGGTGCCCTGCTAACCTATCAAAAATATGGTCAATGAATGGCAATGAGAAATGATACATCTTAGTGTCTTTATTTAGCCTACTTTAGTCTATACATATCCTTCATCTTATGAGCATCCTAGTAGGTGTTAACTCATTCTTTGCATTGGTCACTATAGTCAAACCTCCCGTCTTCAGCACAATATGAATGGGGTTAACCCAAGTACTATAAAAATGGGATAAATGATACCTGCATCAAACCATTTAAGTATTTATTTTCTTATAATCTCTTTCATGGAAGTGATTAATCTTCTTTATGAGTTAGATTTTGGTTGCGAGTCTTCTCCAATAAAATCTTATGTATGCATAATGAAGAACTAATCCCCTTAATATTAGCTATTGTTCAACCAAATACTTTCTTATATGTTTTAAGAACCCTAATCAACTTTCCTTATGATATTTTTCTAACTCAAAAAAATGATAACAAGTAAGGTTAATTCATCTCTTAAAAATTTATACTTGAAATCGGTGCGCAAGCCTTTAAACTCAAGAACTAGTGCCTCTAAAATAGAAGGTTTCAATAATCTCCCTAGAGATAATATACATAATAGTTCATAATTGTTCATTATAAATTATGTACCATTTATAATGTTAAAATTCAATAAAAATGTGATATTTCAATTGTGTTTGTAAATGAAATGTTTAGGAAAAAAATTCACAAGTGTTGAACGAGCACCCACAAATTATGTGCCGCAGCATCAACATCCATAATGCCCCAGCACCTAATCCAAATATTGCATTGTCGGACACTCTAGAATTTAAGGTAAATAAGTGCCCTGATAGAGAAAAGGTCATTGCCGCAACACACCATAGCACCGTAGTGATAAAAATTTACACTGTAACACCTAAGTCTCAGGAATTTGAATGCGAGAGTGCTAATCATCGTAACACCACAATTCTTGATTGCATATTTAAGCATTGTAGAGCTCAACTTTTCTAGCACCACGATGGAGTAGTTGAGAAAATATGTAACCCCATCGATTCAACCAACAAATACACCGATTTAACCAATAGATGCACCAAGTCAATGCAGCACCATAGCGAAGGTGCTTGCTCATTTGATAATGCTTGCAGTGTCACCATGTCGAGTGTCATGATACCAAAGGCCATTTTTGCACTTGTTATAAATAGTTGTTTAGTTCTTTTGTTAGAGAGTTTTATCACTTTTAGTAGAGTCCTATAATATTCAGTCTAGTTCTTTAGTGCACTCTTAGAGTAAATTTAAAGTGAGGCTAAGTGCAAGATACTTTCATTGAAGATCTTAGCTTGTCTTGTGTAAGCAAGCTTATCATTAAAGGAGGAAAGAGTTTGGAGAAGTCAATTGTACTATCTTGATGAAGTTTTTCTTATTAGTTCTTCTGTATCCTTTCTTCTACGAATGAAATGAAAATGAGTTTGCATTCAAATTTATCTATGTCAAGCTAATTTATGAGTTTTGGGCTAATGATATAAACATAATGCAAGTACTAATATAGGCGCTAGTACCTCGAATAAAATTAAGGATTTTTTCAAGATCTCCTATTCTTTATTTAATGCAAATAATGGACATATATGTAGTTAAGATTTAGTGTGATATATTATATCGATTGAGGAATATTTTAACAAATAGGAATATTGGAATAGAATGTTAGCATATCTAGGAATAACATGTTTAACCTTTCAGGTTCTATGGAGATATTAAAATTATAGGAAGGTCTTAAACTTTCCTTTTCACACCTACAAGCTTGATAGAATTATAGGGATACATATGCTCGATCCACATCTACCATTAAGAGAATCCTTGGGAAAATATTGCCATTTACATGTATTAGTACAAAACATATGTATATATTAGTATCACCTCATCTATCTGTATTCTTTTTAAGTGGTAGAAACTCAAATACTTCATTCTTGTTTAGAAGGATAAACTATGAATCTATAGTAAATAGTACTAGTTAATTGCAATTTAGCAAAATACTTTCTCATGGGATTAACACTCACTCAATCACGTTTTTACTTAATCGACATGTATACTTGCGTATATAGTGGGTAATTTTAATATCAAAGAAAATCTAAGCATATTCATATTCATATATACGCTATTCACCAATGTAACAATAGCTAGACACATCATACCCACCAAGCTCATTTGTGTTCGTGCCCACACCACCCATCAACACCTCTTCAAAAAAATTCTAGGGGGCCTTACTAACCATATGTATAGTGTATTTGTCGATATCTCCTATGTCATCCTCAAGCAATGAAAACTATGCTAAATAATAAATAACATCTCATCCATAAAATACACCACACAATTATCCACCAAATCCACTCTATAACAATGGTCCTCATTATGATCTTTTAAAATTATATGGACTTCAAAAAATTAAAAGTTACCTCTTGATCCTGCACCTTCATGGTTACCTCTACACATCAATGATTTTTTACACATGTGGCCAGGAGATGTCTACCCAAGATAATTGCTCCCTATGTTCTTTCATGTTTAAGACTACGAAAACAACAAGGAAGATAAACATCCACTTTAACTAACACATCCTCTATTACCCCCCAATATATATAAATGATCTATCTACTAGTTGAAGGGTAATAGTGGTAGGTTAATCTCTCCCAGGTTAAGCATTTTAAAGATATATAGGGGTATGAGATTGATGCTATCTCCTAAATCACGTAGTGGTCACCTATAAAATCTATCCCCTCCAGCACAAGAAATAGTAAAATAACCAGGGTCCTTAAGCTTTTAAAAGAGCTTCTTTTATATAATAGCACTACACTACTTGGTAAGAGCAACAGTCTCAAAGTTTCCTAACTTTCTCTTCTTAATAAGGATAACCTTCATGAATTTGGCATAGCTAGGTATTTTCTCTAAGGCTTTTGCAAATGGAATATTAATGATTAATTTTTTAAACACTTCTAGAAATCTATAATTTTTTTATATAGGCTTTGTATCATAAATATTTTAGGAAAGTTTAGTGGTGGTCTCTCTACAACCTTCCTTATCGGCTTCTTTTCTTTCTCTTCTAACTTAGGTTATTCTACCAATTTACAGGATTATACAAATGCTTCCTCAAGTTTCACCTCCAACATATCCTTCTCCCTAACCATCACCTCTAACCCCTTACCACTCCTTAACTATATGGCTTTACATTGCTCCTTACCCTTGTCTTAAGGATTGACAAAAAAGTAATAAGAATATAGTAGTTATCTAATTTTTAAATAATAATTCTAAACAAATAAATAAACTAAAATTTTTATCATAGAGCAGTTTATACCACCAAAACATGCCAGTAGGCACCATAAGATGGCTTTTAGCCACCCGAACATGGCTTTTTAGCCACCAAAATATGCCTTATAAGGGCCATATTCTCAGTCACAATCAGAATCTCAAAGGATTCTAGCCTCGTATATCTCCCAACAGTCATAATTTAACCACATAAGCATATATTTCATCACGTTATAACAATTAAAGGAAAATTAAGCTCATATTAGAATTACATAGTATTCTATAACAGTAGGCAACAAAAATTCCTACTGAGCAAAATTTAACAGTTTTAAAACATTACTAAAATACAAAGAACTGTGCAAAACATCATCTTAAGACATTAATTATACAAGAACACTATTTTTAGAGTCCAAATTATTTTTTATTCAATAATAATTGCATAATTTCTAAAATACCTAATATAAAATTTCTATAAAAATACTCAAAATATTCATAATCTCAATCTCTATAACATGTAAAAAGTTATGCATTGAAAGTTTTATCAGTACAAAGTTATCCTCCATTTTTGGTAATGGAAATAGAAATTTAATTAAAAGATTCAAAAAGAAAATCATATTTTTGAAAATTGAGATATACATAATATGACGTACCTCAATCCAAAAAATTTTCCCAACTGGGAACAGTCTAAAGCAGCTCAAAATCCCTTCTTCCCCTTCCAAATTCCTTTCTTCTCTCTTCTATTTGGATGGCTCACTCAATCAAATGGAATGAAATAATGGTTTTAAAATTTATTTAAAGTGTTGTTAATGGCTTAGCACTATAGTGCTAGTGCTTAGCATTGCGTTGCTAGTTTAAAATCTAAATTCAATAACTCATAACACTATATTGTCACTGTTGTGTGCCTAGGTGCTGTTATAGCACCAAGGCACTCAAACACTCAATATTTGGGAGCTTAAATAATAACATTTCTTAGATTTTTCTAAAATTCACTCCAAACTCTTAAGACTTATTCTAGAACACATGCAACCTTTTTCAAGAAATAAATTACTTCCAAACATATGCAAATGGGTTCAAATACCAAATATACAAAAGGTTTTGACTTCCAATTGGGTCAGATCCGTTTGATCAGAACTCTCAATTTGTAGGTCTCATATTGACTATCTCTAAAGGCCATTAAAATTTATTAGTGGTTATCTTTTAATTAAAGCATAAGCTTCATCAAAAGGCTTTGACATTAAAGAACCTCCCACTGCATCATCTATGATGGACCTAAAGAAAAAAAAATTAAAAAATAAAAAAAAATAAAAAAAATAAAAAATAATCTATGATGGACCTAAAGGGACCTACTAAACCCATTATAAAAGATCAGGACAATTAGCCAATCAAGAAAAGCATAATGTGGGCATTTCATAAGCAACTTCTTAAACCTTTATTAAGCTTCATAGATAGATTATCCATCTAATTGGATGAAAGATATGATATTATTCCCAAGCTTAGTTATCCTAGATGGAGGTAAGTATTTTACTAGGAACTTATGGGCCAAATCATTCCAAGTGGTAATGGAGTTGGGGTTAAAGAATTGAACCACATTTATCTTTGTCTCTTTATGAAAATGGGAGCAGTTTAAGTCTAACGGCATCATTATAGAGTTTCTTATTACATAGATGGCAAAGAAACTAGTAATATGCAAGTTTGGATCTTCTACAAGGGTTCCACCAAACTGTAAGTTTTGTACCATCTAAATGATTGCAAGTTTAAGCTCAAAATTATTAGCTTGGATGTTGGGTCTACTAATTCTTTCATAAATTTCATCTACTAATGGGTTTGCATAATCTCAAAAAGGTATGGGCTCATCAATCTTATGAACTAGGTTGTCCATTTTTAAATAATTTTTTTAATTTTTTAGCTTATCTATTTTTTAATGGTTTTTATTTTATTTTTGGGTTAAAAAGCACTTCTCTTAATTGGGTTATACTATGCATACAACAACAAACATTATATGACAATGAAAATCACAACACAATTTAATAACTAATAAAGCAATAATACACTAGCATAACAAATGAAAATAACCATACAACACAAAAAGGCTAAATAAGAATGAAGATACGAGTAAGTAAAAAATCCTTTAAGTAATATAAAGTATATGATGAGATATTACCACTATCCCTAATAATGGTGCAAAAAACTTAGTGTGTGTTCACAACCCAGCACTCTATGTCAATTAAGGGTGTTCACTAGAATCTTCACAAGTGCATGGGTCGTGTTAAGTACAATTATAACGAGTAAAGTATCATTCCCATAAGAATAATTGTGATCTCAAAATAACTTCATTACTACCCTTATGGATTGCTTAATTAATTTATCTGACCATGAAATTTAAAAGATGGTGCTAATGAAAGCTATCAACTATATCTACTTAGAAGAAATGATATATTAAGATAGCCTTGAACTTATGTTAGATAAGAACTCATGCTCATTTAGATTGATATTCTATTTTTGTTGTTGTGGATCGAACATAAGAAACTTCATATATCTATCAAGCTCATTGGAGTTTTTAGCAAAGATGCACTTCACTATGATTTTCTATCTCCTTCAGGATCTAAGATTTTAAGCAACCATACATTATAATTAAAACAAGTAAAGTAGTCTTTCATATAATTCAAACAAAAATTATAAGAGAAGATAAAGCGTAGACAGAACTATGAATATCTTTCAAACACTTATTACAAAGTCTCCTTACACGAGCTCCACTTTCCTTGGCTTACACACACACTGTCCACTCCACTAAACTCTACCTAAGATTGCTTACAAGAGTAAAATATGCTAGCCAACATAAAAATTTTGACCATGATATTTATATTTATGACCCATAACTACCATAGTGCCAAAATGATAATAATGGTAGCGCTATGACATTCCTAATTTAAACTAAAGCTAAAATGCTAATGCTCTTCTCAATCTTGGTGCTTAGACTAAATCGATGAGTTTTTCCCTAATTATAACTAAATTAACTACTATTCCATGGCACTCAAGCAATTTGGCATTGTGGTGACTAGATCAATGGGGCAAGGTTCAAGGAGATCTTACACTACAATAAGTGGAGGGCACTATGACACTGGCATTTTGCATGTTGCTGCGCTATGGTCTCTATCTTGAGCCATATTCAGAGCTTGAAAGTTATACTGCTAGGCATATTTATTCATTTTTTCAGCTCTTCAAGCATATTCTCTTGCATAAAATCTTCAAGTGAGGCATTTTTAAAGAAAAACAGGACAGTATAAAATTATTGACCGCATTTTTATATGAGGTCATCATCATCTATCCAGACTTCTATGAGTTACTCTGATGGTTGACAATCATCCAGTTATCAATCATCTAGAACTCAATCCAGATTCAATTCAGACCTCAACTTACACCTTAATCTAGAATTCAATCCAGACCTCAACCCATACCTCAATCCAGACATCAACCTAGACCTTAACCCAGACTTCAATCTAGTCCTCAATCCAGACTTCAATCAAGTCCTCAAGCCATACTTCAATCTAATATTCAATCCAAACCTCAATCCAAACCTCAACTGAAACCTCAATCCAGACTTTAATCTAGATCTCAATCCAGACTTCAATTCAAACCTCAATCCTGACTTTAATCTACACTTCAACCCAGACCTTAATTATAGACCTCAATCCAGACTTCAATCCAAACCTCAATCTAGACTTCAATCAATACTTCAATCATCTAAACTTTAATCCAAACTTCAATCATCCAAACTTCAATCTAGAATTCAATCACAATTCAATCCAACCTTCAATCACACTTCAATCCAACTTCAATCTCACTTCAGTCCAGTCTTCAATCAAATTTAAATCCAGTCTCTATATCAATCTTCAATCAATCTTAATTATTTAGTTTTTATCAACCTATGATCACTTAAAGCTGCAACCCTGCACTGTAGTTAGGTGACTCAGTATATTGCCCTGCTCAGTACACTAGCATCTAGCGATCACCACTTCATTTCCCCTATCCAATCAACAATAATCACATAATTAATTATCAATGATGTGGGTAATTCAAATTCAATCAATAAAAACCAAAATCAAGTTCAAATACAAAATTCCAGACCAAATTTCAAGGTTAAGGGCCCTTATCCTATAACCCTTTTTAGGTCATTTTTCAATCAACTCAAAACCCAGCCAATGACCCTATATTCATAATCTATCAATTGCATATTGATTAAGAATGTCCCTAGGGTTAACCCTCCAAATTTTAGTCTAATTTGAGGCCTCTAACCCTAAAAATGCAATCGAAATCCAAAGGATGCAAAACCTTCAAATATTTACAACCTATGCCATTGGACCTTCCACTTTATGGAATTTGACCTTAAGACTCTTCCCAAAACCCTTGACCATATCCATAACTCTTTTTATGACATTTTAAACATTAAACTATATTATGGAGGACCCAGTTTGACCCTCAGTTGACCAAGGGTTCAAATATGCCCTTTAAGGGAAAATTATACTTCTCCAAACCTCAATAAGGCCCAATCAAATCAAACCTTAAAACCTCCTCCAGTGCATCCTAAACAACATTAGGAGTGCATTGGACTCAAATCAAAGCCTTGGTCATGCATGGTTGACCAATTCAACTCATGTTGACCAAATTGCCCCGTAAGGGTCCAAATGGTCATTTAAACCCAAATGACCACTCTATTGTATGAGACCACCTCCATTGGTTCCAAGTCACTCAATTAAACTTGTTGGACCCAAACTCAACCCATGGTTTGACTTGGTTGACCAAGTCAACCATGGTTGACCAAATCAACCCTTATACCATTATCAAAATCAATCTCTCAAGCCACTTCAAACCAATTTAACACTTCAAAATACCTCAATTGGATATCCTATAGATGTACAAATTTTTTCCAAGTCAAATCCCCCTTGATTTGACTTGGTCAACTACATTGGAGGGGTCAAAACCCTCTTCATTTCCATGCATTTGGTTAAAACTCCAAAATCATGGCTCTAAACCCTTAGTCATCCACCCAAACAACAAATCACATTCTCCCTTGCCACGTAAGTAGTCAACTTAACTGGTTGACTGATCAACTCAGTCAACAAAGAACCAAGGGTTAAATGATCAAATCACTTGATCAAACCCATTTCACTCCAAATCAAACCATACCGATAGCTTAAACCTCTTCTAAAAGCTTCCTAAACCCCACCTAAACCAGCCTTAACAAATGGATCAGCTCTAAACAAGCCAAGGGGTCCCAAATGCTCGTATAAGGACAAAATGGCCTTTCCAAGTTATAGTCCTTTCTATTATCCTTTTCTTAGACCTCAAAACACCTGGCGAACACTTGGCAACAATCCTAGCAACCTCCCAAATCAATCCTAGCCATCCAAATAGGCCAAGACATTTGAATTGGGAAAAAAGGGTCCAAATAAAGATTTTGGACCCTCATTCACTCATTTTTTGAATCCTCTAGCATCCTCCAGCCCTCCAAGTTCCTCCCTAAGCTTCTCCAGCAACTTCGTTACCTCCTCCCATCATTTCTCTACCATTTCCAAGCCCCCAAACCTTATTTTGGTGAAGAGAGAGTGATCTTGATAGAGAAAGGAGACTTTTCAACACAATATTTGATCCAGCAAGAACCAAGTCTTGGAGTCTTCTATGAAGTTGAAGAGTATCCCTCCAGCTTTCTAATAAGCCTAAGAACTCCAAAATCAATCCACTAGTTGGTAAGAAAACTAAACTTGTAGGTTAAATTTCAATTTGAAACTGCTCAATATATTCATTGTTTGGAGTCCCCAAACTCCAGGCAATGAAAAATATATGACACCATGAGCTTATGTTTCAAATTTTATCAAATTTGGACAAGTATTTTTCAAATTATGGCCATTTGAAATTTTAGTTCAAAATGAACTAAAATGCTTTGTTCAGAGCAGAACCGTCCGATCGCGATACACACAAGATCGGACGATCTAGAAAGTGTCGAACGACACAACTCATTTAACAAATCTAATAAGGGATCTAAATCAAGTCTGTGGGTGGTGATGTGGCCACACCTGGGCCATCCATCCAATCTATGGCCAATCCAGCGGTCCAAATTGACAGCTGACTCACTTAAGTGAGCCTTGGATTATCGAGAAGCATCAAAATCTCAAGCGGCCTCATGTCCCGCAACGCCTTTGAGTCATTGCATCCACAACGCATCGTGCCATGCTCTTGCCACATGGCCCGTTGTCTAATTTTTAATTAAATTGAATAAAAAATTATTTTAAAAAGCCAGACCTTCAAAAATTCATAAAAATTTTAATTTTCACCAAATTAAGTGATGTTTGTGTCATTGGAAAGGGCTTGAGCCCTAATATTTATTAAAATTAAATTCAAAGTTTTTTGAGTAAGTAATTTTGAGATTTTGATGATTATTTGAAATCCATTTTTGATAATTTTCTCACAATCCAGTGGTCAAAATAGACACAACTTTTAGTGAAACTTTTTTAGTATCTTAGGCATCTCCTGCATTTTTCTTAAGTCCAAATGTTCAATGGATTTCTTTAGGGTGAATTTACAAAGTAATGGGTCCATTTTGAACCCAAAATTTTGAAAATCAATAAATCATCAAATTAGTAGAATTAGGCTAAGTTTTTATTTTGGTGTGCTTACATTTGTGTCAGGGTTAGCTAGATAATGATTCAAGCCCATTAGAACACTAGTGTCACCTAGGAAAAATAATTAAGGATGTTGTTTAGATAACTTAGAAAATTCTTAGGAAATTCTACACACCCAATGGGGGTGAAATTTGGCAACATTAAACTTGGTGGCATTTCATACCTTAGGTTCAATTTCACTTAATTTGGAGCCCATTAGGTCAGAAAACTAGCTAAGTCAAAATTTAGCCATTTTAAGGACCCTTAGACTTTAAAAAATTATAATAATTTCAAATTGAATATAAAATTTTAAATAATATATCAAACTTACTAGAATCAAACCCTTAATCTAGGAAAATTAAAATCCCCCTGACTAGACCCTTAATTTGAAATTAATTTAGTTTTTAATAAAAATTAATATTTAATTAAATTAAGTATTTAAAAATTATTAAAAATTTCAAATAAATCCTAAGAAATTGAAAACACTCCCATGGGTCATTCCTGAACTTTGGGAGTGATTTCATGAAGTTTAGAATCAATTTTGAGCAAAATAATCAAAAGCCTTCTTAATTAACCAATTTAAAATTTTAATTATTTACTCAAACTTTAAAAATTCATAATTATTTTAAAAAACTTCTAAATTGAATAATATTATGACTCGAGCTCTTGAGTTTATATTTTTAATAATAACAAACATTATGGCTTAGATCTTTATGTCTCTTAGTATTTTCATTTTGAACTTGTTTGTGTGTATACTAACATTTCAGGAACACCATGCACCATCTAATGAAGAATCAGGGCTTAAGATGTTGCAAATCTGGTTTTGATGATGACAAACATGTTTCCAGTGTGTTTTGCTTGGCTAATCTGTTTCAGGCACAAAAGACCGCGAGCCACTCAAGCCAACTCAAGATCGGGTCCAAGTGTGTCAAATGTATGATTTTTTTTTTATTGAGTCAATTGTAATGTAACTGATTCCCTAGCTAAGTAACCTTGCACACACACACTCAGGGGGAGAGATTGAGTGAGTTAGAGTTTCTGTTCAAAATTTATTCAGATCGTCCTGGACGATATCCACATCGTCCTGGACGATCCAGTTAAAACAGAAACCCTAATTAGGGCGACTAAGTTAAGAGGGTCTGATTGAGCCGATCGTCCTGGATGATCTACGGATCGTACGGGATGATATGCCCAAATCAGAAATTCTCAGCCGCCAGATTAAGTTAGGCAAGTTTTATTTTAAGTATTTTGGTCTGATCGCCCCGAACGATACGTGTATCATCCTGGACGATTCACTACAATCATGCCTAAATTAGTCTGGTAATTAAGGAAAGCAATTAATGTTTAATTGATACGATCACATCGTCCTGGACGATCGCAGGATTACCCGGACGATCGTGATCGTCTTGTGCATTTCAGCTGTACGTCCAGAACTATATACAGGACGATTTGGGGCCTTTTTGAACTAATCGTACCGGACGATTACCCTATCGTCCGGGACGATCAAGTCATTTTTTGGTCGTCCAGCACAGATTTCTCTGGACGACCCGAACTGTCTTCTGGACGATTTCCTTCAATTTGAACTAATCGTCCCGGACGATCGCAGGATCGTACGGGACGATATGAACAACTTTTTCTACTGATCATCCAGAAGAGCCAGATCGTCCAGTCTGAAACAGCCTAATTTGAACTGATCATACAGGACGATCTACCGATCGTCCTGGACGATCTTGGCCGACAAGTTGAGATTTAGGGCAAATTTTAAGCCCTCCTTTAAAAGAACTTTTTCCAATTTTTGGAAAAATCTTTTGCTGCCTTCCTTCCCTGAGAAACCCTAGAGAGAAGAGAGAGTTGGGAGAGAGAGAAGAGATCTTGTGAGGGGGAGTTAGTGAGGGATTCACTAAGGTTGCTCCAAGCACGGATCAGAGTCGTCTTCTCCGCTCGTCGTCTGTCGTCTAGTCGGTGTTCTTCGTGGGAGGAACGTTCGCAAGAAGATCCGGGTTCTCTGTCCGCTTCAGGAGGAAGCGAAAGGAGTTCGTAGGTTCTCTGCCTGCTTCAGGAGGAAGCGAAAAGAGTTCGAAGGTTCTCTGCCTGCTTCAGGAGGAAGCGAAAGGAGGTCAGGTTCTCTGCCTCACCGTGTGGTGAAAAGGAGGTGTTTTGTACAGGCTTCTCCTCCTTGCTGTGGGAGCAAAAGGAGAGTCACTTTCGTTTAGTGCAATACCTGGAGGAGAGGCTCCGGGGAGTGGACGTAGGTCAAGTTGACCGAACCACTATAAAATCTGGTTTGCTTTTCTGATTCAGTTTTGCACTTTACTTTTCAATATAAACTGCTTGGGTGAATATCGTTGGTTGATCTTTTCGTTATTGTTTACTTGTTTCCGCTGCTAAGTATCGAAAAGATTTTCATAGTTATCGTGAAATTTTTAAATAACCAATTCACCCCCCTCTTGGTTAGCCTCGGGAACAGTTCACTAGGGCTTAACATCCCTTTCGAACTTTCAAGTGGTATCAGAGCGGGATTCAAAATTTCTGTTTAAAAACTTTTGAATTTGATCCAATGGCTAACTGTAACAATCGTAATACTGCTGAAGGTTATTCTATTACTAGACCACCGTTGTTTGATAATATTCCTTTTGATATTTGGAAAACACGCATGTCTACTTTTCTGCAATCTATTGATTATCGCATGTGGATGTTAGTTAAGGACGGATACGAACCACCTTTTCGAATGATCAACAATGTGAAAATTGAATTGCCGTTTGCTGATTGGACATTTGATGATCGTGATTTAGTACAGTTGAATGCAAAATGTTTGAACTGTTTCTTTTGTGCTTTGAAATCTGAAGACTATATGCGTGTTTCTACTTGTACAATGGGAAAGGAAATCTGGGATAGGTTATGTATAACATACGAAGGTACAACTGAAGTCAAACAATCTAGGTTAAACATCTTGTTACATGATTACGAACTTTTTCGCATGAAACCTAGTGAGACTATTTCAGAAATGTACACAAGGTTCACTCAGATTGTTACCTCTTTGCATGCTTTAGGTAGAGAACTTACCAACTACGAAAGAGTGAACAAGATTCTTAGATATTTGCCTGCTTCTTATGATGCTAAGATTACTGCTATTACTGAATCCAAAGATTTAAATACTTACTCTATTGACAGCTTACTTGGATCACTCATTGCTTACGAGCAAGGGGTGAACCAAAGGCAACTTGATGCAGGAGAACGCAAGAAAGAGAAGACCGTGGCACTAAAGGCCAAAGATTCAGATGCTAGCACTTCCGGGTCTGATAGCGATGAAGTTGCCTTAATCACAAGGCAATTCAAAAGCTTTCTAAGGAAGAAACATAAGAACTATCAGAAGTGGAACAAGGGTAAGTTCAATAAAAACTTTAAGGGTTCATCTGAATCGGTTTGTTTTGAATGCAGGAAGCCTGGACACATTAAGGCTGATTGTCCAACACTTAAAGCTCACCCAAGCAAGGAGAAGGGTGAGGAGAAACCAAAGTTCAGAAAGGACAAGAAGCGGATTCAGAAGGCGTTCTGGGCAGACTCTGCATCCGACTCTTCTGAGACTGAAGCTGAAGAGGAGGAAACAAACTTGTGTCTGATGGCGGATGATCACCCTGGTCAGTCGGACCAGGAAGAGGTATGTGAGCTTACTTACGATCAGTTATTTGAAGTTTCTGAAAAGATTCATACATCGTATAGGAAGCTTAAGAAAACCCATGCTAGTTTGAAATTAGATTATTTGACTTTACAAAAAGAGCATGATTCTGTAGTTAAAGATTATTCCACACTTGATTCCAATCACATGTCTCTGCTTGATGAGTTTGATGAATTGAACAAAAAATATTCTGATTTAGTTTCTGAGCATGATTCTTTGAAAACCACACATGTTGATTTAAAAAAAGCTTTTAAAGAGTTAGATACAATGGCATGTAAAGTAGAAAGTAACAATGGCGTTTTAAAATTTGAAATTGCAAGTTTAAAGAAAGAGAATGAGTTTTTGGAAGTAAAAATCAGTGCTTTTGATAAGAACAAAATACCGCCTACCTTTGAACAGTTTTATGCGCCGCCACCTTTTAAAAATTCTGTTGCAAGTTCATCAAAGCATGTTTCATACACTACTAGGAAGAGGCACTATCACTCACGACGTTTAGTTAATCCTTTTCCTGGTGTTAGATGTTTTTCATGTGGCATGTTAGGACACATATCACACACTTGTACTGTTCACCGTAGTACACATTGGGTGTGGAGACCCAAACTGCCTGTTTCACAGCACAGCACGCATGCATCGCATTCTTCTTTTCATAAGAAGGAACACAAACATGTTTGGGTTCCTAAGACTGACATTTGATGATTTTGTAGGTGTGCTCTCACACAAGACCTCGTGAGAGCATGTGGTACCTGGACAGCGGATGTTCTAGACATATGACTGGAGATGCAAATCAGTTCATTTCGCTGGAGGCCAGAGCTGGAGGCAAGGTTACACTTGGAGATAACACCACCAGGAAGGTGGTAGGCACAGGTATAATTGGTGATTCAAAGAATTTTATGATTGATAATATTTTGCTTGTAGATGGACTGAAATACAACCTGCTGAGCATCAGTCAACTCTATGACAAGGGATACAGCATCAAATTCCTGCCCACTGGCTGCATTTTAAGCTTAAATGATGAAGTTGTTTTGCAGGGGCAAAGGATCAATAACGTCTACAAGCTGGATGTAAGTAGCATTAAATCTGATAATTCAAATTGCTTAAAAACTACTGCTGATGAGTCTTGGTTATGGCATAGGAGATTGTGTCATGCCAGTATAAAAACCATTAGGAGAGTCACCCAAAAGGACTTAGTTAGAGGTGTGCCCAAGCTTAAGTTCACTAAGGATCACCTGTGTGATGCCTGTCAGTTGGGGAAGCAAGTCCAGTCCTCTTTTCACTCTGTTAAGGACATTAGCACCTCTAGACCTTTAGAAGTTCTTCACATGGACCTCTTTAGACCCATTAGCACTGCCAGCTTAGGGGGGAGAGTCTATGGTTTTGTGATTGTTGATGATTATTCAAGGTTCACTTGGGTTAAGTTTTTGTCACACAAGTCTGAGTCATTTGATGAGTTTAGATCTTTCTCTACTTGGATTTAGAAGAAGTTAGGATGTGAGATTATTACCATCCATAGTGATCACGGAGGGGAGTTTGAAAATGAAAGATTTGGAAGTTTTTGTGAGGATCATGGGATTAGTCACAATTTTTCAGCTCCTAGGACCCCTCAGCAGAACGGGGTAGCTGAAAGGAAGAACAGGACCTTAGTGGAAGCCGCTAGAGCCATGCTTGCCGAGTATTCACTTCCAAAATACTTTTGGGCTGAAGCGGTGAACACTGCCTGTTATGTGCTGAATAGGGTGAATGTGAGAGTCAAACTGAACAAGACACCTTATGAGATCATTAAGGGTAGAACATCAAATATGTCCCACCTCCATGTCTTTGGCTGTAAGGTTTTCATTCTGAACAACGGGAAGTCACCCTTAGGAAAATTTGACCCCAAATCTGATGAAGGAGTGTTCTTAGGATATTCAAGTGTGGGGAAATCCTTTAGGGTGTTCAATATGAGGACTTTGGTGGTGGAAGAAACAACCCATGTAGTGTTTGATGAATCTGATCCTAAGGAGTCTAGATCTGAAGTAGAAGATGAAGAGATTGTTGAGGTTACCTAAGGAGTTGGAAATACAAATTTGGAGGAAAGGGTAGAACCTCAAACAGAATTGCCTAGAGATTGGAGATATTCTTTGAGTCATCCTAAAGAACTGATCTTAGGAGACCCTTCTGAAGGTGTTAGGACTAGGCATGGGCTTAGGAAGGAAGTAAACCATTCTGCCTTTATCTTAATGACTGAACCCACCAACATCAATCAAGCCTTATCGGATGAGTTTTAGATTTTAGCTATGCAGGAAGAATTGAATCAATTTGTAAGGAATGATGTTTGGGAGTTAGTAGAAAGACCTAGAAACCAAAGTATTGTGGGAACCAAGTGGGTCTTTAAGAATAAGATGAATGATTCTGGTGTGGTGGTGAGAAATAAGGCAAGATTGGTGGCTAAGGGGTATAATCAGATAGAAGGGATAGATTTTGAGGAAACTTTTGCCCCTGTAGCTAGATTGGAAGCCATTAGAGTGCTACTAGCCTTTGCCTATTATAAGGGATTTAAGCTGTTTCAAATGGATGTCAAGAGTGCCTTTTTAAATGGGGTAATTAAAGAAGATGTTTTCGTAGAATAACCCCCAGGTTTTGAGAGTTCCCAATATCCAAATCTGTCTATAAATTAAAAAAGGCCTTATATGGATTGAAACAGGCACCCAGAGCTTGGTATGAGAGGCTTAGCACATTCCTGTTAGAAAGAGAGTTTGTTAAGGGGAGCGTAGACACCACCCTTTTTCTGAGGAGATTAGGAGATGACTTACTCATTGTCCAGATCTATGTTGATGATATAATTTTTGGATCTTCTGATAAATACTTATGTGAAGAGTTTTCTAAAACAATGAGTAAAGAGTTTGAGATGAGTATGATGGGAGAATTGTCCTACTTTTTGGGGTTTAGCATAAGGCAAACGGATGATGGAACATTTCTCAATCAATCAAAATACACTAAGGACATTTTGAAGAAATATGAAATGGATAAAGCCAAGCCAATCAATACTCCCATGCCCTCCTCAGTTCAGTTAGATAAGGATTCAAATGGAAAATCTGTTGATCAGAAGAAGTATAGAGGGATAATAGGTTCACTGCTTTACCTGACTGCTAGCTGACCTGATATCATGTTTAGTGTCTATCTTTGTGCTAGGTTTCAGGCTGATCCTAAAGAGTCCCACCTGACTGCTGTTAAGAGAATTCTTAGATATCTTTTAGGGACCCCAAACCTAAGAATTTGGTACCCTAGGCACAACACCTCTTTTGAGATCATTGGATATTCTGACTCTGACTTTGCGGGGTGTAGGGTGGATAGGAAGAGTACCTCTGGGACTTGTCAATTTATAGGACAGTCGTTAGTCTCCTGGTCCAGTAGAAAACAGAACTCAGTTGCACTTTCCACTGCTGAAGCTGAGTACATTGCCTTAGGGAGTTGTGTGGCCCAAGTTCTTTGGTTGAAGCAGCAAGTCTTGGATTTATGAGTACCTGTTGGCACAATTTCTGTTCTGTGTGATAATACGAGTGCCATCTGTATCTCTAAGAATCCAATCCAACATTCTAGGACCAAACACATTGACATTAGGCATCACTTCATTAGGGACCATGTTACAAAAGGGGACATTGAGCTAACCACGTAGCAACTGAAAATCAGCTGGCTGACATATTCACTAAACCACTGGCCTTTGACTCATTCAGCATTTTGAGAACCAGATTAGGAGTGATTGATATAAATGCTTGATTCTGATGACTGCTGATTTATGACTGTTATGATTGGTATTCTGATTTCTGTTAGTTAGTTTTTTGTATTCTGTTTTCTGATTTCTGTTAGTTAGTTTTTGTATTCTGATTTCTGATTTCTATTAGTTAGTTTTGGTTTGATTATTTGTTTTCAGTTGATTTTATTTCTTCTGCTGATTTCTGTGTTACCCTTTTTGTTAGTTTGATTTGAGTATTTACTTTGCTATGATTTTCTACCTGTTTTTATTTATTTACGGGTTCATATCTTGCACTTACTATTTTATGCTTTCAAGATCTGATCACCGCTCACTACTTCTGGTGATCTGAATTTTTGACTGAGAGTTTTTACCTTGTTTTGGTTTGGAAGCTGATAAGCAGTGATTGACTTCACTAAATCTGTTAAAGGGAAGAAACATTGATAATTATTTCTCTTCCTCTAACTCCTTTACTGGTGTGTAGTTTCTTTTGAATAAAAATCCTTTTCAAAATTAAAATGTTAGTTTTTTGAAATAGAGATTATTTTATCTTCTTACAGTAATCTGCCTCATATCAATAGTGTTTTTCAAAGTCTTGAGTCATTAGTTTGATTTTCTAAACCAAGTGATTGCATTTATCATATGTTGTATGGATTTTATTTTGTGAATCGTTCTTCCTTACTGCGGAGAGTCATCTCCTATGTCTGGAAGATCATCTCACAGCTGAGACTCTTTAATGATTATAAAAAGGAGAAAGCTTATAAAAGATGCGCAGTGCACCAGATAATTTGAAAAAGAGGCATAAAATGAGCCCAAAACTGAAAAGATGCAAAATTACCAAATTGGATACACAAAGTGTATCAAAAATCAAAAGATGCGCAAAGCGCCAACCAATTTGAAAAAGAGGCACAAAATGAGCCCAACACAAGCTTTCTTTCCTTTCAGATTATTAAATGTCTTAGAAAAATCTGTGCGCCACTTAATATTTTCAAAAGCTTGAGTCTTGAAAATCCTGATTTCTGATTTTTACTTGTAACACTATTATATCAGATATTTTTCTGGAACGAGGCTTGAAAGGATTTCTTTTCAAATCTAATGTCTTTTATTCTGAATCGGTTTTGTGTTGAAAGAGGTTTGCATCGATAAGGTGCCCGGGGTCGGAGTTACGAAAGTTGATTATTTCCAACCTTTTTTGGATTTCAGAGCTGTCAATTGTCCTGTCATTGGTTTTTGAATCTAAAATCAATATGTTTTATTTTATGTTTTATTTCCGTGTTATGTTTATCGCTCCTCCTTTTTGTGATGTCAAAAGGGGGAGTCAGAGTTGTAGTCGTGTCGTGTCTTTGTTTCTGTTTTCTGAGTCTTGTTTCCTGTATTGTTTTAGCTGTTAAATAAAATTTAAAAAATGTTTGTTTGTTTGATCTCCTAGTTTACTTTTACTGTCAGACTACTTTACAAATGTTTGCCATCATCAAAAAGGGGGAGATTGTTGCAAATCTGGTTTTGATGATGACAAACATGTTTCCAGTGTGTTTTGCTTGGCTAATCTGTTTCAGGCACAAAAGACCGCGAGCCACTCAAGCCAACTCAAGATCGGGTCCAAGTGTGTTAAATGTATGATTTTTCTTTTTATTGAGTCAATTGTAATGTAACTGATTCCCTAGCTAAGTAACCTTGCACACACACACTCAGGGGGAGAGATTGAGTGAGTTAGAGTTTCTGTTCAAAATTTGTTCAGATCGTCCTGGACGATATCCACATCGTCCTGGACGATCTAGTTAAAACAGAAACCCTAATTAGGGCGACTAAGTTAAGAGGGTCTGATTGAGCCGATCGTCCTGGACGATCTACGGATCGTACGGGACGATATGCCCAAATCAGAAATTCTCAGCCGCCAGATTAAGTTAGGCAAGTTTTATTTTAAGTATTTTGGTCTGATCGTCCCGGACGATACGTGTATCGTCCTGGACGATTCACTACAATCATGCCTAAATTAGTCTTGTAATTAAGGAAAGCAATTAATGTTTAATTGATACGATCACATCGTCCTGGACGATCGCAGGATCGTCTCGAACGATCGTGATCGTCTTGTGCATTTCAGCTGTACGTCCAGAACTATGTACAGGACGATTTGGGGCCTTTTTGAACTAATCGTACCGGACGATTACCCTATCGTCCGGGACGATCAAGTCATTTTTTGGTCGTCCAGCACAGATTTCTCTGGACGACCCGAACTGTCTTCTGGACGATTTCCTTCAATTTGAACTAATCGTCCCGAACGATCGCAGGATCGTACGGGATGATATGAACAACTTTTTCTACTGATCGTCCATAAGAGCTAGATCGTCCAGGCTGAAACAGCCTAATTTGAACTGATCGTACAGGACGATCTACCGATCGTCCTGGACGATCTTGGCCGACAAGTTGAGATTTAGGGCAAATTTTAAGCCCTCCTTTAAAAGAACTTTTTCCAATTTTTGGAAAAATCTTTTGCTGCCTTCCTTCCCTGAGAAACCCTAGAGAGAAGAGAGAGTTGGGAGAGAGAGAAGAGATCTTGTGAGGGGGAGTTAGTGAGGGATTCACTAAGGTTGCTCCAAGCACGGATCAGAGTCGTCTTCTCTGCTCGTCGTCTGTCGTCTAGTCGGTGTTCTTCGTGGGAGGAACGTTCGCAAGAAGATCCGGGTTCTCTGCTCGCTTCAGGAGGAAGCAAAAGGCGTTCGTAGGTTCTCTGCCTGCTTCAGGAGGAAGTGAAAGGAGTTCGAAGGTTCTCTGCCTGCTTCAGGAGGAAGCGAAAGGAGGTCAGGTTCTCTGCCTCACCGTGTTGTGAAAAGGAGGTGTTTTGTACAGGCTTCTCCGCCTTGCTGTGGGAGCAAAAGGAGAGTCACTTTCGTTTAATGCAATACCCGGAGGGGAGGCTCCGGGGAGTGGACGTAGGTCAAGTTGACCGAACCACTATAAAATCTGGTTTGCTTTTCTGATTCAGTTTTGCACTTTACTTTTCAATATAAACTGCTTGGGTGAATATCGTTGGTTGATCTTTTCATTATTGTTTACTTGTTTCCGCTGCTAAGTATCGAAAAGATTTTCATAGTTATCGTGAAATTTTTAAATAACCAATTCACCCCCCCTCTTGGTTAGCCTCGGGACTAGTTCACTAGGGCTTAACATCCCTTTCGAACTTTCATAAGATTGGGTAGAATAGGTTATGCTGTAAAGAGTCTAAAATATTCATTAATGTAATTTTTTTATTTCTTGAGCTGAGACTTGTAAAGGTGTTTGCTAGCTTCATGATCATGCACACACACACTCAAGGGAGTGAGATCTAGTCTAAAATAGAAGTTCAATTTTTTGAACTAATCATACTTGATGATTTTGATCGTCTGGGATGAACAACTCATTGAACTAATCATACTGGATAATTTTTATCATCCAGGATGATCCTTTATGATCATGAAAAATAGGCGCCAATGATAAGTTATGGAAGGTTGTAAGATTTAAATTTTGTTCTAATCATCCAGGATGATATCCATCATACTAAATAATCAATAAAAATTTTATCTAAATTGATCCTGTGATTAGGGGACTAATCATGGTTAATTTATTCAATTCGATCATCTAGGATGATCTGTGAAGATCATATTGGATGACTTAAGAGGTTCACGGGATGATACTTGATCGTCCCAAATAAAATGCCATAATTTTACTTCTAATCATCTAGGATGATCCCCAATATCATCATGGATGATCTGTTCAAATTTGAACTGATTATCCTTGGCAATCCATGGATCATCCAGGACTATCAGAACAAATTCTACTCATTGTTCTGG
Source organism: Dendrobium chrysotoxum (assembly GCA_019925795.1). NCBI lineage: Eukaryota > Viridiplantae > Streptophyta > Magnoliopsida > Asparagales > Orchidaceae > Dendrobium > Dendrobium chrysotoxum. The sequence goes on along the minus strand of CM034309.1, from coordinate 538,787 downwards.
ACGATCCTGAGATTGTACAGGATGATTCTTGGCAGCTGAATTGAGTTTTTAGGGTTTTTCTAAAGCCCTCTAATTAAGCACATCGTACTATATGATCCTATGATCATCATGGATGATCTTTGTTGCCAAAATTGAGTTTCTAGGGTTTTTAGAGCCCTCTATTTAAGCTTTCTCAAGGCACTTAATAAGTGTCTTTGGCAACCATTGAGGCTTCATTTTTCTGGAGAAAATTAAAGAGAAGGCCTTGAAAGGGAGAGAGGAAAGGGTGGAGTTTGAGAGAGGGAGAAGATCTTTGGAGGGGATTTTAAGGGGGTGTGGAGGGGGTTTCACACGGTTGCTCCAGCAAGCTTGCACCTTAGTACCATTGGATTCAAAGTTTTTCTTGAGGAAAGTTTTGGGAAGAAGAAGATCTCTTTGGTGTTAAAGGGCCAAGCTCTTTTCCTTCACTAGGAGGGTGAAAAAGGATTCCAGGGTCTCTGCCTCACCAAGAGGGTGAAAAGGATTTTAGGTTCTCTGCCGCATCGGGGGTGGTGGAAGAGACTTTATAAGGGTTTCTCTGCCTAGCTGTGGGGGCTAAAGGAGAGTCCCTAAAGGTTTAGTGCAATGCCTGGAACGAGAGGTTCTGGGGAGTGGACATAGGTTAGATTGGACCGAACCACTATAAATTCTATGTGTTCTTTCTGATTATTTTCTGTACTTTATTTTTTACTGTGATTAACTGCTTGGGTGAAATCTCTGATTTATCTTTTTATTAATGATTTAATTCATTTTCACTGCAAGATAGAAACAGATTTTTCTTTTTGTTAACAAAGTTTTTAAATATCCAATTCATCCCCCCCAGCCCCCTCCTAGTTTGCCTCGGGACTAGTTCTATATGGTTTAACATCCCTCACGAACTTTCAAGTGGTATCAGAGCAGGATTCATAAATTAAGTTTTTGAAAACTTTTGAATTTCAAATAATGGCTAACTTTGGAAATCGTAATATTGTGGAAGGACATTCAATCACCTGACCACCATTATTTGAAAACATTACTTTTGATTTTTGAAAAATTCGCATGACTATTTTCTTGAAATCAATAGATTATTGAATGTGGCATATAATTCAAACTGGTTATTCTATGCCGTCACGTGTTATAGATGAAATTTAAACTGATATTCCTTTTTTCAAATGGAGTATAGTAGAACAAATAAAAGCTCAATTAAATGCTAAATGTTTGAACTATTTTTTTTGTGCCTTGAATTCTGATGATTGCTTGAGTATCTTAACATATACTACTGGCAAGGAAATTTGGGTTAAATTATGCACTACAAATGAAGGTACTAGTGAAGTTAAGCAATCTAAGTTGATTATTCTAATGCATGATTATGAACTGTTCTGCATGAAATCTTATGAGATGATTTTAGATATGATACTAGGTTTACTCAAATTGTGAAATCATTATATGCTTTAGGTAAAGAATTTTCAAACTTTGAAAAGGTCAATAAAATTCAATATTGTCTACTTGATAAGTTTGATGCCAAAGTTGTTGATATTTATGAATAAAAAAATTTGAATAAATATTTTATTGATAATCTGATTAGCTCACTCATTGCCTATGAGCAAATTGTGAGTCAAAGACTTGTGGTGCTGGTAAAATCATAGTGCTAAATGCTGAAGACATGGATTAAAGTGGCTTAGTAGATGATAAAAGTGAAAAATTAGCATCAATAACAAACAAATTGGAAAGTCTACTAAAGCACAATCAAAAGCATCAACAAAAGTGGAATAAAGATAAAAAGGGTAAGAATGTTAAGATTTTTTCTGATGTTATTTGCTTTGGATGTAGGAAACCTGAACATATAAAAAATCGGTGCCCCAATTTGAAAACTCTTCCTGCAAAAGGAAAAGGGTAAACTTATGCAAATCATAAAAAGGGTAAATAATGAAAAGCAAAAAATCTCTTGGGCAGACCTAGCTTCTAAATCTTCAGACCAGGAGCAAGATGATGTTTAAAGCTTTGTTTATATGTTTATTTATTTTTTGTTATTTTTTTGTTCATGTATATTTTTATTCATTGTATTTTTTTATTTTTTGTATTTTTTTTGTGTTTTATTTTTCTTTTTATTTTATCTTTTCTTTTAAATATTTAATTAGTATCCATGTTGTTTGTGTAGTTTCTCTAATCAACACACACACATCATATTTTGTTTAGTATATGCTTTAAAAAATCAAATCATTTTTTGAAGATCAATTTTTTCTAAAAATAAAAAAAATTACCTCCTATTTTCTTGAAATTTTATGTAAGTTATGATTGACTTCTCTAAAATGAGTCAAAGAAAGGAAACTCATGATTTTGTCTCTCTATCTCATTTCTTTTATGAAACTATTTTACTTTTGATACAAAAGCTTCATCAAATTATAAATTGAATTTTGAAATTGAACCTTTTTCATCTCCTTATATTTTCTCTATCTCATAGGGATCTTTTGCAAGTTGTTGAATCCACTTCATTATTTTTGTAATCAAGTTGTTCATTTTTATTACTAGATTGGGTTTGCTTTAGTCTTTAAAATGTCAGAAAGGAAGCATATTTGTAAGAAGAAAAAAGATATAAAATGAGCTGAAAGCTAAAAAGATGTCCAATAAAACCAAAATAAAAAGATACACAAAGTATATTAAAAATTAAAAGATACGCAATATCGCCAAAATGAAAAGATACATAAAGCGTATTAAAAATAAAAAGATGCGCAAAGTGCACCAAAAACTAATAAAGAGGCACAAAATGAGCCCACAATGAGTTAGCTTATATTTCTTGTAGTTTCTTAAATCTTAAGAAAACCCTTATATCTATTGATATTTTTGATACTTGAGTTTAAAAATCATGACTTTTGATTCACCTCTTTGCATTAATCTTCTACTAGATATATTTCATGTTAGGAGTTTTGAAAAGATTATTGTTTCCTTCTTTAATTTGTTCCTGAATTTAGATGCTTGCTTAAAAAAAATTCTTTATCCATTAAGATACCTAAGCTTGGATTAACAATTTCTAAATCTCTAACCTTTCTGGATTATGCATAGTGAATACATATTTTACTAAGCTTTTGAATAAAACCAAGAGGTAACTTTCTCATTCCAAGAAAATTTTTGAAATTTCAAACTGATTCTTCTATAAATATCTTCTTTACCAGATCAGGGATCGTTTCATCTTTTAGTCTGTTTTTACTATTTTGATTTTTTGTGCTCCTCTTCTTTTTGATAATGTCAAAGGGGGGGAATGTACTATTATATTTATGTTGTATTTGAATGTACTATTTCTTTTGTGTTATATTTATTTAGTTTATCTTTTTATCTAGTTATTTATTTTGTTTTATTTATTTTATTTTTAAAATAAAAATTGAAATGAAAGAAATTTTTATTTTTGCCTGTTTTTATATTTTTTATCTTAGTGAGGGAGAAATTAGGAGAAAATACTTTTAGTTTACAAATTCACCAGTAATATTTGCCATCATAAAAAAGGGGGAGATTCTTACGACTCGAGCTCACAAGTTTATATTTTTGATGATAACAAACATTATTGCTTATATCTTTATATCTCCTAGTATTTTTATTCTATACTTATTTGTGTGTATATTAATATTTCAGGAACACCATGCATCATCTAATAAAGAATCGGAGCTCAAGATTGGGTTGAATTGGTTATGTTGTAAAGAGTCTGTAATATTCATTAATGCAATTTTTTATTTCTTGAGTTAAGTCATGTAAAGGTGTTTGCTAGCATCGTGACCATGCACACACACACTCAAGAGAGTAAGATCTAGTCAAAACCAGAAGTTTAATTTTTTAAACTAATCATACTGGATGATTTTAATCGTCCAGGAAAATCAGCTCATTAAACTAATTATACTATACAATTTCTATTATCTAGGATGATCACTTATGATCATGAAAAATAGCCACCAATGATAAGTTAAGCAAGGTTATAAGATTCAAATTTTATTCAAATCATCTAGGATGACATCCATCATACTAGATGATCAATGATAATTATGCCTAAATTAATCTTATAATTAGGGGACTAATTATGGTTAATTTGTTCAATCTGATCATCTAGGACAATCCGTGAAGATCGTACTGGATGACCTGAGAGGTCCATGGGATAATACTTGATCGTCATAAATGAAATACCAAAATTTTTCTTCTAATCGTCCAAAATGATCCCCAATATTGTCCTGGATGATCTGTTCAAATTTGAACTAATCGTCCTGGATTATCCATGGATCGTCCAAGATTATCAGGTCAAATTCTACACATCATCCTGAACTATCCTAAGATCACACAGGATAATTCTTGGCAGCTGAATTGAGTTTTTAGGGTTTTATTGAAGCCCTCTATTTAAGTACATCATACTAGATGATCCTGTAATCATCTTATATGATATTTATCGCCAGAATTGAGTTTCTAGGGTTTTTGGAGCCCTCTATTTAAGCTTTCTCAAGACACTTGGTAAGTGTCTTTGGTAGCCATTGAGGCTTCATTTTTTGGAGAAAACTTGAAGAGAGATCCTTGAAAGGGAGAGAGAGGAAATGGTGGAGTTTGAGAGAGAGAAGATCCTGGGAGGGGATTTTAAGGGAGTGTGGAGGAGATTTCACACGGTTGCTCAGGCAAGCTTGCACCTTAGTACCATCGGATTTAAGGTTAATCTTGAGGAAAGTTTTGGGAAGAAGAATATCTCTTTGGTATCAAAGGACCAGGTTCTCTGCCTTCACTAGGAGGGTGAAAAAGAATTCCATGTTCGCTACCTCACTAGAAGGGTGAAAAGGATTTCAGGTTCTCTACCGCCCCGGGGGAGGCGGAAGAGATTTTGTAAGGATTTCTCCGCCTAGTTGTGGGGGATAAAAGAGAGTCACTAAAAGTTTAGTGCAATACCTGGAACGGGAGGTTCTGAGGAGTAGATGTATGTCAGGTTGGACCGAACCACTATAAATCTGGTGTGTTCTTTCTGATTATTTTTTTCCACTTTATTTTTTACTGCTATTAATTGCTCGGATAAAATCTCTAATTTATCTTTTTATTTTTGATTTAATTCATTTCTATTGTAAGATAGAAAAAGATTTTTCTTTTTGTTAAAAAAGTTTTTATATATCCAATTCACCCCCTCCCCCCCCCCTCTTGGTTTGCCTCGGAACTAGTTCTATAGGGTTAAACACCCCTCATGAACTTCTAAAAAACACAAAGGAATTTAACTCTATTAAAGGTCTAGTATTAATTAAAAAAATCAAACCATCAAAAAATTAGTCAAAGTTAAAACGCCAATATTTTGGTCAACTATAGTTCAAATTTGAGTCAAAATTTCAAAAATTCATAACTTAATCTAGAAAATTCTAAATCTAGCAAACTTAGTGTCTAATTACTCACCTTAGGGTCTAGTATTTATGAAAAACATTTAAACTCTAGATTTCAAGTTAATGTAAAAAGTCAAATTTTGACCCCTTAATTTAATGAATTAAAATAATTAAAATTTTCAAAAAAAATCAATAATTGACTTAAATTCTAGAAGACATTAATTTAATCATTAAAATTAGAAATCAATCAACTCAATTAAAATTTATTAACTCCCTAAATCTTCAACCAATTAAATTAACTTAACAATACTGGTTATATTAGGTAACTTAACAATACTGGTTATACGAACTTTGAAAAGTGTGATTTTGGAAAGGTAAAATGTATGTTATTTTGAAAGAAAAAGTGTATATGTGTATTAGGGAAGTGCATCAAGTGCATTTTAGAAAGTGAAGTGAAGCTGAAAAGTTACTTGTGTGTGTTTTTTAAAAGTGGAATTGTGGAGTTTTTATATATTTTGAGAGTTGAGAAATGTAAATGTGGGAAAGTAAAGTGCGTGTTGGAAAAGAGAAAAGGGTATGTTTTAAAAGTAAATGTGTATGATTTTGTGGGAAATGTGTGTGTGTGTTGAAAAGTAATTTATGAGAACGATGAAAGGTGAAATGTGAGGTTTTGAAAGGTAAGGTGTTTGATGAGTGTATTTCATAAAGGTGAATTATATGTTTCTTTGGAAAGTTACACATATATATTTTGAATGGTGAATTATGTATAACTTGAAAAGTGAAATGTATATATAAGTTGGAAAGTGAGAGGGAAGTGTTTTATCATTAAAAGTGGGGTGTGTGGACGTTAGAGAGTGAGTTGTTTAGGTAATCATTGGAAAGTGAACTTTTAAAGAAAAATTTAGCTTTATATCTCTCTCTACCTCTCTCTCTCTCTCTCTCCTTCTTCTTATTCTTCTTCTTCTTCTTCTTCTCCTCCTCCTTTCTTGTGCCTAGGGGTGAATTTTGGGAAAATACACGATATGCTTTCAAAGGTGAAAAGTTCAAAAGGCAAACAACCGAGCCAGTTTCCAAGCCCGAAAAAAGGTACATTTTGATTTAAATAATATTTTTTGATTATTTCAATTCTAAATTATTAAATGTTCTCTAATCCTCTATTTTACTTTCTTTGTTTGTAGGAGGAAAGGTGCCAATCAAATGAACAAAAGGAAAGGGACTAAAGGTGTCAGTCGCCTCCATTGCAATCGGGTGGACGTGCTACGGTCGGATTCCACCGGACATTAGCTCTGGTATATATGGGTATTCTAAAAAAACTTAGATAGCCTTAAGGCTCATCACCCTTGTTGTGTTTTGTGATCTCCCAACCATAGGACCTGATAGAAACCATAGTTTTTATTTCATCATGCATTTTAATTCATCCTGCATTTATAATTCAATATTTAATTTACAAGTTACTTTTATTTAGTTTTGGTTTATTTAATTTGGGATCCCTGGCATACTAACCAACCTTTTGGGTTGTCTAATATTTGGTGTCCCCATCATCCCAATTGGTTTAAAATGAGTAGTGGATTATATCTTCGTTATGATATTTTCATTTTTGCAAATATTTTTTTCTTAGGTTTTCGCTTTTCAATAATTGTTACCTTCCATTTGATAGGTAAGTAACATTATTTGTTGTTTTTAGTTTCTGTTTGTACTAGTTTTTTTTTCCTTGTTCAATGCAATTTACAATCCTTAAAAAAAGTTACTTTATTCAGTTATTTAGATTTTATTTTGTTATTAAGAACCTAAACCCAATCGATTGCATGTTTAGCGACCGCGCTAGTAATTAGGAACACTATAATTTGATTTTAATCACCTGTAGTTTATTTTACCTATTAGACAAGTAGGATTTCAAAATATTTAGGGCCTATTAAATTTTAACATAATAATTCCAGCCTACCCTAAAATATATATTAACTAAAATTATAAAATGATAAAGGATTATCTTTTGTTTATTAAGAGTAAATCAATCCTTAAATTAAAACAAAATCATAAAATCGTAAAATCATCAAATCACAAAATCATAAATAAAATCAACTTACATAAATATTAAAATCATAATCAAAATCATAAACAAAAGGCATACAAATAAAAAAAAATCCATTTTCCTTAAATAAATAATAACTTACAACAAAAATTAACATAAAGATCAAACATGAATTTTAAAACCATAAATACATAATAATAAATAAATATAGATGACTAAATAAAATATTGAAAAGATTGATAAAAATTTAAAACAATCTATATGTATAAACTATAAATCTCACGTGAAGTTGAAAGAGGTCAAATACAAAATTAAAACCAATTAAAAAAATAATAAATAAATAAATCAAAATTCAATAAATCATTATAAACCCAATAAATCTTTAAGAATTCAATAAATCATTAAAAATTTAATAAATCAGCAAAAATTTAATAAATCATTAAAAATCCAATAATTCATTAGAAATTCAATAATTTGTCAAATTAAACAAATAACCAATATTTTGTTAATAAATTGTTAAATAAATACATAAGGACTAAAAAATGATTAATTAAAATACCCTAAATAATCAATTATTAACTAACTTTAAAAATTAAATTTCAACCAAAAATGAATTTAAAATATATTAAATCACCTAAAACTTGAATTTGAACAATAAATCCCCTTAACCTTCAAACAAATTAAATTCAATCTACTAGAAAATTTCAAATAATAGTGAGCCTAAGAAATTCCTAAGCCACACAGCCTACTACACACACTTAGACTTATTTGTTAGGATAACTAACTCTAGCTTTAAGTTAAGCCGTTGTTTATTTTCTTATTATTGTGAGATGGGCTTTCTCATGATTTTCGCTGCATATTATTTATAAAATTGATTGATTAATGTGTTTATTTATTTCTACAATCTATGAATTGATGTGATGGGCTATAGATTACCCTTAGATTAGGAACGATCAGGATGCCCATAAAATTTTATATAGGTAGCCATGCTTATGCAGGGCTAAATCAAAGGGGGCAAATTAAAGATTTTAAACTAACATATTTTTTACAGGTGCAAAATGCTATGCCCCCTTAAAATTATAAGAACATGGCCAAGTGTGGCTGTAAATATAATTTATATAATTTGGAATATATAATTACTTGGGATGATTTTAATTTTAATTGCTTAGGATAACCATGCAGGTGGTCTAGTTTTTTTTATTTTTGAAATGTAAAATAATTTGTTTAAGTTAAGTGAAGTGAAAGTGTAACTTTAAGGTGGGATATCACATCCAACTTGGAACCCAAAGAGGAGAAAACATCCCAGAGGAGAATGTTCCCTTCTATTTGGAGATCCAAGTTAGGAAGACTTTAATATCCAAAGGGAAAAGAAAATACCCCTTTGGAGATGAGTTTCTTTTCATTTGAATATCCAGATCTGGTGAATTCAAAGAGCTTACAAAAGGAAAGAAGATGAAGTGAAAATCAAAAGATATATCCCACTCAAAGTCACTTGCATCATTCTTAGAAATAGAATCCAGGTTATTGTTAGTGGTGCCCGGCCACTTCTAATTTCTGCAGACCTTAGGTTATAAATAAAGTGGCACTTACCATATGGATATTTAATTTATTTAATTAATTAATTTGATTGGTTATTTACACTGCTTGTGTAGTAAAAATTGCCTGCTTTTTCTAAATTTCTTTCTTGCATGTCATATTTTGTTTTAGCCTGGATATGATTAGAGTTTTGTTAGGGTACAATTAAAATCTTTTCTACTTAAAATTTAAATAAAATTTTTAGGCTCACATAAAAACTCTAATGATTTAAGAAATAAGTTCAGGACCGTTGAGACTCAGCATATATGCATATTATTGCTTTCTCTTCCTTGTTAGGCACATCACTTCCTATGGGTTCTGCAAGACCACCTAGCCTATTAGGGTGCACTTCTGTCAAGGGGATGTTGTACAATCTCTAGGCAAAAAATATATTCTCTAAGCCTAATTTAAAAAGTGCTTCATAAGCATTTTATGCATTCGAGCCAATTAGCATACATTGTATCAGATATAAATTAAAAGAGACTAAAATTTTAATTGCATTTTTCTTTCAAGCATCAAATCACCCTATATGAGTAATGGGGCCTTAAGATGTGTTCTAGATGTCAACTATAATTCCTTAAAACATAAATAATGTCCATACACATCTTTTATAAAGAGACCAAACATATGGTTTTAAAGCGCCTAGGTGGTTAGTTGGATCCCCAATCCAGGCCGAGGTAAGTCCAAATTTTTATTTCATTAGATAGGTTTGGGTCACTACTTTGTAGTACCCAATTTAAATTTAGATTTTAAAGTAGATTTCAAATCTTAAGTCTGCACCCTCCGAGAATATAATCCTAAATTTCTAATAAAATGACAACTCAAACATAAATATTCTCTCATAAAAGGTAAAGCCCAATATAGGATAGACTAAGGTTGCCTCTGAGTCTCTCAAAATTTGACACCTCCTACTTTTCCTCCTTTAACTCATAAAGAACTGTTCAACGTTGAGCTTTCTCCTTAAAAAACTTTCTACTTCTTTTCTTGTCTTACACTTTGTCATCAAAAGGTATGAAATTACTGCTTTAATCGAGAGTTTTTTTAGGAGTACCCCTCCTAAGATGTAATTAACTATAAGGGCACGCCCCTACAGGGATTTGAGAACTCCAGATTAAAATAAACCTTATTTTATTTCCATAAAATAAGGGAAAATCACTAGGAATGTAGATTTTCTTTTAAAACTCATTTCTAACTTTGAATGTACTTGTAGAATGTTATTATTGTCTTCTCAGATGATATAACATTCTCCTTGTTATATTTAATCTTAGAAATAATGAATTTTATAAAACTCATTCTTATTTTTAGATGTCTTGAAGAATATCCCATTTATCTTTTAAGATGACGTAGTATACTTCTTGTTGCATCTAATCAAAAGAGTGGCTAAATTTTTAAAACTCTATTTTATTTTTAAACACATTCTATAAAATTTCATAATCATCTTTCAAGATGATATGTTATTCTTTGAATTGTGTTTAATTTTAGAAATATCATTTTCTAAAACTTATTTTGATATTGAATCCATTGTAGAATATTATATCAGTCTCCTGAGACTGTACTTTATTCTCAATGTAGTATTTGATTACAAAATAGAAGAAGCCCAAATCTATGTGGCCTTTATTTTTTCCATCAACCCGGGCCTACGAGGCTAGTAACTTAGCCCCAAAAAAGGTGAAATAAATTTCATGACCCTGGTGTAAATAAAGGTAGTAATCATTTAACACTTGAAATATATCTTAAAATCAACTTCAAAAACATTAATACGTAAACTTATATAAAAAATTTCCTTTGACCTTCAACAAATCAAAAAACTAGATAACTTTAACAAATTACCTAGCATAGGACATATCCAAGTCACATGGCCTAGTACACACACTTTAGATGGTTTGTTAGGATAACTGCCTCTAATTCTAGGCTAGTCCAGTGTTTACTTTTTGCTATAATGTGTCTATTTTTCATGGTTTTTATTTTATGCTGGTTGTATAATTGATTGATGTGATTATTTATTTATGTGTTAATTTTATGAAATCTATAAATTAATGTGGTGGGCATTAGATTACTCATAGGTTAGGGATGATCTGGATACTCACAGAGTTTTTTGTAGATGGCCTTGCTCATGCAGGGCTATGAAATTGAAGCGGGCTAAATTAAAGATTTAAACTAACATATTTTTGATAGGTGCTCAAATGCTAAGTCCCCTTAAAGTTAAAAGAGCATGGCCAAGTGTGGCTGTAAATTTAATTTTGAGTAATTCAATGATATATTTGCTTGGGATGTTAATTTTGATTATAAATTGATTAAGATAATCATACATGTCATTTTAGAATCTTTTCTTTTAATCATTTATATGTAATTTAATTAAGTCGTATTGTGAAAGTTTAATTTTAACATGGGATAGTAATCATCCAATTTGAAATTCAAAGGTAAGGGAAACATCCCCTTAGGAGAAAGTTCTCTTTATTTAGAAATTCAAATTAGGATGATCTGAAAAATCCAAAGAGGAAAGTGACACCCCTTTAGAAAGAGTTCTTTTCCATTTGGATGCCTAGACCTGATGAATCTAAGGAGCTAGCAAAAGGGAGGAAGATGAAGTGAAGATATAAGAATATCCCATTTTTTTTAAATTACTTGCATCATTTTTAGAATTAAAATCTGGGTTGTTGTCAGTGGTACCTAGCCACTTTTAATTTCTGTAGACCATGGGTAGTAAATTAAGTGACACTTGCCACACAGGACATTATATTTAATTAATTAATTAATTATTTATTTAAATTATTTGTATAGTAGAAATGCCTATTTTTCTAATTTTTTCAAACATGTCGCATTTGTTTTAGCCTGGAAATATTCGGAATCTCATGAGGGTATGATTAAAAAACTTTTTCATACCTAAATTAAATAAAATTTTTTAGGCTCACAAAAAATTCTAACAATTTAAGAAGTAAGCTCGGGATTGTTGAATGTTTACAAGCATGCATATTAAATTATTCTCCTCCTTTTTAGGCACCTCCCCCCTACAAGTTTTGCCAAATCACCTAACCTATTAGGGTGTAGTTCTGTTAAGGGGATGCTGTGTAATCTCTTGAAAAAAATATTTTTAAGCCTTTTTAAAATTGCTTCATATTGGTTTATGCATTTAAAGTTGACCAGCATGTATTGCATTAAAAATAAATTAAAAGAGTTAATAAAAACTTTAATTACATATTTTTGAGGCATAATCACCCTACATAAGTCAAGGTGCCACTTAGGATCTACTCTAGATGTCGGCCTCAATTCTTCAAAACTTAAATAAAAATGTCCCAACCCAATATTTAATAAAAAGACCAGATTCATGATTTTAAAGCGCCTAAGTGGTTAGCTGGCTCCCCAATCTAGGCCTGGGTAAGTCCAAGTTTGTACTGCATTAGCTAGGTTCAGGCTACTATTATTTAGTGCCCAAATTAGACTTAGGATTCGGGGTAGACCCAAAATCATGAGTCCACAACCTCCAGTAATATTAATCCCAACTTTTTCATAATTTGACAACTCAAATTAGAATTTTTTCAAAACCAAAATTTAAAGCCCAATAAATAGGATAGACTGAGAAAATTTTGAATTATTTCGGAATCTCAAAATGCCTCATACTTCTCTTCCATTGGCCTCCAAAAATTAGTGTTCAAAATGTGATCTAATCCTAGTTAAAAATTCAAGCCTCACCCCTTTGTTATCAATCCTTGAGAATTCCAAAATAAAATTTCTACCACTATTTTAATTGAGAGTTTTTATAGGGAACTCAGATTTCTTACAATATAATTAACTACAAGGGCTTACACCATAGGATATTTAAAGACCCTAGATCAACTTTTGAAACTCAATTAATTCTCTTTGGAAAAATAAAAATCAATGACGATCATTATGGTCATATTCAAATTATTGATAAGGGATAATACCTTCTTCCCTTGGGAAAATATATCATTCTTTATCGTGACTTTGAATATGAGATAAATGATAGCATATCCAGATCATCGTAGTTAAATATTTTATTAAACATCATTTTGATTCTTCGGGGTCATTCTAAATTTGAACCCATTAGGCATTCTTATTTCCATGTCTCAAGTTGGTGTATCATTTTCAGATGTTTGATTTTAGAATTAAAATTCAAAAGTCAATTTCAAATTTCCCAACAAAAGTAAATTCTAATTTGTTTTGTATCTTTCCAATGCAAACTAAATCCTTTTTCAAACTTTAATAACCAACAAAAACATAATAATTCTTTTACAAACAAAATCCCCCAATCATAAATCATTACTTGCCCTCAAGTAATCCATATGCACTTTGTTCTTAGGATATCTTATTTTGTTAAAATGCAAGCTTTTGAACTTTTAAAAATTATGAAAATATTAACTTAATGATATTAATATAATATTTTTATGATTAATAACTCAATTAATATAACCTGTTATAGACATCCTAATAATTCATCTCAATTAGTATTCCTTATAACTCTAGCTCATAATTGTGTAAGTGAACATTTTGAATTGCTTACCTACATCAATGATCTTAGGTTTAGGGAAATTTCATATTTATTTAATCTTCCAACCAAATTGTAAGCTTTCTTATGTATTATACTTCTTATAATTCTCCCCATAATAATTCTCCCTTAGATCCTTTAGATAGTGTTTAAACTTTTAGGTACCAATTTTTGATATTTTAGTACTTAACCTTTTCTGACCTTTTCTTTTCCTTTTCTTCCTCACTTCTTTTTTACTTCATTTTTTCTTTTTCTTTTTCATTCTTCTTACTTTTATATTTTTGCTAAGTACTTCTTAAAAATGTTGAATACATCTTTGTTTCTTCCCCTTATGTAATCTAAGTTATCATTGTCTAAGGTTCACTACAAGAATTATAATTCTATAAGTATTTGCTTATAATAGGCTTTCTAATTAATCTAAATACTATATTTTTCACTAAACCTTTAATCAATTAATTAAAAGGTAATTATTTAAGTGCATTAAGTGATGCTTATGAGTTTTCATTATTAGAAAGTATTAATTTTAATGAATTTATTAGTTGTTGTTTTAGGCTATTTAATTTTTATTATTTCTCATATTATATAGTATCAATCACCTTAAATTTTATATTTTTTTTATTTTTCAACAATTCAAAATTTATACTAATAGTAATTATAAGGTATAATGATGAATAGTTTAATGTGTAATAGGAATAATAGGATAACACAAACTAATTTTTATTTATACCTTAAAACTTACATAAAAAACAATACAAGAACAAAAAATACAAAAATAACTAAAAACTAAAAATTATAGAAAATACAAAAATAAATAAAACAATCGTCTTACTTCCTCACTCCTCATCATGATCATCATCTCCCTACTCATTCTCATCTACTACGCCTACTGGTACTGGCTCAGCCACCTATAGGGCTTATAGATAAAGGCTGCAGGAAAAATTGGTTGATACTACCTTGAAATAACTTGTAGTTTATGAACATCCCCACTAGTGTTTCATTGAATTATTAAGCACACTGATATTATCATTGTTGCATGTCCATCATATAATAGATTCTATGGTTCATTCCCTATTATTATTGTCTACTCTCATTCATATAACTTTTTAAACCAACAACTTGATCCTTGAGATCGGACACCTTGTCTCCAAGAGTTCAAGAGGCTCTAGGCTTGGGCTAGTAAGGGTGATTGGGCTGGTTGGGTTGACTCTCTATTAAAGGTCTTAAAAGATAAATTTTATTCTTGGTCAATGTAGAAATGGGGAAGAGTTGCTCCTCCCCAAGATCTCCTAGGACCCATACTTGAATATATAATGTATATACTAAAGAGGGATACCCAAATCTGATAGAGGTCATGCCTCTAATCATATATAGGAGAGACTGATAAATGGCTTTTCCTACATTTATAATAAGGTCGGTTTAAATTTCATAATTCATAAAGGCACAATCCTAGTTACCTCACTAATATTCATATTTAGCATTAACCTCATTGAAATAAGGTAATGCCAAGCCTTTAAGACCTTAGTGAGTGCAAAGGCTGAAAAGTTTACTATTTTTCCCTCCCTAATCTTCTATTGGGCACATAAGTGGGGAATAGTCAAGCTTTTAAGAATGTCAACATACTTTAAAGGGGTATTAATGAAGGAAACATTTTGGGTTTCATACACCCCATTGATAACAACACTATCAATGGGAACCATTTCCCCCATACAAGGCCTTATTATCTAGAGCCTCCTTTGCATTCGCAAAGAACTCCTAGACAATAGGTACTAAGCATACAATGGGCTTAAAAGAAAATATTCCCCAATTCCTATTGGCAATCATATGTTCTACTACCCCTTTAGACTCCTAAACCCTCTCTTAGGGATAAGTTGCTTCTAAATAATTGAGTGATTGTATGTTTGCTTGACTACAACATTAATGAACCTCTTCTTGTCAAAAGAAGATGAAGATGAAGTTGATATCTTCTTGCCATAATTATCTTGGGAGCCAATAGAGTTGAGTAAAATCAAGAGCACACATAAGAGAAGAAGATTTGGAATTTGGAATGCATGGTGAAATGAAATGTAGTTCTAATTTGCCTATATAAAGCTTATAGTACTGTGGCGCTAGATGCTAGAGTGCTCTGGTTCTAGGTCTATCAAATGTTTAATCTAGTCAATAGAAAGATGAGCATTTTGGCACTTCAGGATGACCATCGTTGTGATGCTCACCTAACATGTTGAGTAGGATTAATATGAGTGTTGCAGTACATGGGATGCACTATGTGGCATTCTTAAATAAGACTAAAACATGAGAGCTAAAATCCATGGTGCTTGATATTTTTAATGTTGCAGTGCTAGGTTCTTGAGGCACTACAACACTCTATTAATATATTAATTTTTTAGATTAAAGCGGCATTGTGGCGCTCAGGGACCCAATGCTACGGTGCTCCAAGATGATTTTCCACATAAGATCTCAACACTTAGGTAAAGTCCATCACAACACTTCCACATCATCTAAGGTGCACACATCAAACATAACACTCATACATTACAAAATAGATTTGGGTTATCTCCCAATAAGCATAAAGTTTATAATTTTTAGTCAAACTATGCCAAATTTTATCTAGGATGATCCAACTACACATAATTCCTGATGTGATATATGTCCCCTTCAAAGTAAGATTTTAATCTCTATCCATTAAATTTGAATATTTGAGTGGTTTTAATATCCATAATGTCTATAGCTTGACAAGGATACACTTTCACTATAGTGAGCGGTCCTAACCACCCAAAATTTAACTTCATAGAAACAATTTTAATCTTAAATTAAAAAAGTACCTCTAATCCAAGTTTAAATTATTTCCTAATGAGGTTATGGTCATGCCATTTATAATTTACTCCTTATACAACATGGCATTCTCATAAGTATCCAATCTATACTCTTATGACTCATTCAATAATATTAAACTTTTCTCATAACTATCCTTAAGATTGTAGTTTAATTCTTTTATCGCCCAATAGGCCTTGTGTTTCAACTCCAATGGTAAGTGATGAGCTTGGTCAAAGATTAACCTATAGGTAGACATTCCAATTGTGGTCATATATGTAGTCCTATAAGTGCAAAGTGTGTCATCCAATCTCAAACACCAATCCTTCCTATTTGGAATTATCATCTTTTCTAAAATCCTTTTTATCCCCTATTACTAATTTCATCTTCTCCACGTATTTGGGTATGATAAGCACTTGCTACCCTATACTATATTCCATACTTCAAAATCAAGTTCTTTATTCACTTATTACTAAATTAACTCCCCCATTGCTAATGAGGACTCTAGGTATGTCAAATCTTGAAAAAATATTTTTCTTTAAAAATTTAATCATAACCTGAGTATTAGTTCAAGGTGTTGTCACTCCTTTAATCCACTTGGAGATATAATTAACAACTATCAAAATTTATTAATTTTCAAAAGACTACACAAAGGGTCCTATAAAATCTAATCTCTAAATATCAAAGATTTCAACTTCAAACACGTAATTCAAGAGCATTTCATTTCTCTTTTAAATATTGCCTACCCGCAGACATTTATTATACTTTCTAACATAATAATTTATATCCTTAAATAAGTTAGTCTAATAGAATCAAGATTGAAGGATCTTAGAAGTAGTTCTAAATTCTTTAAAATATCCTCCATTATCTAAATTATGACACTAACTAATGATATTTCCAATCTCCTCTTCTAGGACACACCTCCTAATAATTTGATCTTTGCTCTTTCTAAAAAGATAAGGCTCATCCCAAAAGTATAACTTAGCATCATACATGAATTTATACACTTGGGTACATGTCTTGCCAAATGGAATCAAACCACTAACAATATAATTCACTATGCCAGCATACCAAGGCATATAAATAGGTGCAATAATAATAGGTGCCCTAAAACTACTCCTATAGCATAATCATTTACATCAAACATGGGTTCAAAGTTAATTTTATAATTAGGTGCAATAATAATAGGTGCATTGATCAAATACTATTTCAAAACATTTATCATTGAAATCAAAAGGGACATCTTTTAAAGCAAGTGGCATAAGGGTCTAGTCATTTTAAAAAATATCTAATGAATACTCTATAAAATCTAAAATTTCTTAGAAAGCTTCTAAATCCTTTAATAGAAGTGGAAGTGGTAGATTTTCAATTACATGAACTTTGGCCCTATCCACCTGTGAACCTCTATCAGAAATTTTATGCCCTAACATAATGCCTTCTCTAACCATAAATTGACACTTTTCCTAATTTTATACTAAATTTGACTCTTCACATCTTTTTAAAATAATAGATAAATGCTTAAGAAAAGAATCAAATGAAGTACCAAATACATAAAAGTCATTTATGAATACCTCAATGCCCTATTCAATTACATTTAAAAAAATAGATGTCGCACATCTTTAAAAGTAATAAGAGGATTGCAAAGTCCAAAAGATATCCTTCTAAAGGAAAAAGCTCCTTAAGGACTGGTAAAAGTGGTCTTGTCCTAGTCTTCTGATATTATAAGAATCTGGTGGTACCTAGAGTAGCCATCCTATCAAGCATCTGTTTAATGAATGGTAATAGTAAGTGATCCTTCCTAGTGGATTTATTTAGCTTCCTATAGTTTAATCATATCTTCCATCATTTGACCATCCTAGTAGGTATTAACTCATTCTTTTCATTTGTCACTATAGTATAGTCAAACCCCCCTCCTTAGGCACATAATGAATGGGGCTAACCCAATCACTATAAAAAATTAGATAAATGATATCTACATCAAGCCATTTGGGTATTTCTTTCTTTATAATCTCTTTATTGATAGAGTTTAATTTTCTTTGTGGGTCAGCTTTTGGGTGGGAGTCAACAAAGGAATATAAAAGCCCTATCAAACTCATCCAAAATTAAATTAATTTTAAAATTAAGAAATTCACTAATTAATTAAAATAAATATTTAAAAATATATAAAATTATTGAAATAATTTTAAATAATTGAAATCATCCCTAGAGGTCATTTCTCTCATTTAGGAAAAATTCAAGAAGTTTAGAGTTGATTTGGTACAAAAATAAGAAAATGCCTCTCATTAAGAAATTAAATAAATACAAAAATATATTAAACTCCAATAATTCATAACTAATTATAGAAAACTCTAAATTGAGCAAACTCAAAGACATTGGACTCATCTCTAGGTCTAGTATTTATGAAAAATATAAAAGCTTCATAATTCACTGTAAATCAAATAGTTAACATTTGGGTCAAACTTAATGCATAAAATACACTAAACTTGTAAAATCCATATCTAATTCCAAAAAAATCCAAATTTAGTAAACTAAAGGGAATTATACTCATCTCTAGATCTAGTATTTATGAAAAATATAAAAATTTTAGAAACTAATATAAATCAAAAAGTTAAGAAATGGGCCCCACATTTAAATACATAAAAATATTCATTAAATATAAAAAATCAATAAATCATTAAAACTTTAGTAAGTCATCAATCTAATGAAATTAAGTCAGTAAAAAAATATTAAATAAATAACCAACATTCTTGTTATTGAAGTTTTTTAAGCTGGACTATCTCGAGCTGTGGGGCTACGTATCCTAAGGAGACCTTGGGTCCTCGTGCTCATTCTAACAATGACATGAACAAATTTGACAGAATATAAACTCTAAAATATAAACTTAAATAAATCAATAAATAACAAATTAAATTCAAATAAAAATCACTAATAAAACTTGTAGACATCATAGCTTTTCATACCTTCGTGCTTGATTTCTTTTAGGAGGGCAAAGATGTATTGGATTGAGAAGCTTTAAAGACCAAAATATTTAAGTAAAATGAACTATATGCTATCCATCTACCTCAATTTTAGAGTATTGGTAGCATTATAAATATAAGCCTAGGACTTGCTGATAAATAACTTCTAGTACTTAGAAGTTTTTGAACGCTATATTCTTTAAAACTTAAAGTTAAATAACTTTAACAATCAAAATATCCTTAAAAGAAATTTAAAACTTATAAATCATTAAAACTTGAACTCAAACCATCCTTTTAAGACCTTAAACAAATAAATTCATTTATAGATAATTCTAAACTATTAAAGCTTACGACTATCCAAGCCACACAACCTTTCTACACACACTTAGATGGTTTGTTAGGACAACCAACTTTAACATAGGTTAGGCCGATGGTTTAATTTGCTTGCAAGGTGATTTTCTTGGAGAGTACCTTATGTATGTTTATATATTTTCAACAATTTGGATGTCATATATTTGAAATTTGTGTTGGTGCACTTAGGCTCTTTAAGGACTGCTTTAGAAGCATCAGGTTATTACACAACTGCTTTACACTTTACATGCTTTTATATGGCCTTTATAATTTTTAAGAGTTAAAGTAAAATGTACTTAGGAATGATGTATACATGTATGAGTCATTGTAAATATAAAATATATATAGATTGAGTTGTACAGTGTCCTAAGTTGTAAAAGATTTAAATATACTTGCTTATACTTATACAAATGAGGCTCTAAAAGATAATATCCTTTTCTTTGGAGAATACTCTCTTTTTAAATTCCATAGAAGACTTGGAGCTTGAAAACCATAAACAAGTATATTTAAATATATATATATATATATATATGGAAGGATTAGAAATCCAAGTTTGTTGTGGTGGAGCATGGCCACCTTTCTTTTTGCATAGTTTGAGTATGTTATAAATTATCAAATTAATGAATAAATAAATTACTTTTTATATTCAATCTTTTATTTATTACATTACTTCATGCAGTGTATTCATATAAGTAGTAGTTTGCATTAGTGGGTAGAAATTTTTCTAAGTTTCTTTCGGTGTATATGTTCTAAACTTTGTAAGAACATATATACAAGTTCTTAGACGATACGGTACTAGGCATCATATATACCAAATGTTGTAAATCTGGATTCAAGGATTATGATTTTGATGATAGTAAACCTTTTCATTTCTAGTTGAGTGCCTAATCTTTCAGGTTCACAAGATCAATTGCAATCCAAGCCAGCTCAAGATCGAGTCAGTTCGTTTGAGTTTTCAAGTTCAATGTATTTTTTCATCTTTCTTGAGTCAAGTGTAATGTAATGGATCCCCAAGATAAGTAACCTTGCACACACACACTCAGGGGGAGAGTTTCAGTGAGTTAGAGTTTCAGTTAAAATTTTATTCACATAGTCCTGGACAATATTCATATCATCCTGGACGATCTATTGAAAATAGAAATCCTAATTAGGGCGACCATATTAAGTCAGTCTAATTAAGTAGATCATCCTGGATGATATACCCATTGTACAGGATGATATGCTCAAATCAAAAATTTTTAGCCGCTAGACCAAGTTAGGAAAGTTTTTATTTTTAGCTTTTTTATCTGATCATCCTGGACAATACGTGTATCATCCTGGATGATGCATTACAATCATGCCTAAATTAGTCAGGTGAATAAAAAAAATAATTAAGGTTTGAGTGATTCAATCATATCATTCTGGATGATCGCAAGATCATCCTGGATGATCAATTAAAAAATCTGACTGTCCAGTGCATTTCACCTGGATGACTCGAACAGTCTGTCAGATGATATTCCCAATTTTGAACTAATCATACGGGATAATATCAATATTATCCCAGATGATCAAGTCATTTTGAAATCATCCAACATGATTTACCAGTATGACCCGAATAGTGTGCCGGACGATTTTGGGCAATTTTGAACAGATCGTATAGGACGATATACATATCATCCTGAATGATCAAGTCATTTTCTTCAGATCATCCAAGCTTTTCTCCTGGATGTCTCGAGCTATCTTCTGGATGATCATGTAATTATGAATATTAGTTTTTTTTTATTAAACATCTGCGCATCATCGCAAAATTGAAATCATTTTAAAACATTCAAAAAGATTTTCAAAATCATTTTTGCTCATGAATTTTTAAAATAACCAATTCACCCCCCCCCCCCCCCCCTCTTGGTTAGCCTAGGGCTAGTTCTTAAGGGCTTAACATCCCTATCAAACTTTCAAGTGGTATCAGAGTGAGATTCATAAAATCTAGTTTTGAAAAACTTTTGAATTTGATCCATGGCTAACTTTGGAAATAGAAACACTGCTGAAGGATATTCAATCATACGACCACCATTATTTGATAACATGGAAAACTTGCATGTCCATGTTTTTATAATATATTGATTATCACATGTGGATGCTTCTTAAAGATAGTTATGAAGTACCTTTTAGACTTGTTAATGGTATTAAAACTGAACTTTCTTTTGCCGAATGAACCTTTGATGATCGTTACTTAGCACAACTGAATGCAAA
This sequence comes from Dendrobium chrysotoxum, assembly GCA_019925795.1. Classification (NCBI taxonomy): domain Eukaryota; kingdom Viridiplantae; phylum Streptophyta; class Magnoliopsida; order Asparagales; family Orchidaceae; genus Dendrobium; species Dendrobium chrysotoxum. The sequence goes on along the minus strand of CM034309.1, from coordinate 517,013 downwards.
ATGCTTGAACTATTTTTTCAGTGCTTTAAAATCTAAGGATTACATGCATGTCTCTACTTGTATAACTAGTAAAGAAATTTGGGATGGATTATGCATTACCTATGAAGGTACATTTGAAGTTAAACAGTCTAGGTTAATTATGCTGCTTCATCACTATGATCTTTTTTGCATGAAACCTAGTGAGTCAATATCTAAAATGTACATTAGGTTATCACAAATTGTCACCTCCCTACATGCCTTAGGAAGAGAACTCACCAACTATAAAAAAGTTAACAAAATCTTGAGATATTTGTCTTCTTCTTATGATGCCAAGATAACTGATATCTCTGAATCGAAAGATCTAAACAATTATTCTATTAATAATATACTTGAATTACTAATTGCTTACGATCAAGGAGTGAACCAAAGATAGCTTGATACAGGTGAGAAGAAGAAAGAGAAGACTGTTGCACTGAAGGCAAATGATACTGATACTGATACTTCTGGGTTTGAAAGCGATGACATTACCTTAATCACAAGGCAATTTAAAAGCTTTCTAAGGAAGAAACACAAGAAATTTCAGAAGTGAAACAAAGGTAAGTCGAGTAAAAATTTTAAAGGTTCTTTTGATACAGTTTGTTTTGAATGCAGGAAGCCAGGACATATAAAAATTGATTGTCCTACACTTAAGGCTCACCCAAGTAAGAATAAGGGTGAGGAGAAACCCAAGTTTAGGAAGGACAAGAAGAGGATTCAAAAGGTATTCTGGGCGGATTCTACATCTAACTCCTCTGAGACTAAAGCTGAAGAGGATACTATAAACTTATGTTTGCTGGCAGATGATCACCCTGGTCAGTCTGAGCAAGAAGAGGTATGTGATCTAACCTACGATCAATTGCTTGATGTTTTTGAGAATATTTATTTATCATATATGAAACTTAAGAAAACTCATGCTAGCCTGAAATTGGATTTCTTGAAGAAAAAAGAGCATGATATTTTACTTAAGGATCATTCTACACTAGATAACAATCACATGTCATTACTTCATGAATTAAATAAAAAATATTTTGATTTAATTATAGAGCATGATTCATTGAAAACATCGCATGTTGATTTAGGAAGAACTTTTAAAGAGCTAGACACCATGGCATGTGACTTAGATAGTAGTGAGCAAGCATTAAAATTTAAAATTGTAAGTCTTAAAAAGGAAAATAAATTTTTAAGTGTGAAAATCAATGCATTTGAGAAAAATAAAAAACCTCCTACATTTGCACAATTTTATAAACCTCCATCATTTGGAGAATCTCACTCAAAATCGTCAAAGCATGTTTCATCTAAACCTAAGAAGAGGCACTATTACCCCTGTAGATTAGTTAATCATTTTCATGGTATTAAATATTTCTCATGTGGCATGTTAGGACATATCTCTCACACCTACACTGTTCACCATAGTACACATTGGGTGTGGAGGCCCAAGTTATATGTTTCACAGCACAACACATATGGTTGCATTCTTTTTTTCATAAGAAGGAACCCAAACCTGTTTGGGTTCCTAAATCTGATGTTTGATGATTTTATAGGGGTGCTCTCACACAAGGCCTCGTGAGAGCATGTGGTACCTGGATAGCGGATGCTCAAGATATATAACTGGAGATACAAATCAATTCATTTCATTAGAGGCCGGGGCTGGAGGCAAGGTCACTCTTGGAGACAACACCATCAAGAAAGTGGTGAGCTCAGGTATAATAAGAAACTCCAAGAACTTTTTGATTGAAAATATTTTACTTGTAGATGGACTAAAACACACCTTACTCAGCATCAGTTAACTGTGTGACAAAGGGTTCAACATCAAGTTCCTGGCAAGCACTTACATTATCATCATAAAAAATAATATTATTTTGTAGGGCAAGAGGATCAATAACGTCTACATGCTTGATTTAAGTAATATTGAATGTACTGCTTTATTTTGCTTAAAAACTACTGCTGATGAGTCTTGGTTATGTCACAGAAGATTATGTTATGCTAGTATGAAAACCCTTAGAAGAGTCACCAAAAAGAACTTAGTTAGAGGTGTCCCCAAGCTTAAGTTCACTAAGGACCACCAGTGTGATGCCTGTCAGCTAGGGAAGCAAGTCCAATCCCCTTTCCACTTCACTAAGGATATCAGCACCTCTAGACCGTTAGAAGTCCTTCACATGGATCTCTTTGGACCCATTAGCACTACCAACTTAGGGGGAAAAGTCTATGGATTTGTAATTGTTGATGATTACTCGAGGTTCACTTAGATAAGATTTTTGTCACACAAAGCTGAGTCATTTGATAAATTTAAATCTTTCTCCACTTGGATTCAGAAAAAAGTTTGGTTATGAGATATTGATCATTCATAGTGATCATGGTGGAGAGTTTGAAAATATGAGATTTGGAATATTCTATGAGGAGCAAAGGATTAGCCATAACTTTTCAACTCCTAGGACTCCTCAGCAGAACGGGGTAGCTGAAAGAAAGAATAGAACCTTAGTGGAAGCTTCTAGATCCATGCTTGTTGAGTATTCACTTCTAAAATACTTTTGGATAGAGGAGGTGAACACATCCTTTTATGTGTTGAATAAGGTGTATGTTAGATCCAATCTGAATAAGACACCCTATGAGATCATTAAGGGTAGAACTCCAAACATGTCCCACCTCTATACCTTTGGCTGTAAGGTTTTCATTCTTAATAATGGGAAATCATCCTTAGGAAAATTTGACCCAAAATCTGAGGAAGGAGTGTTCTTAGGATATTCAAGTGTGGGGAAATCCTTTAGAGTGTTTAATAAGAGGACTTTGGTGGTGGAAAAGACTACTCATGTGGTGTTTGATGAATCTGATCCTAAGGAGTCTAGAGTTGAGGAAGAAGAAGAATTAGGAGAGATTTTTCAAGGAGTTAAAAATATAAATTTGAAGGAAAGGGTAGAACCTCAAAACACTTTGCCTAGAGATTGGAGATATTTTTCGAGTCATCCTAAAGAACTGATCTTAGGATACCTTTCTAAAGGTGTTAGAACTAGGCATGGACTTAGGAAGAAAGTAAATTATTCTGCCTTTATCTCAATGACTGAACCCACCAACATCAATCAAGCCCTTTCTGATGAATTTTGGATCTTAGCTATACAAGAAGAACTTAATTAATTTATGAGAAATGATGTTTGGAAGTTGGTAAAAAGACCTAAGGATCAAAGTGTAGTAGGAACCAAGTGGGTCTTTAAGAATAAAATGAATGATTCTAGTGTGGTGGTTAGGAATAATATAAGATTAGTGGCTAAGGGGTACAACAAAATAGAAGGGATTAATTTTGAGGAGACCTTTGCCCCTATAGCTAGATTGGAAGCCATTAGAGGGCTATTAGCATCTACATGTTATAACGGATTTAAGCTTTTTCAAATGGATGTCAAGAATGTCTTTTTAAATGGGGTAATAAAAGAGGATATCTTTGTAGAGCAATCCCCAGGTTTTGAGAGTTCCCAATATCATAATCATATTTATAAATTAAAAAAGTCTTTATATGGATTGAAATAGGCACCCAAAGCTTGGTATAAGAGGATTAGCACATTCTTATTAGAAAAGAGTTTGTTAAGGGGAGCATAGACACCACCCTTTTTTAAAGAAAGTAGGGGATGATTTACTCATTGTCTAGATCTATGTTGATGATATACTTTTTAGATCTTCGGATAAAAACTTATGTGATGATTTTTCTAAAATAATGAGTAAGAAGTTTGAGATGAGTATGATGGGAGAATTGTCCTACTTTTTGGGGTTTAGTATAAGGCAAATGAATGATGGAACTTTTGTCAATCATTCAAAATATATTAAGGACATCTTGAAGTAATATAAAATGGATAAAGCCAAGCCAATAAACACTCTCATGAGTTCTACTATCCAGTTAGACAAGGATTCAAATGGAAAATCTGTTGATCAGAAGAAGTTCAGAGAAATAATTAGATCATTGCTTTACCTGACCGCTAGCCAACCTGATATCATGTTTAGTGTTTATCTTTGTGCTAGGTTTCAAGCTGATCCTAAGGAATCCCACCTAATTACAGTTAAGAGAATCCTCAAATATCTCTTAGGGACCCCAAACTTAGGAATCTGGTATCCTATGTACAGCATTTCTTTTGAGATTATTGGATATTCTGATTTTGATTTTATAGGGTGCAGGGTGGATAGAAAGAGCACTTTAGGAACTTACCAATTCATAGGATAATCTTTAGTCTACTGGTCTAGTAGAAAATAAAACTCTGTAGCACTTTCCACTGCTAAAGCTGAGTACATCACCTTAGAAGTTGTGTGGCCCAAGTCCTTTGATTGAAGCAACAAGTTTTGGATTTAGGTTACATGTTGGCATAATTTCAATTCTATGTGATAACACTAGTGCCATCTGCATCTCTAAGAATCCTATCCAATATTCAAGAATCAAACACATTGACATAAGGCATCACTTCATTAGGGACCATGTTACAAAAGGGGACATTGAGCTACATCATGTAGCAACTGAAAACCAACTGGCTGACATCTTTACTAAACCACTGGCCTTTGACTCATTCAGAATATTAAGGACCAGATTGGGTGTACTTAACATAAATGCATGAATTTGATGATTGCTAATTTTTTATTTTTCTATTTTTCATTTTTCGTTTAGTTTTTTATTTGATTTGATTGTCTATTTCATTTTAGCATTTTTTCTTGCTAATTTCTGTTATTTGCTTATTGAATTTTATTATTTCTTGCTGAGTTTTATTTGATGATTTTTAGTTGTTTGTTGTTCTTCTTTTTAGTTATTTACTGTTTATTCTTTTCAGAATCAGATCACTACTCACTACTGTTGATAAACTGGATTTCTGACTGAGAGTTTTACCTTATTTTTGTTTAAAAGCTTGTAAGCAGTGATTGACTCATCTGAATCTGTTAAAGGGAAGAAATATTGATAATTATTTATCTTCCTCTAACTCCTTTAATGGTGTCTTATTTCTTTTAGATAAAAATCTTCTTCAAAATTAAAAAGTTAGTTTTTGAAATAGATATATATTTTATCTTCCTACAGTAATCTGCCTCATATGAATAGTATTTTTAAAGCTTTGAATCATTGTTATATTTTTCTTAATCAGGTGATTGCACTTATCATATATAGTATAATTTTGTTCTGTGAATTACTTCTCCTTATTGTAGAGAGTGAGTTTTGTCTTCTCTTATATCTGGAGCGTAGTTTCACAATCGAGATTCTTTAATGATTATGAAAGAAAGTAAGCTTGCAAAAAGAAAAGAAAAAAAAGGGCACAAAATGGGCCAAAAATGAAAAGATAAGCAATGACACCAAAAATTAGAAAGATACACAAAGTGTATCAAAAATCAAAAGATTTGCAAAGTGCACCAAATAAATTGAAAAAGAGGCACAAAATGAGCCCACAAAGAAATAAGCTTTCTTCTCTTTCAGATTTTTAAATATCTTAAAAAAATCTATGCGCCACTTAATATTTTCAAAAACTTGAGATTGAAAATCATGATTTATGATTCCTTACTTTGTAATATTATTTTATCAGATATTTTTTTAGAATGAGGCTTGAAAGGATCTCTTTCAAATCTAATTTCTTTTCTTCTGAACTAGACTTTTGTTTGAAAGGAATTTGAACCTATAAGGTGTCCGAGGTAGGAGTTACGAAAATCGATTTTTCACCTTGTTTTGGATTTCAGTGTCATCAATTTTCTTCTTATTGGCTTTTGAATTAAAAATTAAGGAAAATTTTTGATTTACTGGAGCATATCGATTAAAAAAACCCAAAAAAAGAGGGTTTTAATGTTGTTTTTCTTGTGTTAGTTTTTATACTTTTTTTTCTTATGTGTTTTTGTGGTGTTTCTCCTTCTTGAGATGTCAAAAGGGTGAGTAGTTTGTAGTTTGTGTTCTAGTATCTTGTAGAGGTTAGTGTACTGGTTAAGTTATCAATGTTCAGTATTTTATTGATGTTCAGTGTTCTTATGTTATTCACCTAGCTAATAGAAATTAAACTCCTTGATTTTTATGACTTTGTTATTTATATACTGAATTTGGAATTACTAATAAATATTTGCCATCATCAAAAAGGGGGAGATTATTGTGAATCCGGATAAAAGGACTATAATTTTGATGATAGCAAACCTTTTCATTTCTGGTTGAGTGCCTAATTTTTCAAGTTCATAAGATCAATTGCAATCCAAGCTAGCTCAAGATCGAGTCAGTCCATTTGAGTTTTCAGGTTCAATGTATTTTTTTATCTTTCTTGAGTCAAGTGTAATATAATGGATCCCCAAGCTAAGTAACCTTACACACACACACTCATGGGGAGAGTTTTAGTGAGTTAGAGTTTCTATTCAAATTGTGTTCATATCATCCTGGACAATATTCATATCATCCTGGATGATCCATTGAAAATAAAAACCCTAATCAGGGTGACCATGTTAAGTTAGTCTAATTAAGCAGATCATCCTGGATGATATACCCATCGTATAGGATGATATGCTCAAATCAGAAATTTCCAGCTGCCAGACCAAGTTAGGCAAGTTTTTATTTTTAGCTTTTCGATCTGATCATCCTGAACGATACGTGTATCATCCTGGATGATGTATTACAATCATGCCTAAATTAGTCAGGTGATTACGAAAAGTAATTAAGGTTTGCGTGATTCGATCATATCATCCTGTATGATCAATTAAAAAACCTGACCATCTAGTGCATTTCACCTGGATGACTCGAATAGTCTGTCGGACGATATTCCCAATTTTGAACTAATTATACAGGACAATATTAATATCGTCCCGGACCATCAAGTCATTTTGAAATCATCGAGCATGATTTACCTGTTTGACCCGAACAGTGTGCCAAATAATTTTGGGTAATTTTGAACTGATTGTACATGATGATATACGTATCGTCCTAGACGATCAAGTCATTTTCTTTAGATCGTCTAGGCTTTTCTCCTAGACATCCTGAGATGTCTTCTAGATGATATTCCTGGTTTGAACTAATCATCTAGGCCGATTGAAAAATCATTCTAGACGATATGAACAGAATTTGTCTTCTAATCATCCAGAAGTACCAGATCATCCAGGCCAAAAGGGTCTAATTTACACTGATTGTATAGGACGATCTACCGACCGTCCTGGATGATCTACCGACCGTCCTGGATGATCTTTGATGGCTAGTTAAAATTTAGGGCAATTTTTGAGCCCTCATATTTAAGATCTCTTGTCTTCTATCATTGAGATCTTTTGCCACCTTCCTTGCCTAAGAGAGCCTTGAGAGAGAGAGAGAGGGAGAGTTTGGGAGAGAAAGAGGATCTTATGAAGGGGAGTTTGTGAGGTGTTCACAAAGGTTTCTCCAAGCAAGGATCTGAGTTGTCTTCTCTGATCTTCATCCCTTGTCCTTTTTGGTGTCTTTGTGGAAAGATCATTTGCAAGAAGATCAAGGTTCTCTGTCTACTTCAGGAGGAAGCGAAAGGAGGTAAGGTTCTCTGCCTGCTTTAGGAGGAAGCAAAAGGAGTTCGGGTTCTCTGCCTCACCGGGTTGGTGAAAAGGATTTTTAAAAAGGCTTCTCCATCTTGCTGTGGGAGTAGAAGGAGAGTCACTTTGTTTTAGTACAATATTTGGAAGGGAGGCTCCGGGGAGTGGACGTAAGTCAAGTTGACCGAACCACTATAAAATCTGCTGTATTCTTCCTTATTATTTTCTGCACTTTATTTTTCTATTGATGATCGTGTGATTGTGATTATTGGTTTATTTTGTTAAACATCTGCACATTATCACAAAACTAAAATCATTTTAAAACAATTGAAAAAAATTTTAAAATTATTTTTGCTCACAAATTTTTAAAATAACCAATTCACCCCCCTCTTAGTTAGCCTCGGGCTAGTTCTTAAGGGCTTAACATCCCTATCAAACTTTCACCAACCCCTTTATATATGCATACATACATACACGCATTTTATTTTTGCAATGTATTTTACAGTCTGATTCATCCTTTGATCTATTAGGATAGATCTTAGCCTATCATGCATTACATCTAAGGCAATTAATTATGCATTAGGATTGTTAGCCGACAACACATTCCAACAAAGCATAAGTCTTGATTGTAAACACCTCTTCAGTCTTTACACATTCATATTCAATTCTTTTAGAATTTAAAATATAAAATCTAAATTCAGAGGATAACTAGAGAATTTATAATCTAAAGCTTATACATTAAATCTTATTAGCCCAAATAATTCTTTAGATCCATGTGTCTTTGAAAATCTTTAGTCTTCACTTTAATCAAGAGTATTCTCTTAGGAGATGTAATTAAAAATAGGGGCTTTCCCCTATAGGTAGTTTATAACCTAAAATAAAATAAATCCTATCTTAGTTTCTTTCTAAGGTAAGAAAAAGATTTGTACAACATAGACCTAAGCTTTAAATATTAGATTAATTTTATAATTGAAATGATAGGTGAATGTTTCTTTTATCCTTTGGGGATAAGTAAATATTCCTTATGTAGTGTTCAATCATGAATGAAAAGTTTCTCTTCTCAAATCTATAGTGAAACATTAGTCAATCCTTAGGGATAGTGTAATATTAATCTATGCAGATTTGACTAAAGAAACTCAAAATATAAATTTAAAGCAAATCTTGTGTGACATTTGTATTTTAACATTAAATTTATCTACACTAAATAATCAATCAGCATCTCATCAATAAAATTATCTATATAATAATACACCAAATCTACTCTATAGCATAGATCCTCATTATAATCTTTGGGGAACTGCATGGGCTTCAAAACATTGAAAGTTGCCTCTTGGTCCTACATCGTCATGGCTAACTCCCCCTTCTACACATCAATCATTACTCTACTCGTGGCTAAGAAAGATTTACCAAAGATAATTAGTATCTCCCTATCTTCTTCCATGTCCAAGATAATTAAATTAATAGGGAAAATAAACTTATCCAGTTTAACTAGCACATCCTCTATCACCTAGGATTAAATGATCTATCTACTATACAAAGGGTAAAAATGGTGGGATGAACCTTTCCTATGTCAAGTCTTTTAAAGATAGACAAGGTCAGAAGATTGATGCTAACTCCTAAGTTACAAAATAGTAAAACTACTAGGGTCCTTAAGCTTTTGAGGGAATTATATTTTGTAAAATTTCTATACACTCTTTAATAAGAGAAATAGTCTCAAAGTCTCCTAAATTTCTCTTCTTACTAAGGATATTCTTCATGAATTTGGCATAGCTAGGCATTTGCTCTAAGGCTTCTATAAATTTAATATTACTGGTTAATTTTTTAAACACTTCTAGAATCTAGAGAATTACATATCTAGGTTTTACTTTAGAAGATTTTGAGGAAAGGGTGGTGGTAGTGGTCTTTCTATAATCTTTCTTGTGGGGTTCTCATCTTTCTCCTCCAATATAGGTTGTTCTACTAGTTTGGTGGATTTTATAGATGGTTCCCCATATTTCTCCTCCTCAAACTTATCCTTCTCCCTAACCACCACCTCTAACTCCTTACCACTCATTATATGATGGCTTTACATTGCTCATTTCCCTTATCTTTGGGATTAACCTTAGTATTACTAGGTAGGATTCCTTGTAGTTAACTATTTAGGGAATTAACCATCTACCCTAATTAAATTTTAATATTTCTATTGGAAGCGGTTTAACTCTTAAGTTAGGTCCTCATCAAAAATACTTAGTCTTCTAAGGAAGGCTTCTTATCCTTATATTGATTATTTGAATTAAATCCTTGAGGATAGTTAGTCATAGGGTTTCCAAAGTTTTATTGATGCTTGTTCAAGATCCCTATATAGTTGGGTTAACTATTATTCTAATTATTACCCCCATTTTGATTATTATTCCAGTGAAAATTAGGGTGGTTTCTCCAACCATGGTTATATGTGTTACAATAGTGATTATTCTTCTTATTATTCTTGATAGCATTTAAAGATTCTACTTCTAAGGAATTGAGGTCATTGGATAGTCCAAAAAGGCTCTCATCTACTATCATAGGTGCTCCATGAGTTGTATTAACTCTAAGATGATCTAACATCTTAGATATGAAATCTACTTGGGTAGTTAAAATGGATAAATCATCAAATTCTTAGACATTGGATACTTTTTAGGATTGACTCCTACTAAAGACCATTGTAAGTTATTAGTGGTCATCACTTTAATTAAAGCATTATCTTCATTAAAGGGCTTGGATATTAAGGAACCTCTTGCTACAGCATCTAGGATGGACCTAAGAGATCCTATTAACCCATTGTCAAAAATCTAGATAATCAACTAATCAAGTAATGTATGATGTGGGCACGTCATAAGTAACTCTTTAAATTTTTACTAAGCTTCATAGATAGACTCTCCATCTAATTGGGTGAAAGATGTGATTTCATTCCTAAGGTTAGCTATCTTAAATGGAGCTAAGTATTTTGTTAGGAACTTATGGGCCAAATCATTCCAAGTTATAATGGAACCTATGTGTAAGGAATTTAAACACATCTTTACTTTGTCACTTTATAAAAATGGGAACATTCTATGTCTAATAGCATCATCAAAGACTCCATTATAATTAAATGTTTTATATATCTTTAAGAAACTAGTAATATAAAAGTTTGAATCCTCAATGGGAATTCTCCTAAACTATAAGTTTTATTAGCATTTAGATGATTACAGGTTTAAGCTCAAAATTATTAGCTTGGATGTTGAGTCTATTAATTCTCTAATGAATGCCATCTTCTAATAGGTTTATATAATCTTTAAAGGTCTAGGCTAGTCATTCTCACGAAATGGGTTGGACTATTCTAAATCTTTTTTGTTATTTTTTAGTTTTTCTAATTTTTAATAGTTCTTTTATATTTTTGAGTCAAAAAACACTTCTCTTAATTGGGTTCTACTATGCATGCAACAACAAACACCATATGAATTGAAAATCACAACATAATTTAACAACTCACAAAAGCAATAATGCACCAGTATAATAGAAGCAAACAACCATAAAACACAAAACATGCTGAATAAGAATGAAGATAAGAGTAAATCAATAATCCTTCAAGTAATGTAAAGTAAATAATAAGATAATACCACTACCCTTGGCAACAACGCAAAAAACTTAATGTGTGTTCACAACCCTAGAACTCGATGTCAATTAAGGGTGTTCACTAGAATCTATGCAAGTGAATGTGTCGTGTCAACTAATATAATACTGAGTTGAGTATCATTCCCATGGGGATAACTGTGATCTCAAAATTACTTTGTTACTATCCTTGAATTATTTTATTTAACCTACTATTAAAATTAAATGGTGGTCCTAGTGAAATCTATCAATTAAGTCCATCTAGAAGAAAAGCTATGTTAAGAAGGCCCTAAACTTATGTTAGTTAGGAATTCATGCTCACATATATTATCTCCTATTTGTGTTGTTGTATATTAAAGCATAAGAAACTCCTCATCTTTGTCGAGCTTGTTGGAGTTCTTAACAAAGTTGCATTTCGCTATGGTTTTCTATCTCATTAAGGATCCAAGATCTCCATCCACCATATATCTATGTATGGGAGAAATCTATTCTAATTCTCTTAATTAATTTCACTATGCCTCCATTGAGGACATGATCACACTAAATTTTAAAGTTGTGCAAGGCCTATACACAATCTAAATGAAGCATGGAAGAATTAGAAATAGTGTTGTATACATAACAATTTTGAGATCAAATATATGAAAGCATGATTCTCAACTAAACATAAGTCCAAAGAAATGTTTTAGTTAGATAATTATAATTAAAACAAGCAAAGCAGTCTTCATTACAATTTAAACAAAAATTACAAGAGAAGATAAAATGTAGATATAACCAGGAATATCTTCCAAAAATTGATTATTGACTCTCCTTGCACCTTACTCCACTTCCCTTGGCTTACACAAACACTATCCACTCCATTAAACTCTGCTTAAGACTACTTACAAGAGTAAAATATGTTAGCCCCCATAAAATATTCGATCATGCTATTTATATTTATGATCCATAGCTACCACTAGCACTATGGTAATGATAATGATAGCACTGTGGTGGTCCCAATTTAAACTAATGCCACAACATTGATGCTATTTTCTATCATATACTGATTGAATTGACATGTCATTTCCTTATTTTTAATTGAATTAACTGCTTTATCACTACACTCAGGTGATTTGGTGCTATGATGCCAGGATAAGTATGGTGCCATTGGTGGAGATCTTATGCTATGGCTCTTGCAGAGCACTGCGGTGTTGGCATTTTGCATGATGCTACATCTTGCTCTCTACATTGCGTTGAATTTAGGGCTTGAATGTCGTGGCGTTGCATAGATTTGGCATCACGATGCTGGGAATTTTTCTTTAATTTTTTTATCTCTTTTAGTAAATTCTCCCACACAAAATATAACAAAATTTCACTAACATGCTGCACCACTTCAGACATTTTTTATATTTAAATAGAGGGGATAATGTTGTGGTTCTAAATAATGAGCATTGTGCTGCTACGAATAAATTCAAATGAATGAAGGTAAACACAACCACTTTATTACACACATAATAATGACACAATGCACTCTTTCACAAACATTCATGTTTATAAAATTTACAAAAAAAAAAAAAAAACACACACACACACACACACACATACAATATTCTTGGATTACCTCCCAAACAGTGCTTAGTTTATAGTCATCAACCCGACTAAGCCAAATCTTACTTGAGTTGAGCCAATTCTAAAGTCATCCTAAGGTGGGTTACTTACATTCCTCAACAAGGCTTAATTCTCTTGTAATTTCCTTACAAGTTTGGGCTATTTTTCATATCCTCGGTCTTAATAGCTCCATAATGATACACTTTAACTAGAGTAAATGGACAAGGCCACCTAAACTTCACTTCCCAAGAAAAAATTTCAATCTTAAATTAAACATTAACACTTTCTACCCAAGTAAAAATTCCTTCTTATTTATCTTATAATCATGCCTTCTCTTAATCTATTTCTTATAGATTCTAGCATGTTTATAAGATTTCAATCTAAACTCATCTAGTTCATTTAACTATAGTAGCCTTTTCTCTCCTGCATCCTTGAGATTATTGTCCATCTCTTTAATAGCTCAAAAAGCTTTATGCTCTAATTCAAGGGGTAAGTAGGAAGCCTTTCCATATACTAATCTATAGGGGGACATTCCTATGGGTTTCTTGAAAGCGGTCATGCAAGATTATAAAGCTCCATTTAATATTAAAGCTCAATCTTTACTATTTAGATTGACCATTTTCTCAAAATAAATAAATAAATAAACTCCCTATTAGAAATCTCAACTTGACCACTAATTTGGGAATGACAAGCAATATAGATTCTATGTTGAATCTCAAATTTAACTACCATTGTCTCAAAATTTTTATTGTAAAAGTAGCTTTCTCCATCACTAATAATCACCCTAGGTGTTCCAAATTTAGAAAAAAATATTTTTCTTCAAGAACTTAATAACCACCTATGTATCACTCTTAGGGATAGCCACTCCCTCAGTCCAATTGGAGACATAGCCTATTACTTTAACATGAATTGGTTTCGTAATGAAGGAACAAAAGAACCCATCAAGTTCAGCCACCTTACATAAAAAAATTTTACATCCAAAATATAATTTAAGGGCATTCTATCTTTCTAAGAAATATTACCTACTTTCTGACATTTATCACATCTCTTCACAATATGTCTAAATAGTGTATACCAATAAAATCCTAATTGTAATATTTTAGAAGTAATTCTAAAACCTCCAAAATGCCCTCCATACTTTGAATCATGGCATTGATTAATAATGCTCTCTATTTTTTCTAAGGGGACACACCTCCTAAGATTTGATCTTTACACTTCTTTAAAAGATAAGGCTCATCCCAGAAATAAAATTTGGCATAATGCACAAAATTTTTCTTTAGATAGATTACTTGTCACATTACAAAATTTCACTAGCAATGAAATTTATAATGTTAGCATTAAAAGGTGCACTATAATCACTCAATGGAATTAGATGTTCATCTAAAAATAACTCATTAATTTCATTTTCATTATGCGTAATTTTTTTCATATCAAGTTTAGACAAATGATCAGCTACTTGATTTTCCATTCCTTTTCTATCAAGTATTTTAATATTAAATTCTTGTAGAAGTAGAATCCACCTAATAAGTACATGTTTCATATCCTTTTTAGTGACAAGATACTTGATAAAAGAATGGTCTGTATAAATAAAAACTTTTATTACTAATCTAGTATTATCTAAATTTGTCAAAAACAAATATAACAACTAGTAATTCTTTTTTGGCTTGAATTGTTGGTCACTAGTTCTTTGGTGAATTCCATCCACTAAAGGTATATGTTAATATTCTTCACTGAGTTGATTAGCTGTAACCTCTAATTATTTTTCATTTTTTAATTTTAATTTTTTTAAATGTTTTATCAATTTTTTGGTCGAACAATGGTAAAGACAATTAGTGTCATGCCCTAGAATCTAATTTGTAAGAATTTCTTCTTTTATTTTTTAGTATAACAACATCCGAGCTATCTATTTTATTTTATCAATAATAATATTAACGAAAATAAATCTAGTAATTGAAACATCAATAAACTTCTCTATTCATACTCTAAAAGTTTTATACAATACTCAGGAATCATATAAATACAATACATCACTAAGTCCTGAGTATAAAAGAATAACTAAAATAAAAGAAGTAAAATCTAATGAATTTTAATCGATCTTACACTCCTGATCCTCTATCCTGACATGAAATTATTTAAACTACATATAATGAGCTAGAAAGCCCAATAGGTATTTAAATCCTATAACTAACACAAAGTACGACAAGAAATCAATATGTATATTGTCAATCAATTCATAATAACAACAACCATTATGATCATAAATTTATGTATAAATAGTAAACATATGTATTAACAGTAAAATCTATGAAATAGTTTAACAGTACGATGTGAAAGCTAGTAAACAAACATGGGTGTCAAATCAATAAAGCAGCCGTCATATCAATATTATTAAATCAATAAGAAAATCATATTAATTGGTAGAACCAAAGCCTAGATAAAGACCATCGAAATCATATCAATACAGTAAAATCATATAATAGTATATATATTATCCAATTATTTTATATCAACATCAGATCAGTATCATAATCATATGTTCAGTATATCACATAATTAGTAATAATGAATCAGTAAATAGTAATAGTATTAATGAATTAATATCAGTATCAGTGAATCAATAACAGTAGCATCGGTGACTGTAACAATAGAGTAGTACAGTACAATAATAGTAAGGTCGTACAATAATAATGAATCATTAGCATGCATTCTAATAATCACACTAAACAAGAAAATAATTCTAACACAGTAGTGCTTTTCTAGTAGTAAGTTGGTTGTTAGTAATCATTGGCTCAATAAATAATCATCACTTCTTGCCCGTCGGCACAACAATAACTCCTTATAATTCTCAATCAATAAATCAAGTGAATTAGTGGAGAATAATACCAAACCACAATATTTAAAAGAAAGCCCAATGATCCACCATCATATACAAGCTAGTCAGTCTTCAACCAACATCAGTGAAATTAGCTTTTTACTTGTCCTCATATATATTATTATCACAATATTATAACTGTAATAGCAACCTGCTATTACCTAATCACATACCTATTTTCATTCACAATGCTTGTATTAAAAATATGCCTAAATAAAAACACTCAAATTTCTATTCAGTGCAAATTGTATAAGATACAATAACTTTTATTTTATCGAGTAAAATTCATGAATTTCCCGTCAAAATATCCAGAATAATCAGTTTGATAACATATAAAAAGTTGTGCAATAAAAATTTAATAAATTTGAAGAAAATATAATAAATTCAATTTAGAATAAATCAAACGGTTGAAATCAAAATCTTTGAAAATAGAAGTAGGGAATAAGTCACTTACCTCAATCTAAAAAAATATCGTAAAAGTGGCAAAGCGATCCGATGAGAAAAAATAATTTTTTTTTTCTCGCTCCTCGTTTCCTTCCCTTCCCTTTCAGTTCCTTCTCATGCAAGCTGGCGCTAGCAATGATGAGAGAGGTGATATATATATATATATATATATATATATACATAGTGCTGCATCCCGACAATAGTTAGTTAACTTTAATTAAATTGAAACATAATATCACTAAGGTCATGATAAAACAAAGAAACAACATGATTAAGTTAATGACTTTAAAATTAATATTAACTATGTAAAAATATGGTGTTAATTCCCAACAATGATGTTAAAAACTTAATAGGCTAATATAATAATACATAAGTGCATGAGTCATTTCAACTAATAAAGTGTTAAGAAAGCATAGTTCTCTCAAGGAACCAGTTACTATCCTTACAAGTTAAGTACTAGTTTTTATAAATTATTAATTTATCTTGTCATTTCAAGTAATAAAGTGATAAAAAGTATTTTTCAAGTATGAAAAGAAAAAAAACTACATGTCTTTTCTAAGGGTTTTATAATTTTATAATGAATATGATTTTATGATTGATTTAGTAATTGTGTGTATGTAGAATTGATCTATTAAGTTTAATTGTAAATCATAGCATTAATAATTTCTCATCTCTGCTGCGCTCGTGGGAATTCTAGTGAAGTTATGACTAGATGTACCATGCATTAATCACTTGTTTCATAGCAAGAATATCATCCTCTTAATCATTCTAACATCCTGAAAAATTCATGTCTATTTCTAGGATTTTATTCAATTTTTTCTATTTTTTCCACTATATCTCTATCGAGAATATAGATTACATTAAGCTTTAAGTTTGTGAAAGAAAACATAGCTAACACAGCTCACCTTGGTCTGTTGGTTGGGAGCTTAGATTACCAACTAAGAAATTTTGGATTCGAGTCTTGTGTATGCGATGTGTGTGTAGCTCTGCCTTAATTGACCTAATTGTCCAAAAAAAAAAAAAAAAGCATAGCTAAAGGAAGTTCGTGGAAATATAAAATAATCATTGACAATATAAGTGCGTGCACAAATTCAGAAAGATTTCTAACCTCTAATTTTCATTTTAAACAAAACAGAAGTAATAACTTTCATTCACTTCAAAATAAGAGCAATAGTAAAAAGATTCAAAGATAAAATTGACTATAAATCAAATATTTCCTTCATATATGAAGGCTTGCCCTCAATCTAGTTTCATACTTTCCCACTCTCACTGGCGTGAAAACCAACCAATAGTCCACCGTTCTCCGGTCTCGGAGACCTCTCTCTCTCCAAAGATCTCGGCATTTTGGTACATCACCGGCTGGTCTGGCTGTCAATACCTAGCAATGAAGAGGGCGAGGGATGTGGACGACGGCGAGAATATTCCGGCCTGCATTGTTGTTCTGAAGAATCAGCATGGATACTTCGGCTGGGAAGGCCAGCGAAAGCGTTGTCATGGAGGTACGAGATCATTATACATGATGAACTTGTTATCTCTTTACTTACAGCACAAATAAACTCAGGCTTTTTTGTCGGGATTATAGCTTCCTCCGGCGTGATTTCCGACCTCAATTCGTCGACAGAGATTCTCAAAGCCGTGGTCAGTTCAAGTGGCGATGTGTCGGAGGCAGTGTGCGTTTCAGGTAAAGGTCTTGCCCCAATTAAGCGTGAACTGTAATGGAGAAGGTTCCGCAAATGGAACTCTCCTATTTCTTTATCCCTAATCTCTATTGTTTTGAAGGCACTCAGTCGACTGCTTGCTCTGGCAATGAATTCTTAGAGGCCTTAGTTTCCAACAAACCTGGAAATAGTACGCATGATGATGGGGGAAAGCTGGGATCAGATCCAAAGGATCGGAGGAAGAAAGAGAAGAGAACGAAGCAAAGGCCCAAAATGGTTGAAATTGAGAAGACAGAAAGGAAACCTAAGATGGGAATTCCAATGCCTCCTCAAACACCCAAACAGAAATCTCTTATTTCTGCTGCTTTTACAGGGACTCGCTCAGCTGATTGCTCTTGCGGTGAATTGTTAGAGGCTTTAGTTTTGGATAAATCTGGAAATAGCATGCATGATGATCGTGGAAAGCTCGGAGCAGATTCAGACAAGGAGTGGAGGATTAAAAAGAAGAGAAAGAAGTACAGGCCCAAGGTGGTCGAAATTGAGAAAACAGAAAGTAAGTCTAAGATGGAGACTCCAAAGGCTCCTCAAACACCCAGTCAGAAATCTCCAGGGAAGAAAAAGGGAAAAGTGATTGGAAGGAAGACTTTTGTAAAGAAAAAGTTGTTTGAAAATTATTTAGAAGATGATGATGAATGGGAAGAAGCTAGTGATCAACCCAAGCCTGCTTCTGCTGATGAGGCAATTAATCCATCTAACAGAATCCAGTTCGATGAGGATGAGTATGCTGCTGAAAAAAATGTGGAGCCTTGTGGAAGTGGAGTGATTACAGAGAATTTGCCAGCAGGATCTAGTAATAGTTCAAGAGATGTCAATATTAGAATTGATGAGTTGTTGCAAGAGCTTGCTAAACTGCCCATGAAATCATCTTCACCTCTACTACTTAAAGCAGAATTACTGCAACTTAATATTGAATGTCCTGTGGATACCCTGACTTATATTGTTGATAATATTAGAATCCCTTGCCTTCTCTATTTTGTTAAGCAAGCGAGAAGAAATATAGACAGAAGTAGGATTAAAACAGGTTATAAGCTCAGAGAGGGTCTATATCATTCAACAAACAAAGTATTGGAAGACTTTATATATGTGCTAAAGAAATGTCTTCCATCTCTTATTTTGAAAAATGATCAGTCAACAGCTTCAGGGTATATGTTAAATAACAGGCAAGGTGGAAGGAGCAAGGGGAAAATTAGTGGATCAAGGGAGACCAAGGCTGCAGCAAAAAAATTGTCTATGCCCGCTATCCAATCTAACTTTCAAATTGTGCCTTATACTCGGTTATATGAGTTAAGCTCAAGGTTCCAACACATAGAAGCCTCATGCACAACACCTGTGATGAGTAAGTTCACAGCCAATGGGAAAACAACTCACAATTTGGGGGATATCAACTTAACTCCAAATCAGGGTAGCAGCAATGCGATGGAACTTGCTTTACAAAGTGTTGCTGATAAGTTCAGCTTGGTGGACATAGATAATAACTTAGGGGTGGACTCTCCTGCTGAATTACAAAATGCTCTTGTTCCTTTTGTTGGAGGTGGTATGATTGTTCCATGTAACCGATCATTAGAACAAGTCAGGCAAAAACCCCACAGAGCAGAAGTGCTATTGGATCCAGAGACAAATAGACTCTGGAGATTTTTGCAGGAAAATGAAGGTGATGACAATGTTGAGGGCATGGATTCATGCAATCTAAAGTGGTGGGAGAATGAAAGATGTGTTTTCCTTGGACGTGCTAAATCTTTTACTGCCCGCATGAATCTCATTTTAGGTGTATCATCATTGCCCTTGTACATTATTCTCAGCATAATATCTAATGTGTTTCATTTTCTTATCTACGCTGAAAAATTAGACTATTTTAATGGAATTTCTTGGGCATTGTTAATTTGTTGATAATTATACAATGATAAAATGCGGAGTTTTCTTAGATAAGTAAACACTAACTTCAAAGTACATTCAGAAAATGAACTATTCAAATGTTAGAATATGTTGAATTTTTTTGTACAATAATCAGTTGAAACAATGTTAGAAGTACATGATTATTGTTTACAAAAGCTACATTTGAATAGACCCAATTATGGTGCATTTATTTTGCCATCACCAAGTCGATGATATTTGTTGAAAATGAGCATATATAGCTGCATACTTAACTGCTTTATCTTTCTACAGGCGACAGGCGTTTCTCTCCTTGGAAAGGTTCAATTGTGGACTCTGTGGTTGGCGTTTTTCTTACCCAAAATGTATCAGATCATTTGTCAAGGTAACAATCTTTTTATGTGAGTCTAATACAAAATGATTTAATTCTTCGTAACCTTATGTGGTATTTGAAAATGTACCCTTACGTGCTTTAATATATGCATATAATTCCTTGCAATGCCTGCTATTCACTTACGCGGACATAGGTCTGAGAGATTAGTTAACCGTTAATGGGAGGCTATTTCTCAACACGTCAGAGTTATTTTGGATGTGAATAATTACTCTACCAATGTGTACCACATTACCCTCTGTTCAAGTTGGCCTATGCCAGGCCTTCTCAAAGCTTTTGGACCTATTACTGTGTAAAGTTTTGAAGTTCTTTCTTGGATTTTTGTAGATACCTATTCCGAATGAAAGTTAGTTTGTATTCCATTTGAGAAAAGGATCAAAATAGTCCCTTGACTCTTTATGAAGGATCAAAATAGTCCTCAACTATATTAAAAGATCATTTTTGTCTCTCAATATTTTAAAGAGGAATCAAAATAGTCCCACAATGAGATGATTTTGATTCATTTTTAAAGACTTAAGGGACTAAAAATGATCATTTAATATAATTGAGGATCATTTTCGTTCTTTATAAAGAGTTAAAGGACTATTTTGATCCTTTTCCCTATTCCATTTTGTCTTATAAAATTATCATTTTATCTACTATATGCAGTTCTGCCTTTATGTCCCTTGCTGCAAAATTTCCTCTTCACAGAAGAGGAGAGGGAGAAAGTTCTGAGAGAAAACTGGCTGAAGAACATGAAGAGACCTCTACTGATGCCATGGGATTCCTAGACAACATTCCTAGTCTATCTAATTGTGATGCTCAAGATCCTATGGACATTCAGGTAAATGGGCATCCGCTGGAGGACTTGACAAGCCAATCTCACTACATTCAAAATTCTTTTGTTTCCAATGGAATGGATAGTGAAAATGCTATGATGTTTGATGTGGATGAATGCATTCCAAAACATGTAGCAATCATTTCAAAAGCTTTTCGTGAGAATGCAGAAAATGAATTGGTAGCATGCTCAAACGTGAACCATTATCATGTCTATAAAATGGATGCTGAAAAGGAAGCTACCATCAGTTCTTCAAGCGAATTAGAAGCTCATTTCAGGTTAGAGAAAAACACATCAAATGCAAAGAAAGCAAATTCTGTTGATGAAGGAAAAATTGACTGGGAGGGGTTGAGGAGAAAAGTTGATCCTGAATGTGGCAAGAAAGAGAGGAGCCGTGAGAGTTTGGACTCAGTAGATTGGGAAGCAGTGCGAAATGCAGATGTAAATAAAATTTCTGAGGCTATTCGAGAGCGAGGGATGAATAATTTACTGGCAAATCGAATCAAGGTAAAATCTTTTTGCTTATTTGATTATATCTAACTCTTGAAGAGCACAACAACACTACATCCCATGGTTTTTTGCTTTCATCAAATTCTCAATAATTTGTTTATTATACATGCAAATGCATGAGCTAGTTCCTTTTATTGCTTGGTATTAGATGCATAAATAAAAAAGTTTTTGATGGCATTGGGGGTGTCAAAATGGGTTTTTGGGTCGGGTTTTGGTCCAACCCGAAACTGACCCGCCCTCGACTACTCCAGCTCGAACTTGATCTGATTACACAAACGGGTCATAAATCTGAACCCGGATCCGACCCGCCCCTAATCCGGGTCAACCTATCCCGACATGCGGACCTGGGCGAGTGCAGAGCATAGGTCGAGCGTGGCTGGGCGGGAGCGGGATGGTGTCGTCATGCCTCATGTGGTGGGAGCAGGACGCGGTCAAGCGGGCGGGGTTGGGAGTGGACATGATCACGGGGGCGGACGCGGTGCAATCACGTGGGCTTTAGTCTGGATGCGGACGTGGTGCGGTCACACGGGTCATTTTTCGGGTTGGTGGGTTGACGCGAACCCGACCTGATTTTTCTAACGGATCGGGAATTAGAACCCAACCGAAACCGAATTTTTGGGTCGGGTCATAAGTTGACACCACTAGGTGACATGTATATATATGCGGGGGAGGGGTGTGTGGGTGGGGGAGGTGTGGGGGTGTAAACGAGTCAAGTTATGGCACTATCAAGCTCGGCTTGTCAGTTAGAAAGTCAGCTCGAACTCGAGCTCGTCACACTGTAAACGAGCTCGTGAGCTGCTCTCGATCTGCTGGGACTTTACACTCGCAGTTGGTTTGTTCTGCCCGAACACGATCTCTTTTGCACACGCAGTAGAGGTTTTACAACAGGTTTGGTTTTTATTATTTTTAAAATTGATTTAAAAAAAAAGCTGCACCACATTTATTAAAAAAGCTATAGGTTTGCTTTCTATTTGTCTTTTCCACATAAAAGTTGGCTGATTAGAAATATAAAATTAATAGTTTATATAGTTTTAAATATTTAATTGTAATATTTTAAATGTTACAGTTTGGTTTTTGTCTTTTTCACTATTATTATTTTTAAATATTCAATAACAACAACAATATCAAGCTTTTATCCCACTACGTGGGGTTGGCTGCATGAATCCATTTTCTCCATTGTGTTCAGTTAAGAGTCAAATTCTCATTTAAATCTAATAAAGAAAGGTCATTTCTAATATTTTCTAACCAAGTCTTTTTAGATCTACCTCTACCTTTCTTAACATATACCAAATCTAATACATCTACTCTCCTAACAGGGTCATCGGAAGGCCGCCGTTTTACAAGACCAGATCATCTAAGGCGACTCTCTTTAATCTTATCTGTCACTGGAGCTACTCCAACCTTTTCACGGATATGCTCGTTTCGTATCTTATCTCTAAGAGTAAATCCACTCATCCACCTGAGCATCCTCATCTCAGCATATGCTTCTCTTAAATATAATTATTTGAAAAATACTAATAGTTGTTTGAGCCAACTTGTGAGCTCACGAGCCTAGCCTCATCAAGCTTGAACTCGAGCTCGTTTAATAAACAAGCTCATGACTCGATAAGCTCGGCTCGCGAGCTCGAACCGGCTCGGCTCACTTACACCCCTATGTGGGGTTGCAAACTTGGGCCTGAAACATAAAAAATCAAACTCATTCAATTCAAAGTTTAAGATTATGAATGAGGGTCAACCACTTGGTATTTATACACAAGATGTATTACCAAAGCCCAATACTCTTATATGCATTGACAATCTCCCCTTATGTGCGGGGTCTGTACATTAGCTATCACTTGATGTGTGCAAAAAAATAGGTTAATCTGAAAATTCGAGAGAAACTGACCGAGCCTATTGATTTGGTTTGGTTTGAAGTCTAATTTTTTTTCTTTGCCGACCACTGTTTAAAATTGCGCAATAAGAGGCGCGCCTCTGCGCAATTCTGGTCCTGGGCGCCTCATTGCTTAAGCAATTGGAGGAATTGGTGAGGCTTACGCCTCACTGGCTCTGAGGCGCGCCTCAGAGGCGCAATTGCGCAATTCTTAGTGAGGCGTAAGCCTCACCAAAACCGGTCCCACTCACTTAAGTGAGTAATAAAAAAAAAAACCCTCACAACTCTCTCTCCCCCATCCCGACCCAGCTTCCGTTTCCGCCAGATCCCACAAGAAACCACTCGTCACCTCTCGGCCAGCCGATCCCGCCGCCTCTCCCGCCGGTGCTGCCTCACGCCGGTGAGCAAAGACTGTCCGACCGCCCTCTACGACAACTCCTCTACGCATTTTAGGTATTTTTTTTGAGTATAAGGGAAGATTTTTCAAGTTATAGGAAATCTAGGGTTTTTAATATTTTGAAAATTTTTGGTTTGTTTTCCCTTTTTTGCATTAGGAAACATGGTTAGAGGTAAGGAAAAGACAAATACGTCATTGCGGCGTGATCCTTCTTGGAAATATAGTGTGCAAGTTGATGTAGGAGGCGGCGAGAAAACCTATGTGTATTTAAAATGTAATTTTTGTGACAAGGTGGTGAAGGGAGGAGTTACTCGCATGAAGGAACACTTATCCGGTTCACATAAGAATGTAGTACCTTGTGCGAATGTACCGGATAAGGTGAAGGAGGAAATTATTGCTTACATGAAGAAGAGTACCACGGCCAAACATCTACAACAGGAGCAATTTGATGAAAGGGTCGAACAAGGTTCTTATTTCGGAAGCGAGAGTGGAAAGGGATCTTCCTCCACTATACATAATAGAGGTGTGCGGGGTCCTATGGATCAATACATGATAAATCCAGGAGAGGATAGAGCAGAAGCACAGATGATGCCTGCAGCTGGTCCCAGAGAGGGTCGACGTCAGGTATGCATGGATATTGGCAGATTTTTTTTTGAGAATGCCATACCTTTTAATGTTGCAACGTCACCTGCCTACTTCAATATGTTGCGATCTGTTGGGTTGTACGGGAGAGGGTTGAAGGCACCATCCATGTATGAGTTGAGAATATGGATTTTGAAGGAGGAGTTGCAAAACACAGAGCAGAGTATAGATGAGATTAAACGGACTTGGACTGAGACTGGTGTTACTATTATGTCAGATGGATGGTCTGACATGAAGAGCAGGAGCTTGATTAATATCCTTGTAAATAATCCCTATGGCACAGTATTTTTACGATCAGTTGAAGTTTCAGATCAAGTTAAAAATGCGGAATTCATTTTCACTTTACTTGATGGGGTTGTTGAAGAGCTTGGGGAGCAATTGGTGGTTCAGGTTGTGACTGACAATGCCAGTGCATACAAAGCAGCAGGCCACATGTTGATGGAGAAGAGGAAACACCTCTATTGGACCCCCTGTGCAGCACACTGTATCGATCTCATATTAGAGGCACTTGGTGATTTACCTCAACACAAGAGCGCCCTCTCTAGGGCGAAGAAGATCACAAAGTTCATCTACAACCATTCATGGGTCTTAGCCTTAATGAGAAAGTTCTCAAAGAAGGAAATCATTCGCCCTGCTACTACTAGGTTCGTTACTACATTTGTACACTGCAAATTATCTATATAATCATAACACTTTAATATCACCTGATTATCCCTTTTCCTCTTGAAAATAGTTGAATGGTGGATCCAATTTGGTGATTCCACCCCTGAGTTACAGAGTTTTGCTGTTAGAGTTTTGGGCCTCACTTGTTCTTCCTCTGGGTGTGAGCGGAATTGGAGCACGTATAGTCAAGTGCAAACTAAGAGAAGAAATCGCCTCTCAACACTCAGAATGAACTCCCTTGTGTACATTATGCACAACAAGAGATTGAGAGATAGAAGGATAAGGAACAAGGGGTTAAAGGATGATGAGGACCCTTTGGTGTGTGAAGATGTAGCTTCTGATAATGAGTGGTTCATAGATGATGAGACAGATTTGCCATTATCAGACTTGCAGCTAGAGGACCTAAGTGTGGATGTCTTAAGGGGCGAAGCAGATCAAGTGGGGACACCACATACATCTACTAGTTCTGCAGCACAACAATCAAGTAAAGGTATGTCACAATTTATTTTGTGCAATTACATTATATATATATATATATATGTAATTAGCATTACATTAATCATTATTATTTAACAGGGAAGAGAAAAATGGATAACATTGAAGATGATGAAGATTTGGCATTCATAGATACAATTGGAGAAGAAGATTCCCTTGATAACCAATTTAGTGAATAATATTGAAGAATGATGAGATTAGATGTTCTTTGTTATTTGTATTTTGGGAGTTTTGATAGACTTATATTTTGTAGTTCTGTATTTTGAATTATGCTATGAGATGCATCTATTTTATTGTCTTCCACTAATTTTAATTGTTATTTAGTTGTTTTTATAGTATGATAGTCTCTAACTGTTATTTACCTGCTTAAATAGTTAAATTCTCATTTACGCAATTCTTTGTCCATGAGGCTTACGCCTCACACCGCCTCGAGGCTTACGCCTCGCCTCACGGACGAAAAACGCCTCGAGGCTTATTTACGCAATTTTAAACCTTGTTGCCAACTTATTTAGTTTGATTTAGACTAGTTTTGCAAAATTGAAATAAACCAAACTGAACCAATTAAGCATGATATATAACTGTAAATTCTATTCATAAATAATGAGCTTTATTTAATTCATCTTTACGTGTACAACACTTTTGGATGCTTCTAGAGTTTTGAGTTGGAGACCATTAACAAAGAGTTTTTAAATAACTTTATTTA
Source organism: Dendrobium chrysotoxum (assembly GCA_019925795.1). Taxonomy (NCBI): domain Eukaryota; kingdom Viridiplantae; phylum Streptophyta; class Magnoliopsida; order Asparagales; family Orchidaceae; genus Dendrobium; species Dendrobium chrysotoxum. The sequence continues at coordinate 490,947 of CM034309.1, read as the reverse complement.
ATTGTATCCAAGTATCTGACAAGTTTTGTTTGTATCAAATTTGTGGAAAATGCTTTCTAATGCATAAATAATTTATTCCTCGCAGGATTTCCTCAATCGTTTGTTTAGAGACCATGGAAGCATTGACCTTGAATGGTTAAGAAATGTATGCCCTGATGAAGCCAAGTAAGACCAATCATCCATGCTTCATAAAGTAAAACTTGTTTATTGATTTTATGTTGAGATGCCTGTCATTATGGATTATTAGAATTACTATCCTAAATTTTTGTGCTATAACAAAGCGCGCCATATTCAATTTCATTTTGAGCATATGATGAATAATTGAGAATATCTTCTTTTCCCAAGAGCATACAGAGATTGCAGGCAGCAACAGGAATGTGCAAATCATAACAAATCTGTCTACACCCAGAAACCTCTCCCTCCACTCTGCAACTCTTTCCTTATCACTTTCTCACTAACAACAGCTGATGTTACATTTAAAAGAAGTCAATTTATCAAAATTGATGAAGTATGATGCTTACAGGAATTTTTTTTTAATACCTATGGTGCTCACAGGAAATACCTTCTAAGCATACGAGGATTAGGGCTAAAAAGTGTCGAGTGTGTTCGCCTCCTAGCACTTCAAAATGTGGCTTTCCCGGTAAGGTTCAAATTTAATAGAACAATTTAATTTCAAATATGGGTTTACTCAATATTAAAAAAATCTTTTTCATGTTACTATTAAGGTTGATACCAATGTTGCCCGCATAAGTGTAAGATTAGGATGGGTGCCACTCAAGCCGTTACCAGAGTTCCTTCAACTACATCTCTTAGAACAGTAAGTGTGCTAATCTTTCCTAATGACATATTTTATTGAAGATTACTAATTATCTTTTGGTCCTACTCCAGATTCCATCCCAAAAGTAATTATGAATTTGAAAACATTATTAATTTATTGTCCACTGCAATCATTCTAATCTTTCATGATATTTTAATAGGTATCCTATAATGGATAGCGTGCAGAAATATATTTGGCCACGTTTATGCAAGCTTGATCAAAAGGAGTTGTAAATTTCAGAAACCTACTGCAAAAAAAATTCGATTCCAAAATATGTTTCTATTGCAGTACATTGATTCAGAAAATGATTTTTAATTCTTTTTGAGAAACTTTGTTTTCTTTTTAATTATTTCTTGACTATTAGTTTCTTATATACAAATACATCTTGTCTTACAGATATGAGCTACATTATCACATGATTACTTTTGGAAAGGTAAATTAATTGGTATGTTTATATGAGCTACGCCTACATATCAAATTACTTTGTTGTTTTTTGTAGTAGGTTGATTGTTTCTTTGAGTTTCATGCAGGTATTTTGTACAAAAAGCAGGCCAAACTGTAAAGTTTGTCCAATGAGAGGAGAGTGCAAGCACTTTAATAGGTATGGATTTCTTTTCTAGTTAGAAAGTCTGAAATTGAGGAATGGATAATTATTCATTTTTAACCGTTTTTTAGTTTGGTGATTATGAGCATTATTTTGATCCAGATTTTGTGGCTATGCTATTCAGTTAGAAATAATGAAGTTGAATTGTTGCGATAAAGGAAGGAACCTTATCTTCAATGGCACACTGTTGACTAAATAAAAAAAAAGGAAAGAAGACGAAAATTCAAACAACTTCAAGAAGCAATGCTCCGAGCCTGAATGCAATCTGAGCTCACGCAACCAGTGCTCGCGCGCCTCTGCATCCCACACACCAGCCCCACTTCACGAAATGATGCAACGCTCCTTATGTAACTTCCACTTACGGAATAAAACCATCACAGTGCGCTCTCCTCATTCAAACACATGCCCGCTCCCTTCATCCCTCTCGTCTCTCTGTGCTGCTCATAGGAGCCGAAACCCCTCGTCTCCCATAGTCGCACACAAGAAGACTGATCTCGAGCCAACGTCCGTACCGCCTGTCCCATTCACATTGGCACCCTGTTCCTATCACGAGCCAACCCTTCCGCACGTTGGCTCCACTCCTCCGTGCGTAATCCACATCAGCGCCCTATTTCGATTGTCCACGCCTACACACCAGGTCCGCACGAAGTCGCATGATTGCCCTTCTGTTCCGCCTCTTCAAGCGTGAACTCCTGCTTTGATCCGTTCAATCTCGTAACTCAACTACTTCGTCACAATTTCGGCTTTGTTTGTACATGATCTTATTGTGTATGTATACAAATAGGAACCTGTTCGGTAGACCATCATTGTTTCGCCTCTGATCTGATTGCCCGAGATTCTTTGTAATAAAAATATATAGTTTAAAATAAATATAAAATATAAATTTATAAAGCAACAGATGCCGACAAATTGCAAGACCCGCGCCATCGATCTTAGATCCTGTCGGGATGAAATCAAATCCAAGGCCTTATACCGTCGATCTTAGATACGACCAGGTTGTAGATCCGATCGGGAAGAAATTATTGGCAAGTGTCATCCCAACCTCCCCCGTTGAGAGGGAACGCCAGGAGGTTGCTGAAATTCCCCCAGAAGACTACCAATTGGAGAGCAATTAAATTTAAAATTTAATTGATTAATTCAATTAACCAATTGATTAAATTTAATTAATTAATTCAATTAACCAACTGGTTAAATTTAATTAATGAAAGTTAATTAATTGAAATAAAATTAATTAATCAAAATTAATTAATTAATGGAAATTAATTGATTTATTTAAATAAATTAATTAAAATCAAATTGATTAATTAAAATTAATCAATTAATTGAAATTGCTTGATCAAAGATAATCAATTGATTAGAATTAATTAATTAAAACTAAATTAATTGATTGAAATTAATTAATTCAAGTTAATTAATTAATCTGTTGAAATTAATTAATTAAAATTAATAAATTAATTGAAATTAATTAAAATTTGTCGGTTAATTAACATTCCAAGAGCATTTAAAATCCAAGAACATTTAAAATCCGAGAGCAATTTTAAATCTTGGAGTCTGTTAATTAATTAAATGAAAGCAATCAAGTTTATTATTAGTTAATTAATTAATACAATTAACTAGAAAATTTATTTTTGATTAATTTGTTAATTAATTAATTAAATAATTATAAAAGGAAATGCAAAAAAATAGTGTTTGCATTAAGAATGTATAACGCAACACTAAACAAAACATTGCACAACCAACCACTGCTCTCAACAAACTCACACTCAAACCTCTCAAACAAACTCTCCAAATTCTCCAAAAATAGTACTTTGTGCAAGCTCTCCAATGCTCCTGTGCGAACTCCAAGGTAGCACAAATTTCTGAAAGAAAGCAAGTAAAATTGATTAATACCAAAATAAATGTTAAAACAACAAAAAAAAAAGGTAGTAAACTACGGTACTGAAAGAAAAAGAACAAGGTATTGGTGCAAGACAGAAAAACAAGGTACTAAAAACTAAAGTGCAAGAAAAGAAAAGCAGGGTAAGGTGCTAAACTACTAAAACAAAAAGAAAAAACTACTGTAGTAAAAACACTAGTGTCAGCCTAATAAACAAATCAAAGCTAAAGGTCTAGTGTCAAGCTAGCAAACAATTGCTACTAAAGTACCTACGAGTACAGTCTAATTTATCCTAAAACTTTCAAGCTACTTCTAAATGCAAAAGTCATAAGGCCTATCTAAAATCAAACCAATGGGCAGCTTGCTATATAGTTAGGTTATAAGACCCATCAACAGGCTACTTCCTAAGGGAAGTCGTAAGACCTAAACAAATAAAAGAAACGGGCATCTTAGCTTATAGGGTTAAGTTGTAAGACTCACAAGTGGGCTACTTCTAATAGAAGCCGTAAGACTCGTTAATGGGGTAACTCCTAAGTGAAGTCGTAAGACCCATATGTTAGAGAAATTGGTAAACAAAGTGCAACAACCCTAAAATCCAAATAATCAAAATGAATATGCAACTTCTAAATCTGAACTTTTAAATGCAGAAGCTGTAAGACCTATCTTAAAAAATTAAACCTTCGGGCATTTAGCTTATAGAGCTAAGTTGTAAGACCCATCAGTGTGCTACTTTTAATAAAAGTCGTAAGACCCGTTTTACGGGCTATTTTCTATGAAAGCCATTAGTCCTGACCCAAATTCAAACACCTGGGCTAGTTCTAGTAGAAGCTGTAAGACCCACTTAATTCATACTTCTTGGTAACTTTTAAGCAAAATTATAAATCTCAAACTAAATTAACTTTTGTGTATTCTAATTGATATAAATCTCAAAATCCAATAAAACTAAAACTTACATCTAACCACTTCAGTTTACTCAAGATCCCTGAAAGGAGGCAACCTATTAGTGCTAATCAGATTCCCTAGACACTGCAGTCAATGATTGCTAGTGTTGGTAGACTAAAAGTTTTGGTATACCCTGGATGACGGAACCATGGAATCTTGAATGGGTTTTTCTCCATTTCCCCCATAACTGAGGCAAAAATACCTAATAATTATTCATCCTTAATCAAGAGTTCTCTCTTACGCGTTAAGAGAGGTAATTAACTATGAGTGCTTGCGCTCATAGGAAGTAAGGATCCAGATCTAACTAAACCCTGACACTACCCTTAGGGGAAATCTGGTTAACTATAATTTGACTTAAGCGGGATGGAATCGTATGTCTGCAAAGAGGGATTATGCCGACGCTTCGTTTTTTTTAGCCAACAGAGTGCCAACAGATTTCTGACGACTCTGTTGGAGAATACTTCTCTCTTCATCTTTGGATGAAAATATAATTTATATTTAGTCTCAAACAACAAAACATCTAAAATAAATATAGATGTTCATTCATCACAAGCTTATGTTTTCTTTTTCAGCAGAATTCAGGTTGATTCTAATCCCTGCAAGTTATGTTGGTAGGTTGATGAATATGACGCCTGTGAAAGAATTTATGACTGTGAAATTGGGCGAGGAAGCTAAAGTGCAATTCTCTCAAGCCATCCTGAATACTGGCTATGCTGGAGCAATCATCCAATTCAGAACTATTTTTGAAGTTATGCAGTTCCTTCCTGAGAATAATGCTGATGTACTGACTGCCAAAGGTACTGTTGAAAGACCTACTTCTGAAACTACCAAAGAAAAGACTCCTAGGAGAGCCTCTGTGTTTTCAAGGCTTTCTATAGCACCTGCTACTATCTCGGTCGTTCAAAAGAAAACTTTTGGTCCAAAGTTGAAGTCTGTTGTGGTTAATCCAGCTAGCCAGAATATAATCTAGAATGAAGACCCTGAAGAGCATAACACTAAAATTCTTGCTGCAAGCATTAAGCTTTCCAGGAAAGCTCGTCGGAAAGCCAGTGCTCGTTTTCGAGCTAACGATTGGGAGACAAGCTTCTCTAGTGAGGAACCATTACTTCCTATTGAAGCAAACATCCCTTTGGTAATGGCTTCGAGCAATTCAAGTGGGTGAAAAGAAACAACACCGAAGGCGAAATCAAGAAGTCTTTCTGGAAGACTTCTTGCCAATGACAACAGCCACCAAAGAAGAAAGAATCTGCATCTTCCAAATATACAAGATATTAAAAGTCGTCAATGACAGAAACAAAGAAACTAAAAAGATATGTCAATGGGGTTATTTCTTCAAATGCGGCTCATTCTCGAACTGAGAATGTTTCAATGAAGCCTTATAAGGAGGATATCAAACGTCCTCCCTACTACTGAGAGCAAAGAAAATGCTGTCCTAGTATGGGTCAACACGTATACTATGGAAAATATAATGAACAAAAGCCCCAACGATCATATCATAAATATGGTCATTCAAAGGTATATTTTGATGATGGTGGTCATCAGTATGTAATCACGAGAAGATAACAAGTTTGGATTCCAAAGAAGCCCAAATATCTTGAAGACCGTAAAGGGAGGCTTTGACCTCAATTTAAAGCTACCTATGGAAATACGGGCGGTAATGATGCTCTATTATTACGCCAATATAGTTTTTGAGTGGTATGCTGAGTTACCCAATGACTCAATAAGAATATTTGTCGAATTAGAGACCATGTTCATTAAAAGATTTGCCAGTGCAACGAAGAAGGTGACCATCATTGAACTCGCTCTTGAAAAGAGGAAAAGTGATGAATCTGTCACCAAATACATCACCAGGTGGAGGAATCTTAGCATGAGATGTGAGCAACAGCTCACTGAAAAGCATGTTGTTGAGCTCCTAATTGGGAATATAAATGACCAAATAGTTTCATATTTGGCGATGGCTACAATCAGTACTTTTCAGGAGTTGGATCGTGTAGCGAAATTCGAAAGGTTACCCAGGCCTAGAAGTGTTAGCTTCAGCTATAACAATAATCTGCCAGGAAAAGGAAAACAGGTCAAAACATTTGATTTGTAGAGGAACGAGGTGAATACTACATTCTCGTCTTCCTTCGACAAGAAATAAAAAAGGGAGTTAATGAATCCACTGAAAATGATGAAACAAACAAAAGAAAGACAAAGGGCTCCTACCTTGTAGGAGAAAATTAACAAGCCGTACCCATTCAAAACGGAATGTACGGGAAACATTTTAGGCAAGCGCTTAAGATTGATCTTCAATTCCCGGAGTCTCATCGACCTGAGCAAGACGACATAACTGATGATCCAAACTACTGTCCATATCACAGGATCGTAAGTCGCCAAATTGAAGACTTTCATATTCAAAGATTAGGTCAAAAAGAACTATCAGAATGGTGAACTCACACTTTCTAATAGTGTCTTGGTTAATCCTGATAGGGAGAAAGCCAATGTTATATCAGCCATATTATGCCAAAGCACAAAGGGCAATAAAGAAAAAGCACCCCAAGAAGAAGGTGGTTAGGATACCTTCATTTCTAAGAAAACTAAACAAATGATGAATGTCTGATTGGCTATTGAAGACATTCGTTGGAAAAGTTCTTTAGAATTGGAAGTTGATCTAAGACTATTTTCTTCACAGAATCTAGTTGCGAAGGGGCCTAGCTTAACCAAAAGAAATTTTGAAATATTTCAAAGACCAAAGAAGCAAGCATAAGGCTGGATCAAAATTTTAGAAAGAAAAGAAGAAGAGATTAATAAGGCAGAAAACTATAATTCAAAAATACATCGACTCCATCGATGAATATCAGCGGCCTCCTAGGTATATATGGCTGATGTATATCTCGACTCAAAATAAGAAAAGGAAGAGAGTATTCCAATTGAGACTTGCCGAGTTATAAATGAACGAGGTGGAAGGCCTGCAAGAGGACGCAATGCACCTCTTGCTATTCAGAAACTGATGCAAAAAATGCCTTCTAAGGAAGTACATGATACACCAACACTTTTCACTAATTCGGATGAAGAACTATACTTCCCCGATGAAGAAAGTAATAATAAGGGTAAGAGGACTCTTAAAAAAAATGTCAAAAACTCGAAAGTAGCTCAGATTCCAAGGAAATTGAAAATATAGCAACTTCAAAGAACTCTCAGCTTAAAGCTAGTTCATTTACAGAGGTGATACAAATCCAACTAAGAAGTGGAAAACAAATTCTTCCTTCACCTCAAAGGAAAATAAAGGATAAGGAGAAGAACATTGAACTTAACGAAGCTACTATGCCACAAGATCCACTAAGCTCAAAACTATCAATTCAAATATAGATTATAAAACTTTATCCCATCTCTAAAAATTACCTGCACTACTGAGCATCTATGATGCCCTTCTTATGTCTAAGAACCTTCAAGAGTCACTCATTAAAGCCTTGCAGAATTCAGAACGATACGTAGTGTTTTTTGCGGAACAAAATATGAAGGAAGCTCTGTACACTCAGAATATTGATACAATCATTTTTTGTGATAATGATTTGCTATTGGGGATAGTAGACTATAATCGACCACTTTATTTTATTGCGGAGAGTAATAATGTCGAAATAAATAGAATTTTAATTGATCCATGTTCCTCTGTTAATCTGATGAGTCTCAAAACGCTCAAAGGATTAGACGTGGATGTTCAATATTTGACCAAAAGTACGGTGTTTCTGCAATGGTTCAATGAACAAGGGCAAAGAACTCTTGGATTTGTAGTTTTACCTCTAAGCTTTGGGGAGCTTTATATAGAGGCAAGAGTTCATGTAATTAATTCTAACACATCTTATAAGGCGCTTCTCGGAAGATAGTGGCTTCATGAATATGGTATAGTGCCTTCGACACTTCATCAATGCATGAACTATAATCGAGATGGTGAACATCGAATTGATGGTGATGAACAATCATTCTTGGTACATAGTGAAAATATACAATGACGCCATAATGTAAAAGCCAAAGAACAATGTTCCTAAAATCCAGGCCATTGCACTTGATAAAGAAAAGCAGATAAAGGCAAGAATAAAATAAAACAAATTAAGTGTCTTATCTTGGCAGTGATTCTGAAGAGGAGGTTGATATCTCTGAAACCTTTAAACCTTTGATTAAAGGGAAAAGAAGAGGTGAATTATCAAACGTCCATTTTGATTACGAAGCTAATCATGCAACTAAAGTACGGTGCAGCTCTTCAAGTAAATTGAGCATTGAGGAAGAAGAGGAATTTCTTTATCAACCCAAGGGTACTACAAAACTTTAGAATGAAGAAAACCTAGGACCTAGTTCCTTAACTAAAAATGTAAAGAATATGTCAATTTCGATGATAAAGATATCCGAGCGTTAGATGTCTACCAATGTCATCAAAATGGTACCGATGCCAGAAAATATTGATCGTCTCATCAAATACACATATAGATGTGTTGAGGACTTCTTATGTTCCCCTAATGAAAGAATATGAACGTGATATTTCTTTCAATGAATCAAAAGTAATATTAGAGTATATATCACATGAAATGGAATGAGAACAGGAAGAAGAAGAAATGTTGTCAGTCATTCCTCAATACTTTGCACCCATGATAAGAAGGTTTATTGAAAGAAATATCTTCTTTGTGCAAACAAACTCACAAGCTCGTTATTTTAAAAATCTTTGGTACAATGAACATGCACAAAGACCTATTGGCAAAGGTCTGTATACAAGATGGGGTCTTGGATACCCTCGACATCCATATCTCACTCAAGCCTTGGTCTACAACATTACGGACAAAAATGAGGAATCACCTAAGTCTGAAAATCAAACTGATGATCTGATTGTAGATCTAAAAGAAGCTTCGAAAGAGTTTGAAGGTGGTCAAGCTACTGTAGACAAGCTCAAAGAGATAAACTTGGGTACAGAAGAAGATCCCAACCTACATTTCTCAGTGTTAATCTCCCGCATAATAAAGCAGAAGAGCTGAAAATATTACTTCTCAAATACAAAGACTGTTTTGCATAAAACTACACTAAAATGCCTGAATTATCACCAGAAGTGGCAGTGCACAAACTCTCCATCGATACTAGAATACCGCCTGTCAAGTAAGCACCTAAGCGAATGCGACTTGAAATCGAAGAACAAGACATTGTTGAAACCAAAAAGCTTATTGAAGCTGGTTTTATCGAGAAGAGACGTATGCTGATTGAATCACAAATATAATTTCAGTAAAGAAAAAGAACGGTCAAATCCGTGTTTGCATAGACTACCAGGATTTGAACAAAGCATGCCCAAAAGATGACTTCTTATTGCCTAATGCAAAACTTATGGTCGATAATTCATCGAATCATGACATGTTCTCATTCATGGATGGATCATCGGGCTAAAACCAAATCAAAATGGACCCAAAGGATGAAAAACATACCTCATTTCAAACTTCCATTGACATATATTGCTACAAGGCAATGTCATTTGGCTTAAAAAATGTTGAGGCCACCTACCAAAGAGCAATTACTTGATTCTTCGACAATCTAATTCTTAAACATGTTGAATCTTATGTTAATGACTTGGTTGTAAAAAGTAAAATTCAATATGAGTATGTAAATGATCTAAGGATTGTATTTGAAATAATTCGAAAATTCAATTTGAAAATGAATCCATTAAAATATGCTTTTGGTGTTACATCTGGGAAATTTCTTGAATTTATTGTATGTCATAGGGGAATCAAAATTGATCCCTCTAAAATTTTGCAATCGTGGAAATGCCACCTCAAAAAATTTAAATAATTTCGTTCAATTCAGGGTAAATTGGCGTACATTCAAAAGTTTATATCTAACCTTTCAGGTATATGTCAACCATTCGCATGTCTAATGAAGAAAAACACACCTTTTATATAGGATGATGCTTGTCAGGAGGCATTGAATAACATAAAATAATATTTGTTACATCTTCCAATCCTTGTTGCCTCTATCTCGAGTAAACCCTTAATTTTATATACAACTCTTGAAGAATCATTCAGAGCATTGCTAGCACAACCAAATGAAGATGGTAAAGAAAATGCCCTTTATTATATCAGCTGACGATTAATAGGGGCAGAATTGAAATATTTGCTAATCGAAAAATAATGTTTAGCATTAATTTTTGCCACTAAAATTTTTTGGCATTATATGCTATCCCATAAAATCATTTTAATATCTAAAGTGGATCCATTGAAATTTATAATGACTAGTCCCACTCTCACTTATTATCTAGCCAGGTGTGCAGTCTTGCTAGTGCAATTTAATATAACATATATGTCATAAAAAGCAGTAAAATGACAGGCCCTAGCTGACTTCCTAGTGGTCTATCCTTTACCTGCAGATTCTCCACTCAATGATGAGTTGCCAGATGAGCGCATACTCGAAGTGGAAGAAAGAGAAAATCTGCAAGAATGAAAATTCTATTTCGACGGGGCTTCATCAATAAAACTAGCCACACCACCTAAACTTCCAACAATTCAGGTGGGCATTGGTCTTAAATTTATTACACAGCAAAAAAGGATACTCTGATATTCTTAAAGCTTAATAGAATCTCGCATTAATAATGAGGCTGAATATAAAGCCTTAATAACGGATCTTGAGCTTACAATTAATATGAAAATTCAGAAACTCTATATATATAGAGATTCTCAACTCATAATCAAACAAATAACATGTATTTTTAAAATCAACAAGCTTGAATTAATCTCATATCATGAGTATGCTCTGAAACTCCTACAATAAATTCTTGAATTAATTTTCACTAGAATTATATGCGATAAAAACGACAAAGTTGATGCGCTGGTAAAGCAAGCTAAAGAATTGGCAAATCCCCAAAAGATTCCAATCATCATAACCGTCCAAAATAGATATGCACTAACTCCAACCTTCTTGCAAGAGCATGAAGGAAAGGAGACGCATGATAACTTGGTTGTGTCTGATGAAGTTGATTGGAGTGAATTATTCATCACATACTTCAAAGAAGATAGACTACTAAAAATAGGTCTGCTGCCCACAAAGAGCATTAAGATACGCTTTCGTGAATGATATATAATGTTGTGGATCATTTGACTAAATATGGCTATGATGTTTGGATCCTGATAAATCCCAAAATGTTATAAGTGAAGTTCACAAAAGATTGTGTGGTGCACACCAATCTGGCTCAAAAATGAAGATTAAAATTAAACGTGTGGGATATTATGGCCGAGTATAGTTCAAGATTATATCAACCATGCTAAGAAATGCTATCAATATTAAGTGCATGGAGATATCATGCATCAACTGCCTAACCCGTACATCTTACAGTAGTATCATGGTCATTTGAAAATTGGGGTATCGATATAATAGGTCTTATAGAACCACCATCTTTTTTAGGACATCGGTTCATCATTGTTGCCACTGACCACTTCTCAAATAGGTTGAAGCAATTCTTTTGAGAGAAGTTACATCATACAATATGATGAAATTCTTTTGAGATAATATTGTCTATCGATTTGGAGTATCACGTCGAGTCATATTTGACAATAGTACGACCTTTAAATGTGCTAAAATCTATAAATTTGTCGAACGACATAAAATAAATTGGCACTATTCTTCAATATAAAATTCAAGAGCCAATGACTTAGCCAAAGCTTTTAACAAAACATTGGTAAAATTGCTCAAAAAAATTCTCTCTAAAAATAATATAGAATGACATGATAAGTTGACAGAAGCTTCTATAGGCATATCGTACCACTTATAAAACTGCAACACAAGCCACCTCATATTCACTAGTCATTGAAACCGAGTCAATATTACCTCTCGAGGTTGAGTTGCCATCACTTCATATTATTGTTCAGTATGAATTAGCCAAAGAAGAAAATGATCTTCTATGGCTTAAAGAACTTCAAGCTCTTGATGAAGTTCGACATCAAGCTCAACAAAGTTTAGAATCCAATAAAAAACATGAATAACTAGGGCTTATGATTGAATGGTTCATTTTAGAAGCTTTAAGGAATGTGATTTTTATATTTTTTTGCAAAGCATGAGACAAATCTAATCCCCTTCTAAAAGACAAGAGGCAATTTTATCTCTCTTGTAAAGCAAGAGATATTTGTCGTAAATACACCTGCAAAGCAGGAAATAATTTTTTCATCTCCTCCTATAAAGGTAGGAGGCAATTTTTATAATATCCCCTTTGTCAGATAAAGAAAGGCAATTATGAAACTGCACATTGACTGAATGATACACCATTATAGTCAACTGCTAAGAACGCTATATATGCTAATAAACCTAAAAGTTAAGCTAAATTTATAAGGTTCAACAAGCTTGAGGGCCGAACTTTTAAAATCTTCTTATACTCTTAAACCTAAGGGTCGAGCTATTTTCATCAATCTATTTAACTGATTAAAAACAAAATACAGGTTCAACAAGCCTAAGAGCTGAATCTCTAAATTTTTGTATGCTCATAAATCTAATGATCGAGATAATTTCAAAGGTTTAACAAGTTTATGGATTAAACCTCTAAAAATATGCTCACAAACCTAAGGGTCGAGCTAATTTTATTGGTTCAACAAGCCTAAGGACCGAATCTTAAAAATTTTCACGCTCACAAACCTAAGGGTCGAGCTAACTACATAAGTTCAACCAAGGTTTAAAATTATGCAATTAGGTATTGAGATATTTTTCATTCATGAGGCGAGACATAAGCCTTAAGGCGATTTGAGGTGTAAGCCTCAAAATCTAAAAATTACATAAAATCAAAATAAAAGTTAAAAGTGATTTTTTATATAATATTCAAAAAATATGTTAAATGATGATATATTAACTTTCTATTGAACTATGAAGTAACAAATTTACATACATATAAAACAAAAAATTGTATAAGATGTAAAGTGTTAAATGATAAATTATGTGAAATAGAATTTAAATCCAAATATTACAGGAACAAAACAACATAAAATATATAAATTGCATAAAGTATTATATAACATCAAGTTCAGCTATAAATTTTTTTCTTTCTCAGTTGCCTACTTATCTACATTTAATTCCTAAAGAAAACCGAAATAATTGACAACAACTCAGAAATCATCTATATTATCATTACTAAGGGGATTTTGATTTGAGTCACTATTATTCACGACCCGGTCCGGTAAGCTCACATAGGCGAGGCAGGAACAAACGGTCGGACGATAGATTAAACTTTCACTTCATCTAAAACTATCTCAATAAATAAACTTTAAAAGAGCCACTAAAACATCAATTAAGAAAATAAATGAATACAAAACATTCAAATACCTTTCTTCTGGTGGGCCACATCTATGGTATACATTTCCATCTCTCCTACTCATTTTGATTCTATTGAGTCACATCTGTAAAATATATTAAAGCAACTAAAGTAAGTCAAAGCTTAGCGAGTAACACATATTTCTAAACTACAGTAATTCAAGGCAGGAGGAGTAATATGCTAGATGTCACTTTCATTTAAACGTATCATAAATTTTATTTTCTAAAAACATATCATTTAAACATGAGCATAAATCATAAATCCATAACATTTTATATTAAGTTTACATTCATCATATCAGCATTTATAACTTCATATCACTTTTCATTTATTCATATCATTTGTTTCATCGAAACATTTAATGTATAGTGTTATGCGTAAAACATAAATACATATAATATCATAATCAGTTTACATTCGTCATAACTGTATTCATATCTTTCTCATTTTCATATATAATACACCCGTCACAGGAGTCACTGTCTAATTTGGTACCAATGAAGGTACCCCTTTACCATTTCCTTTACCATTAACGTGCACGAGTACGGCATCCCCAGCCAGTACCATAAGGGGGTGAGCTCCATCTTTCAACATGCACATGCAAGCATACTATATCATATCATCTCATTCTTATAACCTATAAACATTATATGATAATGCCATGGAATGTAACATATAACTTTATCGCATGATCAATCATTGGACAAGAGTATGGATAAGAGTAACATAATCATGATCTAATTTAGCCATAAAGATTTCATAAGCATGATTGGACTTTCAAAATATATAACTGAAGATAAACAAAATTATCACTGTAATAAAGAACCATGAGTACTCACCTTGAAGTTAAAAGTATGAAATTTGCCCTTCTCCATCTTCAATGCCTTTCCTCTCACTTCAAAATCCTAAGAAAAATAATGTAACTGTGATTGTCAAATATTTACTCTAGTCTTGCTCCAATCCTCACTAATCTAATCTTCATTGCCATCATCCTCCATAACATTAGACATTAAACCTCCTTAACATTAGGATTCCTTTCATTAATTATCATGCATATTACCTTGTCCTAAATCCTTACTTTTCTATTTTAATACTATCTTTCTTCCTATAAAGAAAAATTCTTTTTCTTTTCTTTTATTTTCGGATTTACTTAAATTAAAATTTTGAAAAACGAAATTTTGTGCAAAAACCCTAATTCTCATCATTAAAATCATTCCTAAGTCTATTTGAAACCAAAGCACTTAAAAAATTTCATGATTTTGCAAAGCCCTAAATCTTGAAACATGAAATTTCATCATAACATTTAACTAACTTCCTATAGGAGCTCTCTAACGTTATTAGAAAGCCTTCTTACAAAGTCATTTTGAAAGAATACAAAAATTAGAGAAAACCCTAATTTTTAAAATCTAAAATTTTCAAGGAATCATTTCATTTTCATGCATAAAATCATCTCCTAATTCTACCCTATCGCTTTCTCAAAGAAATTCAAAGTTTCCCTCAAACCCTAGATCTCAAAATTTCGCATTTTTCATGAAATCATCTCATATTTGTGTTTAAAAACATCCCCCCTACCTTTCCTTATATTTATCTTAAAGAAAGTTTGAGTTTCCACAAAACCCTAATTTTTCCTTTTAGAGAAAACTCCATGAAATAAGAAGAAAAACTCTTGCAAAGTCTTACCTTAGTCTCCCTTAAGATTTGCCTTCAATCCTCCTCGCAAACCGCCACCGGAAACCTCCCCTACGAGCTCCGTTCCGCCTCCGTCGCCTCCCTCTCCCTCTCCCTCTCCGCTCGGTTCAGCCGCACGAGAGAAATGGGGGACTGAAATATTTCGGTCCCCTATTTAGAGTGGAATGTTCTCATTAATGCCAAATGTCCAAATTACCCTCACTTACTAACATTTCTATTCACATGACATCAAGGGCAATTTTGTCATTATGAAACTTCAATAAATTTTTACTTCCAAATTACACGAAATTTGATATGGGTTCCTTATATCATTTCGCTCAGAATTTTGCGTACTATTTTATAAAATAATTTGCGTTGAATTCCGACGACTTCGAAATTTTAAGTAAACTCGTCGCTGCGCATCGAAATGCGTGCAACACTTAGGATTGTCGTTTTTGGGTTTTACAATGAATTGGTCTCTTCCTTGCGTCATCCTGTAGGGTCCAATGCCTCTCAATTTGCTTCATCATCTATTTCACTCATCTTCATCTTTCATAAACGTTTCTCATCAACATAGAGATAATACTCCAAAACTTTAAGGGGACATAGTGGTGGCGTGCGGCTTTCTAGTGACCCCCTACGGCAGCTACGATGATGGTGGCTACGGTGAAGGCGGTGGGCTGGAGGTCCAAGGACCGAACCTCTAAACTCTTTTATGTTTGCAAACCTAAGGTTCAAGCTAATTAATTAGGTTCAACAAGCCTAATGGCCGAACCTTTCTAAATATTTTATACTCACAAACTTAAGTGTCGAGCAAATTACTTAGATTCAACAAGTCTAAAGACCGAACCTCTAAACATTTTATGCTCATAAATATAAGGGTTGGCTAAACTCCATTGGTTCAACAAACCTAAATAGTGGAATCTTTAAAATCTTATATGCTCACAAACCTAAAGGTTGAGCTATTTTTATTAATTTATTTAAAGGGTTGA
Organism: Dendrobium chrysotoxum; assembly: GCA_019925795.1. NCBI lineage: Eukaryota > Viridiplantae > Streptophyta > Magnoliopsida > Asparagales > Orchidaceae > Dendrobium > Dendrobium chrysotoxum. The sequence continues at coordinate 474,753 of CM034309.1, read as the reverse complement.
GATTAAAGCTTCATTTGGGACAATTTTTTTATTGCTTCTTAAAATAGAATTTTAGTACAAAAATTAAAATTTTAGTACAAAAATTAAAATTTTTGTACTAAAAATCTGTTTTAAGAAGCAATAAAAAGTCATCCTAAATGAAGCCTAAATATAGGTTTAATAAGTTCAAGGGCCGAACCTTTAAAAATTTTTTGCATACTCACAAACCTAAGAGTCGAGCTATTTTCATTTACCAACCTAAAGGGTTGAAAGCTAACAAGCATAAGGGCCAAACCTTTAAACTCTTTTACACTCATAAAATGTAAGGGTCGAGCTAACTTCAAAAGTTCAACAAGTCTAAGGACCGAACCTATAAAATATTTCATGCTCACAAACTTTAGGGTCGAGCTAATTTCATATGTTCAATAAGTCTAAGGATTAAACTTATAAAAATTTTCATGCTCACATGTAAGACCCAAAAATGTATATTAAATTAATTAAATGTATTGTAAAAACTTATTTTAAGTTTAATAGTAAATTACTGTTAAATAAATATGAACAGTTAATTTCTACTAATTATTCTAAAAGTCTAATGTTAATTAGGCAATAATATGGATTATGAATTCTGTTTCAACTCATCCATTCAAAAGAATGCAATGTTTGGCATATTCACGTTAATTGGCCTTTATGTTGATTGGAAACTGCTGTGGGATGGCAGTTGTGGGTCCCACTTCTAGATAAGATTATACAACAGTTTATAGAAGAAGTATTTGGCTAATGCATAAAGAGGCGGCACATTGACTTGATTGGGAAATTTCGGTACAGTGCAATTAAGGAGAATCGGCTCAGGCAGGAGTAGCGACTGAAGGCAAATTTTATGGAATTCCTGTAGGGAATTCGGCCATTGTGCAGGTTTCGGCACAGTTCAGAAATCCTGTAAAGGAATTCGGCAAATTTGCAGAAGGTCCTGTAGCAAAAATCGGTGCAGTGATCTTCACTGTATGCAGCAAAGTGCACTGGGAAAGTGCTGTGAGAAAAGGAATTGTTTTCATTACAGAAGAATTCGGCAATAGTCCAGTTTGACGTAAGTGAGAAATTGAGGAATTAGTGAAGGAAGATTAAGGGAGAAATAAGAGAGAAAGTAAAAAAGAAGGTAAGGATTTAATGTTATTATCTTTTATATTCCTTCAATTTAGCAAAGTTCTAAAGATGATAATCAAATTGTATTGTAGGATTCTTTGGATCTATGCAAATGGGAGGTTACGAGGTAAATTGTAATGTTAGTATAAATGAATTTATGCAAAGTTATTTGAATAATAATTTATGGAATCTAGAGAGAATTAAAATTGTGTAGGTTACTTACAATCATAGAAGGATTCGAAGTAGAGAATTGGAGACACCTCGGCAAGAAAGTAAGTAATGCATTTATATTCAAATATAAAAACTTTCATTTATGAGTATGAAGGTTGATTTTGAATGCATTAAAGTGAAAGGTTATTAAATTTGTTTAATGTATAGAAATGATTTTTAATTCAAATTTTCAGGTATGAACAATCAGATACATAATGAAATCAGGTAAGTGTAAAACAATGTTTAGTATGTTAATCTAAATGTTTTCCTATTAGATATTGTTTTGGAAATATGTCAATTTCCTTGCATATGGTATGCATTTTAATTGTACACCGGCGATCATAGCAATGATTATGAAAGAATGCAACAACTTAAGTATGACTTATGAACACTGAAAAGTAAGGTTTGATGTATAACTGTAATTACAGGTGGGGCAAAAGGGACCCCAGATAATATACCTGTATTACAGGAGGGGCAAAAGGGACTCCAGAGAATATGATACCTGCATAGCAGGTGGAGCAAAAGGGATCCCTAAAGAGGCAAAAGGGACCTCTATGTAATTCAATAACGATAATGCCAGGTTTACCTAGGCTCCATTGAATAAAGTTATGAAAGTGTAGCCAAATCTTTTATAGATTAAAATTGATATTCATTGTAGAATTCAGAAGAAGTAAATAAGAAGGTTAATTATGAATTTATGATGATTTCAATGTTTGATTATTTTCAATGATTATCTTTTACATATTAATTAATTTGCAAAGCTTACTGAGCCTCATAGCTCACCAGTATTTTCTTACTGGTCATTGTTACAGGAAAAAGAAAAGAAAATGTCGGAGACGACTAATTGTAAGTACTTAAATGTTTCATGTCAGTTTTAAATCTGTTTGTAAGACTTGGTTTAAGGTATGTGAACCTTCTAATGAAGTGTTACTTTCGATTTCTTTAGTGACTCTGTAAATATGTTTATTGAAGTTTTAATTTATTAGTTGCTTCCGTTGATGTATAAATCGAAATATGGCTAGATGTTTTATATGAATTTCTAATGTGAGAAATGTTTTAAGAAAGAAAAAATGTTATGTTATGTATGTTCACTCTATAGTACTGTTAAGGGGTACTGTGGGGTGTTACATCACAAGCCGAAGGGTCGAGCTAATTTCATATATTCATCAAGCCTAATGATCGAATCTCTATAAAATTTTTATTTGCTCATAAACTTAAGGGTAAAAGGATTGAAAGAATTGAAAGAAAGAGTAAAAGGATGATGATGAACATTAATGCTAAAAATGTTTGGAGATACTTCAACGAATTTGTTGTGTGAAAGTCACACAACAGATTCGTTAGGAGGCAACTTCTTAACTAAATAAAAAAGGGAAGATGAAGAAAATTCAAATAACTTCAAGAACCAATGCTCTGAGCATGTATGCAATCTGAGCTCACGCGACCCATGCTCGCGCGCCTCTGCATCCCACTCACCGGCCCTACTTCACGAAACGATGCAACGCTCCTCACGTAACTTTCACTTACGGAATAAAACCACCTCAGTCCGCTCTCCTCATTCAAACACAGACCTGCTCCCTTCATCCCTCTCATCTTTCTGTGCTACTCACAGGAGTCGAAACCCCTCTTCTCCCACAGCTACATGCAGGAAGACGGATCCTGAGCCAACATCTATACCACTTATCCCGTTCACACAAAGGATCAAACCTCACGTTGGCATCCTATTCCGATCCCGAGCCAGCCCTTCCGCACGCTGGCTCCACTCCTCCATGCGCAACCCACATCGGTGCCTTGTTTCGATCATCCGCACCTACACCCCGGGTCCACACTAAGTCGTGTGACTGCCCTTCTATTCCACCTCTTCAAGTGCGAACTCCTACAGGAACCTATTCGACTGACCATCATTGTCTTGCCTCTCATCTGATTGCCCGGGAATCTTTGTAATAAAAATTTATTGTTTAAAATAAATATAAAATAAAAATTTATAAAGTAACATATGACGACAAGTTACAAGACCCACGCTGTCGATCTTAGATCTGGTCGAGATGAAATCCAATCTATGACCTCACGCCATTGATCTTAGATCCGGCCGGGACTATTGCGAATTCAAGACCTCACGCTGTTGATCTTAGATCTGTCCTAGACGATTGCAAATTCAAGACCTCGTGCTATCGATCTTAGATTCGGCCGGGGCGATTGCAAATTCAAGACCTCTCGCTGTCGATCTTAGATCCGGCTGGGAAGAAGTTATCAGAAAGTGTCGTCTCCCCCCGTGGGGAGGGGACGCCAGAAGATTGCCGAAATCGCCTTGGAAGACTACCAATTGGGGAAAAATTAAATTTAAATTTTAATTGATTAAATCAATTAACCAACTGATTAAATTTAATTAAAATTAATTAATGAAAATTATTAATTAAAATAAAATTAATTAATAAAAATTAATCAAATTAATTATTAAAATTAATCAATTAATTAAAGTTGTTGGGTGGAAATTAATCAATTGATTGGAATTAATTAAAATTAATTAATAGAAATCCATTAGTTTATAAGAATTAATTAATTAAAACCAAATTTATTGATTGAAATTAATTAATCAAAATTAATTGACTAGTTGAAATTAATTAATTGAAATTAATTAAAATTTGTTGGTTGGTTAATTTAAAAATTCGAGTGCATTTAAAATTCGAGAACATTTAAAATTCAAGAGCAGTTTAAAATCTAGGAGCATGTTAATTAATTAAATTAGAGTAATCAAATTTATTATTAGTTAATTAATTAATACAATTAATTAAAAATTTTATTTTGGTTAATTAGTTAAATAATTAATTAAGCAATTATAAAAGGAAATGCAAAAAAATAGTATTTGCACTAAGGATATACAACTCAACACCAAACAAAATACTGTACAACCAACAACTGCTCTCAACAAACTCACACTCAAACCTCTCAAACAAACTCTTCAAATTCTCCAAAAACCACTCTCTGTGCAAGCTCTCCAATGCTCATGTGCGAACTCCAAGGTAGTACGAATTCTTGTAAGAAAGCAAGTAAAATTGATTAATACCAAAATAAATACTAAAAGAAGAAAAAGAACAAGTAGTAAACTACGATATTGAAAGAAAAAGAGCAAGGTGCTGGAAAGTAAACTATAGAACTGAAAGAAAAAGAACAAGGTATTGGTGTAAGAAAGAAAAGCAAAATATTGAAAACTAAAGTGCAAGAAAAAAAAAAAGCTGGGTAAGGTATTGAATACTGAACTACTAAAGCAGAAAGAAAAAACTACTGTAGTAAAAGTACTAGTGTCGGCCTAGTAAATAAATGAAAGCTAAAAATCTAGTGTTAAGCTAGCAAACAACTGCTACTAAAGTACCTGTGAGTACAGTTTAATCTATCCTAAAACTTTTAGGTTACTTCTAAATGCAAAAGTCATAAGACCTATCTAAAATCAAACCAACAACAGCCTTGCTATAGAGTTAGATTGTAAGACCCATCAACAGGCTACTTCCTAAGGGAAGTCATAAGACCTAAACAAACAAAACAAACGGGCATCTTAGCTTATAGGGCTAAGTTATAAGACCCACTAGTGGGCTACTTCTAATGGAAGCTGTAAGACCCACCAATGGGCAACTCTTAAGTGAAGTCGTAAGACCCATATCTTAGAGAAATTGTTAAACAAAGTGCAACAAACTTAAACCCAAATAATCAAATTAAACAGGAAACTTCTAAATCTAAACTTCTAAATATAGAAGCTGTAAGACCTACCTTAAAAAACTAAACCTTCGGGCATCTTAGCTTATAGAGCTAAGTTATAAGACCCACCGGTAGGCTAGTTCTAATAGAAGCTGTATGACCTGCTTTATGGGCTACTTTCAATGAAAGTTATAAGCCTCGACCCAAATTCAAATACCCGGGCTACTTTTCAAAGAGGCCGTAAGATCCGCTTTAATTCAAACTTCTGGGTAACTTTTAAATGAAGTTATAAATCCCAAAGTAAACTAACTTCTGGGTATTCTATTAGATATAAAATCTCAAAATTCAACAAAATTAAAAATTGCATCTAACCATTTCAGTTTACTCGATGTCCCTAAGAGGAGGTAATGCATGAATGTTAATTAGATTTCCTGGACACTACGATCAACGATTGCTAGTGTTCGTTGACTCAAACCTTTGGTATACCCGGGACGACTGAATCATGGGATCTTGATCGGGTTTACCTTCATTTCCCCCACAACTGAGACTAAAATACCTAAAAAATATTTATCCTTAATCGAGAATTTTCTCTTACGCGTTAAGAGGGGTAATTAACTATGAGTGCTTGCGTTAATAGGAAGTATGGACCAAGATCTAACAAAACCCTGACACTACCCTCAAGGAAATCTGGTTAACTATAATCTAATTTAAGAGGAATGAAATCTTATGTCTGCAAAACTGGATTCATATCGATGCACCATTTTTTTTTATTTTTTAGCCAACACACACTTCATAAACCATATTAGGCCCCCAAAAAATTGCAATCATTTTAACCTTCTAATTTAAACATGTCCCCTTTCAACATATTCTCCTTGATGTCAAAAAAGGCATTGGTACGATTTCAACACATGCAGAATTTATGGACAAATCTGCAAGTAACTTGAAATTTATTATTATGCTATATAGAGATGCATGCTTCATTTATTGAATTCATACTTCAGCAATAAAATCTTGATTGGAGAAATATATGTTTGAAAGATATTATTTCTTTTCTCAATCAATTCAAACAGGAACTCTTTCATTTTGTACATAGAGATTGTAATAGATAGACTTTTGTACACGTTGTGCTATAGGTAGAAATTTAATACAACAACAACAACATCAAGCCTTTATCTAGCTATATGACTCCTTTTTCTTCCTTGTGTCCTGTTAAGAGTTAAATTATCATTTAAATCTAATAAAGAAAGGTCATTTCTAATATTTTATAACCAAGTCTTTTTAGTTCTATCTCTACCTTTCTTAAAATAAGTCAAATTTAATACGTCTACTTTACTAACTGGGTCATCGGAAGGCCATCATTTTATGTGACCAAACCATCTAAGGTGACTCTCTCTAATCTTATCTTCCATTGGAGCTACTCCAACCTTTTCACATATATACGCATTTCGTATCTTATCTCTAAGAGCAAAGCCACTCATCCACTTGAGAATCTTCATCTCTGCAATACTTAACTTAATATTATGCTTCTATTTTAATGGCCAACATTCTATACCATAAAGCATTGCAGCTCTAACCACCATCTTATAGAATTTTACCTCAAGTTTGAGGGGGACTTTTCTATCACACAACAAGCCCGATGCATTCCTCCACTTCAACCATCCAACTTGAATTCTATTAATAATATCCCCATCTATTTCACCATCACTCTGAACAATAGATCCAAGATATCGAAAATGTATACTCTTATTAATGACTTGATCACTCAAAGTCACAATCTCCCCACTAGATTTATTATTACTAAATTACATTCCATTTAGATTTACTCAAACAAAAGCCTTTAGACTCTAAGGTTGACCTACATAATTCAAGTTTACCTTCAACTCCCTCTCTAGTCTTATCAACAAGAAGAATATCAACAACAAAAAGCATACACCAGGGTACAACCTCTTACAAATGTCTAGTGAGAACATCCATGACTAAAGCAAAAAGATATGGGCTTAAGACTGATCCTTGATGTAATCTAACTGAAATTGAAAAATACTTGGTCAAACCACCTTGTGTTTAAACACAACAACTCCTGCATACATATCCTTAATGACTTGGATATAAGCATTATTAATCCCTTTCTTTTCTAGAACTCTTTATAGCATTTCTCTTGGAACTTTATCATATTCTTTCTCTAAATCAATAAATATCATATGTAGATAATTCTTATTCTCTTTATACTTCTCCATCAAACCTCTCAATAAATGTATAACTTTCATAGTAGACCTATCTGGCATGAATCCAAATTGATTTTGAGAAACATTAGTATCACGCCGCAACGTATACTTGATGCAAGCAAACTAGAGAGAAAGCCAGATAAAGAGAACAATAGGCAACACTTACTTAAATTAACTTCAAATAGTAGCAATCATCCACACTTCCAAAAGACAAAGGAGAATTGAAACCAAACGAAACAAAAAGAAAAATAAAAAAGTCGCTATCCTCAGAACATCCGCAAGCGGACTCCTCACATGTATCGAAAAGTAGGTTAGATAAAAATATGTGCTTAGGGCTAGCAAACCGAATGGTCCACCACAGCAAGAGGTCAAAACGTCCAACCAAACTCCGCCGGCAAATGCTCTCCAAATCAGCCAACCAACAACACCAAAAGAACCAGAGGAAGGATACAGGTGGAGTGGAACTTGCGTAGAGACGAAGAGGTAAGAAGCCCGAGAAGAATATAGCTCGCAAGCTATAGAAAAGAGGAGAAGAAGGTGGACAAAGCTCTCAAGCTTTTCCAAGAAGAAACCCTCAGGTTTTGGCAACTTTGCACTCAAATTCATCAACTCTTTTCCTCCCCAAAACACCTTATATTTATAACCAAGAGAGAGGAAACCCAACAGCCACTTCACCTCCAACTAAACCAATAGGAAATAGGGAAAGGGAAGGCCACGGGTTATCCAAAACAGCAGCCCCAAAATAGGTGCAGACATCCAAGAGACACACCACAGCAACCAGCCAAAAAGCCAAGGAAATCTCCCCCAAACAGCCACGGGAAACCACCCAGCCATATTCCCAAAGAGTCAGCACAAAGATTACTACAGCCGGCACAGGTAACAAGGGAAAAAGCACCCGGAAAAACCAACCAAAAGAAGGAACCGTAGAGACACTAGGGAAAACCAACCAGCAAAACTTGGGGAGAGCAAACAGTCACCAAAACCGAGAGGGAAAAGGAGAAACCGAGAAGACATAGGGGAAGGGAAAAAGACACAAGCCACTCCACCTTTTTCCATTGATGAGCTTCACTACTTTTTGCCTTTTTAAATTAATGAGCTAAACTTTAGCTCATCCAAACCAGAACTCCAATATCAACTCCCAACCGAAAATCAACAACCACCAAAGGACCCAAGCTAGCAAACCAAGGTCTACCAAGCCCAAAGCACAACCTACCATGCTCATAGGATGCCTTCCATCATTGGATAGCTAACAAAAATATAAAATAACTAGAAATAAAATAAAAACCATTGTTCAATAAGAAATACAAAAAAAAAAACATGATTGCATCAATACTCCATAACTTTCTCCCATAGTTTTAAAGTATGACATATTAATTTAATTCCTCTATAATTCGCACAATCTTATATATCACATTTATTCTTAAAAATAAGAATCAACGCACTTATTCTCTACTCATCTGACATCTTTTTAGTCTTCAAAATAATATCAAAATTTTTAGTAAGCCAAGAAAATCCATTCATCTTCTAAGCATTTCCACACCTCTATTTAAATATCATCAGGTCCAACAGCTTTTCCACATTTCATTTTTTTAAAGCCTCTCTAACTTCGGTTTTATTAATAAGCCGATAAAAAAAAATCTTTATTGTCATTTAGGGTGCTAAGATCACTAAAATCAATCACATTCTCATAATTTTTATTGAAAAATTTAGGAAAATATCTCATCCACCTTTGTTAAATATCCTCTTCTAATAAAAACAACTTTTGATCTTCATACTTAATATACTTCACTTGAACTAAATCCTTACTACTAAGGAGGGCAAAAGATAAGAGTAGTAAGGATTTTAGCTTTGTTTGGCTAACTTATACATATTTCTTTTGCCCTACTTAGTATCTAATCTATTATATAAATCATTAAAAGCTAAAATCTTTGCATCGCATAGTGCTTTCTTAGACTTCTTACAGGCCTCTTTATATCTTTCCCAATTATCAGAATTTTTTACATCTAAACCAGTTTTTATAACAATTTTTTTTATTTTTTATCTTTTCTTGCACATTTTGATTCCACCACCAACTATTTTTACTATTATGAGCTTTTCCCTTTGATACTGCAAGCACATTTTTTGCAACATTCTTAATATCACAGTTATCTTTTCCCACATAACATTAGCTTCTTCATGCACAGACAAAATCTTAAGATCTAATATCTTACTTTCAAAAATATTTTTGTTAATATTCTTTAAATGCCCCATTATAATCCTAGAACAACATTTTACTTTATTTTTTTATTTTCTGCCCCTTCATCTTAAAGTTCAAAAAAATGATTGTGACAATCCTCCTCCTAATTTTGTTTATTTTGGTGAAGGAGGATAGTGTAGAATTGTACACATCTAGTTGTACCTTTTTATTTTTATGAATGCAAAATGTAACTTTTCAAGGATGAGATTATTTCTAGAGTTTTCTATTACCTTTGCGGTTAAGGGACATCCGTGAATTTTGAGTTACAGTGCTTTCCACGTGGAGTAACATTCTAATTGAAACTGCTTGAATTTACATGGCCTTGTTTCATAAGTAGCTTAGGAAGGTTTTTCTATTTTATTTCTTCATTCCTTCCTCTTTGTTTCTAGCAAAAATGAGTACAAACATTGCCTTGATGATAAATGGAGGTATCATCAAATGGATCTAATTGAACTGTTTCTTTATTCAATTTGTCAACTATAATTTGAAATGAAGTTGTGTGCTGCATTGCCTAGGTTGTGGATAGTTTTTGTATGCATGTTTGTTACTGATCTTGCAATTTCCTTGCTTGATGAGAGAGAATCTGTGTGATAGATAGACAGGAAGTAGTGGAGGTGGAAATGAGAGAGAGAAAACTTTCGTCTGCTAATGACGCACCTGTCATTAATGCAGTGCAAAGCTTGCACTTCCAGCACCAGAGGACAAACAATTTAAAACCTCGTCATTTCCTGGTACTCCTATGAGTGGCCGCAGTTCATTTAATACAATACCACAGCTTCCATACCGTAAAGATGATGTCTCTGGAGTATTTCATGATAATTTTGATCCTGTCATCGAGAATCCACTATCTCCTATCATAGAGGAGCCACCTTCACCACCTCGGGAAGCCTTACAGATATTAGACAAAGACATAGAAGATGCATTCTATGAAGATGATGAAATTCCTACAATAAAGCTCAATCTGGAGCAGTTTGGACAAAATTTACAGAATCTTATGCAAGAAAATGATTTGAAGATTCCAGATAATGATATATCAAAAGCATTAGTTGAGTTAAGTGCAGAGGTTGCTTCTATGCCAATCCGCAAGTTAAAGAATATAAGTGGCCTTCGCACTGAGCATCATGTGTAGGTATCTTTATACGCTTAACTATTTTAATTTTTTATTAGAAAATCAAAACTGTTTACTTAGCTAACAACTCTCTTATTTTAACGTTGTTGCATTCCCCACTCCCGCTACCATACCCCTCAGATATGAGCTTCCAGATTCACATCTTCTTCTTAAGGAGGTATGCTGTGTATTTCTGTTTAAAATAAATGGATAAAAGGGTTCTGCCAACTACAGGTCTAGTGCTGGGTTGATGTCATGAGCCTTATGTTTTCACTAAGAGGCTTTATTTATGATTTGAACCATGAGTTTATCATCCTAACCGTTGCATCAAAGCCCATCCTCTTCTCTTGCTATATAATATAAAATGCCAATAAAATTAAATCATAATTGTACAATTTCTTCTTTTATACATACATTTAATGCCTCCCAGATGCATCCAAGAGAGCCTGATGATCCATCCCCATATCTCCTTGCCATATGGACTCCAGGTCAGGAAAAGAAGGATGTGAAAGTACCGAGTTACATTTTTTTAGTGATTGATCTTACTTGATTGTTTTTCCTCTGATGTAAAATATCAGGTGAAACTGCAGAGTCAACAGAGCCACCAGAATCATGCTATAAAACACAGAAGGCGGGTAGCTGCGAGAGAGAGACATGCTTTGCTTGTAATAGTAGAAGAGAATTAGAGGCTCAAACTGTCAGAGGAACACTTCTGGTAACTATTAGTATGTGCAGTTCTACAAATTAATTTTTTAACTGCGTGATCTTGGATTGATCTGTTAGAGAAACAAGAAAAGTTAGACCTTGATGAATTTTAAAAGGGAATACTAAAAATCAAGAAATATTGTAGGTGCAAGGGATGGAGAGAATTGTTGGAATAAAGTGATTTATTTGATTCTATTCATAACTTTGTAGGACCAAGCAATGTCTTTGGAAGTTGCTATTTAGCTAGACAATTATTGCTGATTTATTAATCTGTAGATGATTGCAGGGTACAGGCGGTTAGAATTAAATGATAATGAGGTTTGAAATTGAAGACTTATGGTACCAACTGATATGTGCATCTATATGTAATTTACGTGTGAATTAACTTTTTTAGAGTGTGATATTTGATTGATCTTTTTGTGGTACATTTTGGGATCCACGATTTTTAAGGGGAATGCTAAAAATCAAGAAATATTGTAGGCAGTAGGGGTGAAGATATATGCTGAAATGTAAATGACTTATTTGATGCTAGCCAAAATTGCTATTTTTCTGGAAAATTATTGCTGAATTTTATCTGTAGATCATTGCTGGGTACTGGCGCTTAGAATTAAGTGATAATGAGATTGAAATTGAAGCCCTATTTGACAATTTCCCATTACATCTCCCAATTCTCCTATCAGATTGATGAATGCGTACCTCTGTAAATTTGTCTGACAATTAAATTAAGAAGTGTTGATGTCTTGAATCAGCAAGATATATTCATTCCCGGTTTGTAGTGGTAATTTGCTGTTCATATATGTAGGGGGACATATTAAATAGTGCTTAGAGATGTAATCTTATTGTGATAATGTATGGATCATCATCATCATTAGCCTTATCCTAATTATACTGGGTTAGCCTTAAGAATCCTTATTTTTCTTCTTGTCTTGTTCAAAATATGCTATATGTGGTTTTAACTTTTAATTAGGTATTCATTAACATTTTTTTTTTCCGGACACTTTTCTTTTGGCTTTTTTCGCATTGATATTCTATAAGCTTGTCTTATTGGTCCATCTCCTGCTCTCTTGCGAACTACTTTTATTACTCAATGAAAATTAATTTTGAGCAGATACCATGTCGAACTGCAATGAGAGGAAGATTTCCACTTAATGGCACTTATTTTCAAATTAATGAGGTAAGTAATGAATGAAGATGAGAACATATTGAATTGTGACCATTTTCCACATTAATGGACCTCATTCACTTTATTGTTCTGTATAAAATGCTTTCCCTGTAGGTTTTTGCAGATCATGAATCTAGTCGCACCCCCATTCATGTTCCTCGGAGTTTGCTATGGAATCTTCCAAGAAGGACAGTTTACTTTGGAACTTCCATAGCAGCAATATTTAGAGGTGTTGCAGTAATGAGTCTTATGTTTAGAGAATGTCAATCCTCAATCGTAATCATTGCTAACATTAAATCTCTTAACGATAGGTTTCATCGCCACAGAACCTATTCAGTACTGCTTCTCTAGAGGTATGCATCACTGGCTAAAATATTTTGAATGCTCAATTACGGTAAGCTAAAATCTTTGCATCGCATATTATTTTTTTAAACTCCTTGCGGGCTTCTTTATATCTATCCCAATTATTAAAATTTTTACATCTAAACCAATTTTTATAATAAATTTTATTATTATTTCTCTTTTCTTGTACATTTTGATTCCACCACCAACTATTTTTACTATTAGGAGCTTTTTCTTTTGATACTTTAAGCACATCCTTTGCAATATTTTTAATATCACTAGTTACTTTTTCCCACATAACATTGTCTTCCTCATGCAAAGAAAAAATCTTAAGATCTAGTATCTTACTCTCAAAAATATTTTTGCTAATATTCTTTAAATGCCTCTATCTAATCCTAGAACAATGTTTTACTTTATTTTTTTTCTACCCCTTCATCTTAATCCAAAACTAATAAGTGATATTGGGTACATAAATTTTCACTTTGAATAACTTTGCAATCTAAACGATATAAGAAAATTTTATAAGATGGTGATGAGACATGAATGCTTTATGGAGCAGAATGTTGGCCATTAAAAGAGAAGCACAAAATTAAGTGTTGCAAAGATGAGGATGGTTAGGTGAATGAGTGGCTTTACTCTTAGAGATAGAACACAAATCAAGCATATATATGAAAGGTTTGGAGTTGCTCCAATGGCAGATAAGATTAAAGAGTCATCTTAGATAGTTTGGTCACATAAAAGGTCAGCCTTTCGATGACCCGGTTAGAAGAGTAGATATATTAAATTTTGACTTATGTTAAGAAAGGTAGAGGTAGACCTAAAAAGACATGATTAGAAAATATTAAAAATGACATTTCTTTATTAGATTCAAATAAAAATTTGACTTTTAACAGGACACAATGGAGTACACGTTTTAGATATCTTGGATCTATTGTTCAGAGTGATGGTGATATAGATGGGGATATTATCAGCAGAATCCAAGTTGGATGGTTGAAGTGGAGGAATGCATCGGGCTTATTGTGTGATAGAAAAGTACCCCTCAAACTTAAGGGAAAATTCTATAAGATGGTGGTGAGACCTGCAATGCTTTATGGTGCTGAATGTTGGCCATTAAAAGAGAAGCATAATTCTAAGTTAAGTGTTGCAGAGATGAGGATGCTCAGGTGGATGAGTGGCTTTACCCTTAGAGATAGGATACGAAATGAGCATATTCGTGAAAAGGTTGGAGTAGCTCCAGTGGAAGATAAGATTAGAGAGAGTCGCCTTAGATGGTTTGGTCACGTAAAACGGCGGCCTCCCGATGACCCGGTTAGGAAAGTAGAGGTCTTAGATTTGACTTATGTTAAGAAAGGTAGAGGTAGACCTAAAAAGACTTGGTTAGAAAATATTAGAAATGATCTTTCTTTATTAGATTTAAACGAGAATTTGACTTTTAATAGGACACAATGGAGAAAAAGGATTCATGTAGCCGACCCCACGTAGTGGGATAAAGGCTTGATGTTGTTGTTGTTGTTGTTGTATACTCGACCCATACAGTGGGATAAAGGCTTGATGTTGTTATTGTTGTTTTAAATTCATCAAAGTGTATTGACACATGCTTATTTAGTTTTTATTACAAGTTAGATCATGATTTATCATTCTCATATCCAATGATTGATCATTTTGGATTAAATGATAACTAGCATACTATGTTTCACATTATTATATAAATTTAATAAATGCCATATGAATAAAATGATCGATATATATATGATTGTATGTGCATGTTGATTGATAGAGTACATCTCTTTATGGTATTGTTTGGAGACGCAATGTACCCATGCGTGTGAAATGAAAAATGTTTAGGAAAAAGTTTTGAAAAATGAAGTATGTTCATTGGTACTATTTTAAATGGTGTTTCCTATGATGGTTGTATTAATTATAAAAAATGGTATGACATGATACGATTATTATATAAAGGTTATTTTCAAATTTAAATGTTATTAAATAAAATTTTATTATAGTTTACAACAAGCATGTAAATTGTTCCAAAGGCCTTGTATTATTGTTATTTAGAAACATGATGTGCTCACTGAGGGGTGATTCACTCTATAATAACAATGTTTATTAGTTTATTCAATGAGTTTAAATGAATGGAAGATAAGAGAACATATATCATAGGCACGTTGCTCCGAGAGAAAGATATTTATAGCATTTTATTTAAATATATTTGAGATTTAGTGGCTCTTTCAGTATATGAAAAATAGCTTCAGTAAAAATGAAATTTTAAACCCGTTTGACCGTCTGTTCCTGCCCCATTAATTCAAGCTTCTAGATCGGGTTGTGATAAAAATAATCTAAATCCTTAATAATAGTGGAAGAATCTATAATACCTAAAGTTTTGTTAAATGTAAGCATGAAAATTTCTCAAAATCATTTCTATTTTCACTCATATGGAGAAAGTCAACTTCAATTTTATTGAATTATATTTTTAATTTAGAGCATTGTGATATATATAAGTGTATTCCAAATATATATATATATATATATATATATATATACGCGCGCGTATAAATTTTAATATAAGTTTAATGTACTGGTACTTTCACTTGCCATTTCCACTTAGCAATACATGCATCGGCTGATCACTTCTATGCTCCATCCAACGGCTAGCAGTAGTGTATAGTAGCTTAGTGGATTTAAGTATATATTATTATAATATAAGAGTGGAATCTTAGTGGAATTGCTAGTATATTATATTAGTAGACAAGTCAGTGAATCAGTTAAAGCTTTAAGTATTTTATTTCCTTAACCACCTGCTGTCTGAAGTCTGAAATCGTGGGTGAGCGGGGAGCTGGAGAAGGAGGCGGGGCTGCTGTGTGCGAATGCTGCTGTTTTCTACGGTTAATTTCTCAGGTAAGGAAAAATAGGGAGGAGGTTTAGGATTGCAGAAATCTAAAGAAATTAGTTGTTGTATTCTTAAATTAATATATTTTTTTTTAAATAATATTTGCTGAATTTAGTGTATGCAGAATTCTGTAATTGTGGAAATCAGCAAGAAGAAGAGATAAGGTTGTTGTTAGGCTTATACATGCTGAATGCTGGTTTGTTGAAATCTAAAATGCTGCATTGTTAAATGGAATCAGTGTTGAAGGTGATGAAATAGATGTGTATGCTTAAATCAGTAATAGATTTTATCAGTTAAGAGAAGAATAAAGACTGTTGTTAGAGAATTGCTACTGCAGTACAAAAATTAGTTAGGTTATAAAGGAAAAAAGGGAAGGAAAGGAGTTAGAGAAGGAATTTTGGGGAGAGGAAAAGAATTTGGGTTGAATGAGGAGGAATTCGATTGAGATAAATTTATAAGATTTTTATATTGCCTATTTTATTTTATTTTATTTGAATGCATGTATAAGCGACAAAAACTTATGCTTTAGATGGTATACAAAAGGAAAAGGAATCGAGGTACTTTAGGTAAATCAATTTACTTGACTGTTCTAGAAAATGAGGTGAGATACTCAAACGATGCCATCAGAAATAATAAAACTTTTATATCATTGCAACCTCACCTTTGTTATGATTATGATAGCATGTTATTTTAGTTTCTTCATGTATAAATTTATTGATTCATTAAGTAGTGATTACAATAGCACCTTTTATGCTTATTTGAAGTGAATGGTATTGGGAAGATGAAATAAGTCATATATGAGGGATAGACCTACACAAGTAAAGACGAAAGACCTGATAAGATAAGCCTACAATCTTGAAATTCTAAAAGTTTAAAATTCGGCTCAATCTTGAATGAGAGAGCAGCCTCAAATCTAAAAGTTTGGAATACAGACCAAATCTTGATTTAGAGAGCTGTGAGTGCGCAAAAGTCTATAGTCATCATATGACTTGCCTAAAAGGGTTGGACAGTAAATAGAACAAAAAATGATGTTATGTGCATCTTATATCTATTATAGAAATTTTTATGTTTATTCAATTGATTGCAAATATATTTATTATTTCTTATACATTTCTTGTGTATTTCATTGAGCCTTAGCTTATTAATAGTTGTTGTACTATAAGAAAGGGGAAAGAACTAGTAAGGCACTAGATAAAAAGGGTGATTGAATTTTTTGTATACATACACTTTTTGGATGTACAAAGAGATCGGGGTAGGAGCCGTACAGACACTCTTGGGTATGTAAATGAATTTTAAAAGTGGACCTCTATATTTCTTTGAAAGTTTGTATTTTATTTGAGGTATCCTAAATATGCTTCCTGTTGTTGTATATAAAACTTGTGATGTTGTCATAGTCTGAATAGACTATTTCTTACTCATCTGATTCTGATAGAAATAGTTCAGAATGAGTGTTAGTAAGAATGAGGTCTATTCAGATTTTCTTTTTCTGTTACACTCCATGTTCAAGTTGAATGTAAAGGGGGTCAAAATGAGGTGTGATAGAATCCTATCATAAATCCCTTAAATAATCGTCAATACTTGGGAAAGATATTTATAGACACCTAAAAATCTTCATACATCTCATTGACCTGACTCAATAACTAAAGTACCTATTATTTATTCTAGAGATATTGGGATTATTATTAATCAAGAATGAGAGGAGTTCTTTTGTTCTTCAGAACCTTTGATTGACAAATTCAACGGCTGTTATTTCTTTTACCATCTTAATAATTTCATGTGCTAATAGGACTTGATAGCTCACCTACGAGCATGAACAAAACCTCTCATGGATATTTAGAACACTCAAAACTATGAACTATCATAAAATATAAAGATGACAAATTGAAAGCCTCTATTGAAAGGTGAAGGAACACTTTTGTGTCGGTCAATTTGAACACTTATGTAGACTAATGTAACTAGCACAATGCACTATTTTGAATGCACATCAAAAACCTAGATCACCATAATCACCATCAGATCTACAATATATGCGCAAGTGGACCACAGACATCTTTTAAAACTCAAAACTAAACTATGCACACATTATAATGAACATGATATTCACACAAACATTTTAAATATGGATATATTCAAGTTCCCTTGCAAACACTTAACAACAACAACAACAAGCTTTTATCCCACTATGTGTGATCAGTTATATAAATCAACAAGCCTTTAAGTGTCAAATTCTTATTTAACTCTAATAAAGAAAGGTCATTTCTAATACATTCTAACCAAGTCTTGTTAGGTTTCCATCTACCTTGCAAATACTTATAAAAATATTTAAATTCAAATAATTTCAAATCTTGCATGTGCTTTGCGAGATAATGTTCAATTTAAATATACTACTCAAAAGTCATGTAAATTCCTTAAAAGTAGCAAAATATTTTGGAAAGCGTGCACTACATGTACTAAAAAGTTTGTAAGTGCATTGAGAAACGTGCAAGTGTATTTTACAGGTTCATGAAGTGTATGCAAATATATAATGCAAAAATGCCTTAAAAGTACAATTACGTTATACAAATGCATCGAGAAGTGTGCAAGAGCTCCTAAAATTTATTTTAGTGCATCATGCAAGTGCACTTAGAAATGTGCAAGTCTATAATGTGAATGCACCAAATTGCATGTAATTGTATAATGTAAACGCCTAAAAAAGCATGCAAGTCTACCATATAAATGCTTTAATATACGTACAAGCTCTTTAAATTATGTTCAAACTTATAAAAATAGACTTTTCTAAATGTGCTCTGATATAAGTTGTAAATATTTGAAATTGAAGTCAGAGAATGTTGCGTGGACCACACCTCATGACATCTAAATTTGCACCACATCTTTAGGCAGAATTGTGCAACAACTTTGATTTTTGCCTTGCATACAGGACAAATGTCTTAAATTCTATATTTGAAGTCCAATCCTCCACATCTTAAAAAACTAGAGTTAACAAAGCTTAAATCTTAATGATAGTTGTGTTGATGTTGAATCTCAACTAGAGGAGGCTCTACTTTTCAAAATTCTGCAAAATCTCTATGTAAATTACTCTAGCTTAAATCTTGATAAAATATGAAAATAAAAAATAAAAAAAAGAAGTTCAAGTTAAATCTATCACCGCAAAGCTAAAAGTAATAATTCATCTACCGTCTACAATAGTTTGATGGGGGAGGCAAATTTAAGATTAGCATCAGCTTACAAAAGGCCAATGTCATATCAAACGTATCGCTATAATCACTCTAAAAAAATTTTATGCCAATAAGGATGTGTCCTATGTCATATAACAGTGTGGTCTTACAACAAAATGGCATCACTAAATAGCATTCATGTCTAAGGCCTTTTGACAAGATGGCTCATTGCAAAATGACTTTTATATATTACGATCATGGCTATAAGCTGTATGTTCCTGCATGGAACCATCCTTTTAAGTTGTAAATTATATGATGCACTAGATAGGGCATACATCTCTTTTGTTTGCTACGATCGATTTAAAATTGCCCCCTTAGCTAAATATTTACTCTAGGTCTTAAGGTTCTCTTGGACAATGTAATTCATGGATGCCAACACAGATCTTTTCATTTGGTTTAGTTGACCATCTCTTTTGATCAAGTATACTAGGGCCATGACAAATTGGAATGACGAAAATATGAGATTTTGATTGGATTCATTATCATTCTTCCCACCGTCTTCTTTAAGCAAATTACGATAAATTTGCTCTATCTTAAAGTCAAAATATGTGCCACTACATGGTAAACACTTAGCGCTTATTAACTAATCTTAATAAATTTTTCTCTTTAATGGGAGGGGTAGTTAATTTCATTAGCTTACACTATGAGAAACTTGTAATTGATTATAAAATTCTCACAAAATCATGGTGAAATTTTTTAGTTGTCTTTTTTTCAATATAACTTGCCTTCAAATAGTTTGGTCTCAAACCATAGAGATGGGTGCAAATTTTTGATGCCCATCCACGGATGTGTGCAAATATTTGAAGCCCAAAAAATGTCCTTTCTCTCCAAGGGAATTGCAATGTCATCTCCCAATTGTTATTAAACCCTAGCAAAACATAATAATGTTTTTACCCTTTGTGTCAATTTTTACTAAAATCAATATGGGAATCATATGTCAATGTGGCATCATGACAATTAATATGAAAAGTTTAATGATTTATAATTACACCACCATCACCCCATCACCACCTTCTCCACTACACTCGCTTATCCCAATTGCTTTTTTCAATCCTAGCTCTAAACGATAACCCTAGCCTAAGACCTAACCTTGTCTCGTGTAAAAATCCAAACTCTTAACTATTGAGATATTGTCCTTTTTGGCCTAATGGCCTCACAGTTTTGTTCTATTGATGTAACTTTCTAGGAGGCCACTCATCCCAAGATTTCTCTAGGATGAGCATATTTAACTGTGGACTTTCTTAATAAAATTCCTACCATTACATCAAAAGGCACCTCGGTGTTTAAGAATTTAACTTCTTTTTACTTAAGGGGTTTCACACCTTGAACCCTTGTGTCATCCAGACCCGCCACTACCTAATGTTTTCCATTCATCTCTTTATGATGAATTTCATTATCTTAGCAATAGAGTGGAAGACTGACACGCTCCAATTTGACCCCCCCCCCCCCCTGAACACACAAAAAAAAAACTTAAATTGGGGTGTAACAGAGAAAAAAAATCCAGACAGATACATTTATCACTAACACTCATCCTGAATTTTTAGTCTTAATATTTCATATTTGAAAGTCGGAAGCATATTCATTATGCATCAAAATAAGATATAGAGCTTTTCTAAATTTTCAAATAAAGTTTACATACCAAAAAGTTTTAATATACAGCTCACTGAGCAGTCTTCTATGTACACCCAAAACTTATGTACTCAAAGCAGTCACATTCTTTCCTAAAGCTCCTCTAGCTCCTTCCCTTTTCCTGCAATACATCTACTTGTGAGCTGAATGCTCAATAAAATACACAATCATAGCACAAGAACAAGAAACAAATAATCTGTTTGAATTACTATAGGAACTATAAGTAGTGTAAATGATCAATGCATACAACTGTGAAATTCACTGTATGAACTCTTCCAGTTTTCTTCATGTTTTTTATTTTTTTTTTATTTTACACTACTTTAGGAAAGTCTTATGATGACTATAGGCTTTAGCATATTTACGACTCCTCCTTTTAAGGTTGGATCTAAATCTCTAACTTTTTAGAAGAGAAAGATAGAGCCAAGTACCTCATGTATGGTCTCTATTAAGGCTTGCCTTGTCAAATCTTTCGCATTTACTTGTGCAGGTCTATCCCTCATAATATGACTTTTCTCCTTAACCTTCAGACTAGCATACATCCAGATTATCATATTACAACATACAAAACATGGCAGATATCAAATAAATTCAATATATCAAATGAGCTCAATTGAACAAGTGATCATAAATTGATAATATGGTTAATATGAGAAATAATTGTACCAAAGTTATATTAAAATTTTTACCATTTTTGTACTCATACTAAATATTGGGTATCTCACCTTGTTTTTTAGGATAGTAGGATGGATTTGCTCTCTTAGAATATCCCGAACTATTTTTCCTTTTATAAACAACCTAAAGATTAATGAAATTCATAAATGAATGCTTACTTTTATAAATCAAGTTATGATAAACCCAAAAATAAATAAATTTTTTTATCTCAGCTAAACTTCTCATTCAAAGAGCTTTAATTAACTTATATATATATATATATATATATATATATATATATATATATATATATATATAATACTAATACTATTGCACTCCCACTAATGCAGGACTATTATATTATTTAGTTTTCTCCACTACTTATTATGCAGGACTATTATACCGTTGCTCTCTCTCTATTACTAAAGGTTACTTGATACCTTTCTATTTTATGGTAATTTGTTATAGTGTAGCATATATAAGATGTATATAATAGAAAGAGGAGACAAATTTATATAATAGAAATTTTGCCCGTATCAGCCCTCACAGCTTTTTCCTGCTTCCTTTGGGTCTCGTGGCTTGCGCTCGGCAGAGGCTGCTGCTTTGCACCCCAGAGCTTAGTTACGGGTGAGGGAATGAATTGAAAGTGGTTAAATTAACTTATATATATATATAATACTAATACTACTGCACTCCCACTAATGCAGGACTATTATATTGTTTAGTTGTTTTCTCCACTACTTATTATGCAGGACTATTATACCGTTGCTCTCTCTTTATTACTAAAGGTTACTTGATACCTTTCTATTTTTATGGTAATTTGTTACAGTGTAGCATATATAAGCTGTATATAATAGAAAGAGGAGACAGATTTTGATATACAGCTATTGCTTAAAGCTTCTATTCCTTTTTGCTTTTCGTTGTTCTATTCTGTGCATTCTCTTCCATCGACTATCACGTCAGAATTGGTATTAGAGCCTGGAGCTCGTAAGGAATGGCAGAAATCAACAGACATTTCTCACCCCATTCTGACCCCCTATAATCAACTTGGAGTGTAACAGAGAGGGGAATCTGAACAAATCTATCTCTTACTAACACCCATCAAGAAATACTTCTATCAGGACCAGGTGAGTAGGAAATAGTCTATCTAGACTATCCCAACACTTCAAGTTTTTCAAAACCTTATGATTTTATTTCATATGCATAACTGGAAGCACATCTAAAATGTATCGAATAGAATATAGAGCTTATTAAACTTTAAATAATATTTACACACAAAATTGTCTGTACAGCTTCTACTTTGACTCTATGTACATCCCAAAATATATGTACACAAAAATTTCAATCAAACTTCCTACCTAGTACCCTATGGGCTTCTTTCTCTTTTCCTGCAATACAATCACTGCTGATGAGCTAGAGCTCAATGAAATACACAAGTATAATATAAGAAATATGTTTGCAGTTAATTGAAATCAATCTGAGGTGTCTAATAAGCATGTACAAAATATCAATAACTTTTTAATTTTTCAAAATTCCTGTACTGATTACTGTTTAATAATTTGGCAAGTCATATGATGACTATAGGCTTTTGCACACTTATAGCACTCTAATTTTAGGTTGGGTTCGTATTCCCAACTTTTAGAATTAGAGGGCAGCTCTCTTATTCAAAAAAGGGTCTGAATTCTTAACTTTTAGAATTAATAGAACGTAGGGTATCTTCTGTATGGCTTTCCTAATGCTTACTAATGCTTACCTAGTCAGGGTTTTCACATTTATTTGTATGGGCCTATCCCCCATATATGAATTATCTCATTTAGCATTTTATTTACCTTTTCATATGCTTCACATATTCAAAACAATCATCACATTCATAACAATCATCATATTTTCATAACAATTATCAAAAGTATTATTTCAATAAATACTTGATGAACCAGCAACTAAAGATTTAATGAAATTGCAAATAATGCCATCACAATTATATAAAAATATGCGGTCACAATTATATAAAGTTTACTGTTTTCTATATTATAGTTTGGGTATCTCACCCTGTCCTCTAGGGTAGTCTGGTGAATTTGCTCATCGAAACCCCAGCCTCTCGTCCTCTTATAAACAACCTATGCATAAGCATTTTCCTTTCATTTTCCTTCTAACACCAATTGAGGCTAGATATGAAAATCTTACATTTTTACCTCAAAATCAATCTTCTTCATTCACCCAAAATCTTTCCTTTTCTCCTCCTAATCTCCTTTTCTTTCCTTCCTTTTCTTACTGAATTCAGCAAACTGATTTCAGCATTCAGCAAATAGCAGCATTCAACATTCAGAAATTCCTCTCTTTTCCTTCTCGTTTTCAGCAATTAACCTCCTTGAACAGCAACAACCCATTGATTTTAGCTTCCTGAATTTAGCAACAGCCCATTGATTTCAGCTTCCTGAATTTAGCAATTGAATTTCCTTACTGATTTTCAATACAGATTTCTGATTTCAGCTATTATTTCCATTTAACAACATCTCAACTGTTGTTTTCAGCAAACAACAACATTAATCATTTCTTTTCTCTCTCTCAAACCTTCCTCTCTTCTTACCTTACTATTTTCTACAATTTTTCCCAGTAGTAGCCCGCAGCCTTCCGTCTCCTTGCTTCTGCTTGCATGCAGCCTACTCTCTGTTCGAATGTAGAAGGCAATTGAAGGCTGGGAGGAGAAGGAATAGGGATTAGGCTAGTGCTTTACCAATGCTATTATTATATTCCTAACTTAACTCCACTAATCTTTAGTGCCAGTCGTGTGATGCACTTGATCTGCCGCTGTAGCCATACATGCTCGGATAAGTGGAGAAGGTTGATTACTACATTAATGCACATTCAGTAGCTGCATGCATGCTACAATAGCTTTATATAATTAATTTAATATATCGATACATATATATACTAGTTGGCAAGTGTATATATATATATATATATATATATATATATATATATATATCAAAATGCTTAAAATTAAATTTAGGATTTAATGGAAATAAATTTGACGTTTTATGGGGGAATGATTAAATGGGGTATATTTTTGAAAAAAAAATTATACTTATATTTTTAAAATTTTTGGATATTATAATTCACCCCTCCTTATTAGAATTTTTGTTCTTGAAATTTATTGTCTTAGGGCATTTCCAACCGAAAACCCCATTTTTTACTCCAAAATGCAGTAATTCATCTCCAATTGAACTCCATTTCTTTCTTATCTTTCGCACACTTCTGCATCTCACTGCGAAGGTAACCATCTGATGGGGACATCAGAACGTGGAAAGTCTATCAGAGATGTGACCGTCGATCTACGGCCACGATTGAGTCATTGTATTTCTGAGTTGTATTATTTATTCTCTTTATTATTATGTCATATTGTATTTGCTTTATTAGTTCTTCCGTTTTTACCACTTACTCAAGGGAGGTCATATGTAAGCCCAGTGGGCATTGTCGTCTTTTATTTTCTTGAGTCCTTGTATGAGGTTATATATAGCCCTGTTATTCTCTTTTGATGTCAATGAATGAATGTTTGATTAATATTTCAAATTTCTTTGAGTTCATGGTTTGTGAGCTTAAGAGGAAGGAGGCTTAGGAGAGGCTCCATTGGAGTACCCAACAGCCACCTTGGTGAGCTCTTCGTTTTTATCTTATTTCCCTTAGTTTTCTCCTTCCTCCTTCCTTAACCACCTCTGGCCCCCTACTTCCCCTCTCTCCACCCACAGTCAAACCTCCCCCACCCTCGCCGAACCCCCCCTCCTCTTCAACCCCCCCCCCCCCCCCTATCAAAGACCGGCAGCCACCTCCACCCTAGCCGCCGGACCCTTTGGTCTTCCCCCTCCTTTTTTTTTTCTAACTTCCTAATATGGATTGAGTATATTTAAGATTGAATTTGAATTCAAATCCAAGTAATTTGAAATTCGAAATCTTTCCTAAAATATGAAATCTATTTTAGGAAAGTCTTTAAAATCTCATCCAAATCAATTTATAATTGATTGGGATTTAAATTTTCCTTTCCTAATTTACAATTCCCAATCTAGCAAGCATTAAACACTTGCCTAAAGCCCTCTTCCCCAATATTGCCGCTAGCCACAACCCCCCCCCCCCCCCCCCCCCCAAACCCCTTTGGGCTTGGAATAGGAAATCTTTCCTAAAACCCAATTCTTTACTTTGGAAATAATTCCAAAACCCATATTCCCTCCTTGGCCAAAATCCCCATGCTCTCCTGGATTTAATTTCTTTCCAAAAGGGAGTTTCCCCCCATGGAATTAAATTAATCCTCTTCCCTTCCCCTTGCCGCCACCCCCCTCTTACCTTTTCTCTCTTCCTTTAATTATTCTCAATTAAGAGAATACTTCGGAAGTGTTGAAGTAAAATTCCCTCCACCCCTTTCCCAAAATCTGGACCAAAACCCTTAACCTTGCTCTCATCCTTGGCCGGTGACCTCTTAATTTCTCTTGATTACTACCTCCATCTCAAGAGGGGTCTTCAAGGGAAGCCTCAACAATCGTCGTCAACATCTCAACAAAATAACATATGCATGGCTGATCCCGACATTGATTTCGGCTTCGCCTACGACGAGTGAGGTTTCGTCCACATCCTCTATTCAACCTTCTTTGACGTCAACCCGCGCATCGACAACACCGTAGAAGAGTACGTAGATCGCATCATGGACGCCCTAGTTGAGGCTATTGAAGAACAAATCGGCACCGTTCAGTGGAAGATCGCAACTCAACTGTGATAAGGGTTTACCAATCTTCCTTTTCATTTATTTTCATTGCCTAACTTGCTCTTGTGATTTGATAGATTCATGAAGATCTTGCTCATCAAACTCTGCCGAGCTTAGTAAACATAGGGATTGAGTGCAATTCATTTGTTTCTAATCTTATTGTTAGATTAGGGATTTTGTTGAAAGCTATTACGTTTGCATGTTGTCGATTTTCTTTGTTGTTTGATAATTCAAGTGCTTGTTGTGCAACTTAGCCTAAACGGATGGAACTGCTCTTATGATTTATTTGTTCATTTTAATTTGCTATTAGTCCTAATCATAATTATTTTTATCAAGAAATCGTGCAAGTTCTTTTCATATCACTTTAAGCATTGTAGTCCTACATCACCATCTTTATCCTCTTTCGCATGCTTCTTCGGCAAATCTCGTAACACAAAAAATTGGCGTAGGTGAATAGTGTGACTCCAATATTGACGTCGCACCTATCAAATTTTGGCGTGTGATTTAGCATTTGAATGGAGTGAATGGCGGATGACATACCACCGTATGTAGTTAGGTTGGAGATGGTCTTAGTAGCCATCAGATAAATGAGAGAATTTCAAGCTAATGTCTTCTTCATTCTCCCAGGTTGTCTTCTTTTTTGGCCTTTATTTCCATTTTATTTTAACATAAGGAATCTAACAGTTTCTGAGCTGTTTAATATCAAAATCCATTATTCTTTATGGTTCCTCAGTGTAAGGCAGATTTTTTTGTAAATCAATTTCATCATGCAAAATCCTATGATAGGCATCTGGAACCCATTTCCTTAATAGTGACACATGAAAAACATGAATGTCTGACATGTCAGCTTGAAGAGGAAGCTTATAGACAATCTTACCAATCTTTTCAATAACTTCAAAAGGTCATATATACCTAGGACTCAATTTGCCTCCTTGCCCAAATTTGGCTGTACTTTTCACTGGTTTAACCTTCATAAATACAAAGTCACCAACTTCAAAATCTACTGCTCTGTGTTTTGGGTCATAAAATTTTTGTTGGTGATCTCGAGTAGCTTTTAATCTATCGCTGATTAATCTAAATTTTTTTTTTGCTTCATTCACTAATTCTAAGTCCATTAACCATCTTTCGCCTACCTTAACCCAAG
This sequence comes from Dendrobium chrysotoxum, assembly GCA_019925795.1. Taxonomy (NCBI): domain Eukaryota; kingdom Viridiplantae; phylum Streptophyta; class Magnoliopsida; order Asparagales; family Orchidaceae; genus Dendrobium; species Dendrobium chrysotoxum. The sequence goes on along the minus strand of CM034309.1, from coordinate 447,686 downwards.
TTAAGAGAGTTCTACACGTTCTACCATAAAGTGCTCATATGGTGTCATTTGTATACTTGATTGGTAGCTATTATTATAAGCAAATTATATCAATGATATGTGATCATCTCAGCTACCTCCAAGATCCAAAACACATAATCTAAACAAATCTTCTAATACATGAATTGTTATTTCTGATTGACCATCAGTTTGAGGATGGAAAGCTGTACTGAAGTGTAGATTTATGCTCAAACTTTCATGAATATTTTTCCATAGCCTAGAAGTGAATCTATTATCTCTGTCTAAAATAATAAATTTTCGAATGTCATGTAATCTGACAATCTCTTTCACATATAGGCATGCCAATTTGTCTACTGAATTGGTTTGCTTGATAGGTGAAAAGTGAGCTTATTTTGTCAGTCTATTAATAATTACTTAAATATAGTCATGTCCTTATCTGGATCTGAAAAATCTCATAACAAAATCCATTGCAATATCTTCTCACTTCCACTCAGGGATAGGTAATGATTACAATAGTCCACTAAGTCGTTGATATTCAGCTTTCACAATTTGACAGGCTTCACACATAAACCCATAATCAGCAATATCTTTCTTCATACCTGGCCACCAGAAAATTATATTTATATCTTTATGCATCTTTATACTGCTTGGATGAATTGTGTAGCTTAACTGATGAGCTGCTAGCAAAATTTCTTTTTTAAAGTTTTGAGCACTGGTACCCACAATTAAAATTTATGCTTAATGGTTTCATCAACATCAACAGAAAGATTGGGTCTTTTTTCTGATTGAGCCTGCTTCATTAACTTTGGATACTCAATATCAACTTTTTTAGCCTCTTTAATACAATCTACTAAGGTTAGCTTTATTGCCTTATAATGTAAGTATTCCATATTTTTAAAATCTCTAATCTCCAATTGCATATTTTTCATTTCCTTGATTAGCTAAACCTCTTGAGTAATCATCCAATTCATCGTTCCTGTGAATTTGTGATTTAAGGCATCAGCCACAATATTAGCTTTTCCAAGACAATATTGAATATCCACATCATAATTCTTGATAAGCTCCAACCATCTTTTTTTGTCTCAAATTTAATTTTTTTATGAAAAATATGTATTTTAAGCTTTGATGATTTGTAAAAATGTCACATCTTACCCATACATGTAATGCCTCTAAATATTCAAAGCAAATACCACTGCAACTAGTTTTAAATTATGAGTAGGATAATTTCTTTTATGTAGCTTTAATTTTCTCGATGCATATGCAATCACCTTTTTGTTTTACATTAAAATGCATCCTAAGCCTTTTAAAGAAGCATCACTATAAATCTGGAATTCTTCTGTTCCCGATGGAATTTTAAATACTGGTGTTGTAATTAGATGCACCTTTAATATCTGAAAGCTCTTCTCACTTTCTACAGTCTATTCAAATTTAACATCCTTTTATATCAGTTTAGACAAGGGCATATCAATCTATGAAAATCATTTAACAAACCTCATATAGTATTATGCTAATCCCAAGAAGCTATGAACCTCTGTAACATTCTTTGATGTAGGTCATTCCACAATTGCTTTCACCTTCTGTGGGTCTACTAAAATTCCTTCACTATTGATAATGTCACAAGAAGATAATACTCCTTAGCCAAAATTTATATTTTGAATATTTTGCATACAACTGATTTTTTCTTAATATTTTCAAAACAACAACAACAACAATAACAAGCCTTTGTCCCACTACGTGGGGTCGGCAACATGAATCCTTTTTCTCCATTGTGTCCGGTTCAAAGTCAAATTCTCGTTTAAATCTAATAGAGAAAGATCATTTCTAATATTTTCTAACCAAGTCTTTTTAGGTCTACCTCTACCTTTCTTAACATAAGTCAAATCTAATACCTCTACTTTCTTAACTGGGTCATCGGAAGGCCGCCGTTTTATGTGACCAAACCATCTAAGGCGACTCTCTCTAATCTTATCCTCCACTGGAGCTACTCCAACCTTTTCACGTATATGCTCATTTCGTATCCTGTCTCTAAGAGTAAATCCACTCATCCACCTAAGCATCCTCATCTCCGAAACACATAACTTAGTATTATGCTTCTCTTTTAATGGCCAACATTCTGCACCATAAAGCATTGCAGGTCTCACCACCATCTTATAGAATTTTCCCTTAAGTTTAAGGGGGACTTTTCTATCACACAACAAGCCCGATGCATTCCTCCACTTCAACCATCCAACTTGAATTCTACTGATAACATCCCCATCTATTTCACCATCACTCTGAATCCCGCCTCCAGCTCGTGTCCTGCACCCACCCCCGCCCCAGCGTTCGACCCTTGCGGCCTGCCTCACTCACACCCAACCCCACGCTCAATCTCTATGGCATGCTTCGCTCGCGCCCAGCCCGCCGCACACGACCTTGCAACCCACGCTCGCCCTTAGGCCCCAGTCCCCCGCGCTTAACCCCGCGGCCCTCTCTTGCGCGCCCCGCAACATGCTCTCGAGTTAGTGTGTCAGGTCGGGTCCAATTCAGATTTTTTGACCCGTTTCCAAAATCGAGTTGGGTCAAATAGTGAATGAAAACTGAATTACAGCTTAGCTTGGCATATCACCCCCAAACTGATGGCCAAATAGAGGTTGTCCCCCTTGACAACATGCTCCATTGTCTCGTTCAAGAGCAGTCGAAATCTTGGAATGAACTTTTAGGCCAGGCTGAATTTGCTTATAATTCAATGCCTAACCATTCTACAGTAGGTGCCCATTCAGTATTGTTTATACTAAACTTCCAAATCATATTGTTTACCTAAATGCAAAAACAAGTCGGCAACAGCGTTAACTGATCAAGTTACCATAATGTTAGAGGATGTTTGGCGCTACCTTATCATACAAATCAATAGCTGATTCCCATCATCTTATCGGGCCTATCCCGATTTTGAAGAAAATTAACAATAATGTGTACACTGTGGACCTGCAACCAAACATCAGGACCTCTTCCACTTTCAATGTTTCTAATATATACTCATATTTTCTGCTGGACGATGCTCGAGCCACCTCTACTTCACTGGAATCGAATTCTTTAGATGCCAGGTACACCTAATGCAGAGCATCGTAGTATACAGGACTATTATACTGTTTAGTTGCTTTCTCCACTGCTCATTATGCAGGACTATTATACCGTTGCTCTCTCGGGTACTTATTTCCTTTTCTGTTAGTATATTACAAAAGGTTACTTGATACCTTTATGTTTTTATGGTAAGTTTTTAGAGGGCAGCATATATAAGCTGCATACAGTAGAAAGAGGAGACAGATTTTTATATACAGCTATAGCTTAAAGCTTCTATTCCTTTTTGCTTTTCGTTGTTCTGTTCTGTGCAGTCTCCTCCGTCGACTACGACGTCATCCCACTCATCAAATCAGCCCTTTAAATTCATAGATTAGTGGGAAAAAGCTGAATGCTACAGTGCATTTATTTAAATATTAAGTTTCCTAAGTTTTTTATCTGTTAAATGAATATATATGTATATATATATTTATATATATATATATATATATATATATATATATATAGGACTTATATTTTAGATGCACTTTTATATATCAATTTGATCGAAATGAAAAATAGAATTTAATGAATTTTCTAAATGATAAAATGGGGTATGATTTTGGGGTAAATTTATGCTTATCGTTTTTGAAAAATTTTGAGTATTACAAAGGCATCCAGTTTTTGGTTGACATTTCTTGAACTGTCTGAGTTGAATATTTTCACCCTTGGGAGAGTTAATTGTTGATCACACCATTTGTTTACATAATAAACTCTATCTTGTCAGTCATTTATGTTTAGGGTCTTAGTGTGACAAACTACTGTCTTTAATCATTTTACTTGTAATGTGTCTTTTTATCTATTTCTGTTAATTATTATAACTTTATATTAAATATTAGTTCGTCATTGTGTTAATTGTTATTATATTATTTGACATTATAAATAAGGCTAACTATAAGAAATAGTGGTTCTCTAAGCATGCATAAATTATGAAGTATGATGAGGTTTTTATTTTTCTTTAGTTGGCATATATACTCCCTCCATAATAATCTCTACTTTTCTTTATTTTCTCTATCCTCTAGAGTCTGTGTCCCTGAATATACTTAACTTTTTCTTGTATCCTAATTTCTATGTCTACATTTCAATCCTCCCTCTCTTCTCTTTGCTTTCTCCTTTGATATCTATATCTACTTTTCTTATTCGACTGCATACCATTTTATTTTAATAACTCGCAACAAAAACCTGTCTTTTTCTCCCTTAACAACCCCCTTCTAAATTGGCTAATTTTTAAAAAGGAGCATACTGACAATTTGAAATTATAAGGAGTGTTATTCAAAAAAAATTTTAAAAAGAGCAAAAATGCTAAACTATTTAACATATTTAACATAGTATTAGATTTGTAAAGAAGAAAGGGCCAAAATATGTCTACTTTTGTAAAAACTAAAAAATTTGTCAAATATTTTAGGGTTTTCTGCACCTATGCGAAGGAGAGGTGGGACAGAGAGGGGGGAGAGAGATGGAAAGAGAGTGTGGGGTAAAAGGAATTTTAATTAATTTTAATATAAATATAATTTTACCATAAATAAAGTTATAATATAATTTTTAATTTTTAATTAACTTTAATTACTTTTAATTAACTTTATTTGTATTATTTTTAATTATAATTTATATTTACTTTTCTTCAAATAATATAATACTTATAATTATATATTAACTAAAATTTTATAGTTATAAAAATTTAAATTAAAATAAATTTATGTATAATTATTTATTTTAACTTAATTTTTTTGTATAAACAAATATTTTTATCTAGTAAATTTAGTTTTATCTAATAAAACAAATTTATTATACTTCTAAATAATTATACATAATTTTTAATTTAAATAATTTATTTTAATTTAGTTATTAGTTGATTATATAGAAGAAATTTATAACTATTATATATATATTAGATAAAATTTATATTACCGGAATTTATTATAATTTATTATAACTATTATAATATTTATAAATTATTTAGTTAATTTTTTATAATATTTACATAATTTAATTAATTTGAATAATTTATAAATAAATTTTAATTCATTCTAATACAAATTTACATATTTTTTTTATAATACTTTTACATAATATTTTTAAGTTAAAAAAAATATAAATAATTACACAAAAATGTTACTTTAAATAATTAGATTGAAATATTAATTTATACAAAAATTTTTGTTTAAAAATAATAATTATACATAAAATTTTTTATTTTAAATTTTTAAAACTATAAATTTAAGTAAAATATATAATTATAACTATTATATTATTTTAAGATAAATGAAATATAAATTTTAATTAAAATATTAATAAAAATAAAGTTAATTAAAAGTTATAATATTCATCATGTTAATAAATTAAAATTAATTAATTTTATATTAAAGTTAATTAAAAATTATAAATAATATTATAATTTTACTTATAATTAAATTACATTTATATTAAAATTAATTAAAATTTCTTTTTTTCCGGCACTCTCTCTCTCCCGTGACTCTCTCTCCCTCGTCTCTCTCTTGCGCCTCTCTTTCATGCGCTGGTGAGCGGAATTCAAAATATTTATCAAATTTTTAGTTTTTTTTAAAAAATAGTCAAACATTTAGGCGTTTTCCTAATACATCTCTTTTCAACAACTCTCAATATTGCTCAATTAGCCAGTCAACATAATCCAACCAATCCAGCCATCCTAATTAATGTGCCATGATAGAAAAAAATATATATTACTAATTTAAAGACTAATCCCTCCAGCTTTAGCCATCAAAATTATCTTAATTTTTTTTTTTAAGGAGGAACATTTCATGCATATACTTTATTGCTACGTTCTCAAGAGGACGGGACTCGAATTAATTTCCTTGTTATTTATGTGTACTAAAACAATGGACATGGCTGTAGAAGATGCTCATGATATTAATTTTAATATTGAATTCTAATATAATTAAAAGGTAATTGCATTACACGTGGCATATTTTTCTACTATTTTGGAAATTAGATCCATTTTAATTAATAGCTAACTGCACATTACAGCTGACATTAGAGTTCGTAATTGATAATTGTGTTTTGCAGGCTTTGTGTGCGTGAGAGGCTTTGATAGGAAAACAAGGGAACCAAAGCCACTATATGCAAGATTGCATTTACCCAGAAGTAAGGCAGCTAACAACAAGAAGCCATGGGCAAGAAAGGAGGCATAACTACTCAATTAAACTAATCAGCACGTTTACAAATAAATCTTGCAAATTTTTAGTTCCACTATTTGTAATTATCCTCTAATTCAATTTTATTTTATTGTGCAACTACTTACATTTCTGTAGAGGAGAAATTCCAATTGATTAATTATGCAAATTCTTGGTTGTTGTAGTACTGATTTGAGAAACTATTTTCTCACTTACAGACAATATAAATAATAGATTTAGCACATTAAAATCAAATCTCAATTTCCTACATTTCAAAATTAATTTAAATTCAATAGGTATATATATATATATATATATATATATATATATATATATATATATATATATATATATATATATATATATATATATATATATATAAGGGTGATACTAGTCAGAGGATTATAATTGGGTGATAACAGTCGAATAATCGTAATTTAGTGACAGTGGTTGGAGAATTTTAGTTGAGTGAGGATGGCTGAAAATTTTTAGTCTGGCGATAGAGGTTAGAGAACAATAATTTGGTGTTGAGAGTATTGAAGTCGAGCAACAACAATCGAAGAATTGCAGTAAGGTGATGGTGGTCGAGGATCGTAGTCTGTCAGTATTGGTTGGAGAACTGTAGTTGCGTGAAGATTATTTAAGAACCATACTTAGGTAAATGTGGTCAGAGTATTATGGTAGAAGGATGGCATGTTACAACCCAACTCGATAATACTCACATACGGGATATATCCTATCATGTTAACTTGCAACATGCCAACTTTCAAATCTAAATTTTGAAAAAAAGAAATTTAGAATTTTTCTTCCAATTTAAATTTTAAAATAAAAAATAGATAAAATAGCTACTAATAATATCCAAAGTTGAAAATAATTTCATTCAAAAAATTTTCTTTTCATCATCAAAATATATATAAGATTATTACACTATTGTACATGACTACTAACAGAACAAAATATAATAATAACTAGTCATGATTGTACAAAAATTAAAAGAAAAAAATACATATATATACTTCGATTAGATCTTGATTTGACTACTCAACTGATTCTTTCCCTTTTCCAGACTTAAAAATAGAAGGTAGAATAATCATGAGCTAACACTGATCAGTAAACCATATTTATCAATCTAAAATTTTAAATTTTAGTTATGAAGCATTTAACTATATACTAAAAGAAATAGAATAATTCACTCTGCTGAGCAGAATAGTAAATGTAATTATTAGAATTTTAAATAATAGTAATATAGGTAAACAAACAAAAACACTTCATATATAAGAGCATAAATAATAGATTTTCTCTTAGGCTCTTATACCCCCTATCAGAAATAAACAACAAAATTGAGGCCCTTATGACTCACTGTCCTAGCATAATATAAAACACACTTATGACTCTCAATCTTAACACATCAGATATTCAGAAATTCATGCTTTTTATGACTTCCTGTGTATTTAACACTAGAACTTCCACCACATATTAAACCTCTTCAAAACCACATATTTCTCAATCAAATAATCACATAATTCATTACATTGTATAAATTAAAAATAAATAAACTCATTTTAAAATTTCAAAAAATTTTATAATGTTAGGCAACAGAATACATTATTGTATAGAATTTCACTATTTCAGAATATAACTAAATTACTAGAGATTATGTAAAACTATTTTGAGATTTTAATTATACCACAACATTATTTTTTGAGTTTAGGATTATTTTTCAAACAATTAAAAAGATGCACTTTTGAAAACCCCATTGAAAAATTCCCTAAAAAATACCTAAATATCCAGAATTTTTATCTCTATAACATACAAAAAATTACGTGATGAAAATTTTACGGTTACAAAATTATCCCCATTTTGTGATACAAAATTATAAATTGAATCAGAAAATTCTCAAATTTCTCATATTTTTTAAAATTGGGATAGACAAAATGTAACATACCTTGATTCGAGCAACTTTTAAAACTAGGTTGTCAGCTGAAAATGGATCGAAGTCACCAAAATTCAGCTTTCTTTCTCTAAAAATCTCTCTCTCTAGCCAGCAACCCCAAAAGAAGAAATAAATTTTCATTTAATGGAATTTGATATTTAAATAAATAATTCAAGTCGAGCGCTATACCATCGCCCCCATCACTGCCAGGCTAATTTTTTTACAAAGTTCCAGAGAGGTTAGCGTTGAGGCATCGCCAACCTCAACACTGCAGCACCCCATGGGGAAATTCAAAATTTTCCAAACATGCAAAAAAAAACCCCCGAGACCCACTTTAAAACTCACAATCTCTCACATGCACATAAAACATTCCTATACACATGTAGATGGGTTCAAATGCAAAAATTTAATGGATTATCTTAAATTTGATCGGGTCAAAATGAATTGAATTGTACACTAACTTTATAGTGTTATAACTCTCCCCTCCTTAGAAAAATGTCATCGACATTTCAAAACTCAGATAAACAAAATAGGTTGGGACCCAACTACCTCATCTCAGATTCATTTTTCCAAGTAGCTTTTTTTTCAGTTATATTCTTCCACTTAATTTTAACCATTGGAATCTATTTATTTCTAAATCTCTTAACATCATAAGTTAGTCCTTTCTAGTTTTTCTCTATAACTAAGATTGGTATGTACATTAACTTCTTCAGCACATAGACGATTCATAGAATCAAATACCCATTTTCTCAAAAGCGACATGTGGAATACATTATGCATTTCAAGCATATGATCTAGCAACTGTAACATGTAGGTGGACTTCTCAATTCTTTCAATGACCTCAAATGGTCCAACATACTTTGGACTTAGCTTTCCTTTTTTACAAAATCTATTGTTGCCCTTTATCGATATGATTTTCACATGACAAAATCTCCTACATGGAATTCCATAGCCTATTGCTTAACATGAAAATACTTTTATGTCTGTCCTGCATAGTTTTGAATCTACCTCTAATCAGGCAAATCTTTTGAGTAGTGTTATCAACTAAGGTTGGCTCAATCAGTTTCCTTTCACCGACCCTATCTAAGATAGAAAGGTCTTACATCTCCTACCATACAAAGCTTTGTAAGGGGCCATACCTATACTTGACTGAAGTTGTTATTGTATGCAAACTCAATCGAGGGAATGTGATATTCTCAACTGCTACAGTCTAACACTCAAACTATTCATCATTATGAGGCTAAAAAGCTATGATGAAATATAATTTTGAGCCTATATCTTGTTGAATACACTTTCATAATCTATTAGTGAACCTTCTATCTCTGTAAGAAATAATCACTTTTGTCATCCTAAGTAATCGTATAATTTCACGCACGTATACATATATCAATATGTCCACTAAATTAGACTGTCTGATCAGAATGAAATGAACAGACTTTATCAGACGATTCACTACAACCTAAATGACATCATCCCCTTGTTTCGACCTGAGAAAACCTATAGTGAAGTCCATAGTCACCTCTTTCCATTCCTACTCTAGAAAGGCAACAGCTGCAAAAAATCTCTCGGTCATTGATGTTTTATTTTTACTAACTAATATGCTTCACATTTAGAAACCAAATATGCAAAGAAAATTTCCCAATATGAGAATATGACCTTGATCCTGTAATAAAAAGCATTCAAAGTAATTTAATCTTTTTCTTTTACTTAAAGGAAGAGACTCTAAGGATTTTTAGTACATTATTCATTAGAAAGAAAATTAATATATGACTATAGTCATAAAATTTTTCAACTTAAGGTACATCATTTATAATTATTTAATTTCAAATATCAAAGCAAAATATTGTCTTCTTCATGTTAGTGTTTATTCTCCCTTAAAGAGTAAAAAGTGTTATGTTTTGAACATTTATTTTTGTTAAAGAATCAATATGTGCGTGCGTGCGTGCGTGCGTGTGTGTGTGAACTTCAAACCCATGAAGGAAGAGTTCTATGAAATTTCTTTATGTATCAAGCTCCCAAATTTTCTTTTCTCTAGATCGAATGAATTGGAATCTTGATGGTGGCTAGCAAGGGAGCATTCTGTTGGCTATTATGAAACTGACAAGATCTAAGCCAAAGTTTTTCCCTTTGCTAGAGTTTGTGTGTTGGTCACTTGCTCATCTTCTCTCTTAGATTATATTCTAATAAACCTAAATGGTATAAAATTTGATCAAGAAATCCTATACTATAAGAAACCTCAAGCATGTATAATGTATCCTTCTTTATCATATAATAACTTCTCATACCCTCAAAATTGTGCTCCTTCCCTCCTCAACTTCCCCAATTCCTCGAGGGGAAAGGAGTTTTATATATGCTCCATTTCTAAAGCCAAAATTCATCTTCAGAAAAAGTTCTCATAGTATTCACTCTTTTGACTATGCTTCATCTAAGTCCACTCACGAACATTTCTTACTATATATAAATAGCCCTCCACCACCAAGTCTCACCATCTCCCAAGTTACCGGTGCACTCTGTCAACTGATGCCTTTGTTGCTACAACTACATGCAAGTTAGCAATATTTTCTTTGACCAACAAGGGATTTTAGATCCTAACTCCTGTATGGTTGTCCAAGTCTAACAAGTCTAACCTCCTACCTTAAATGGAAGCCCTTCTCCTAGTCTGCTTCAAGAAAAAAAAAGTGTGTTCTCTCTCAATCAAAACACAGTCTCTTTAAGTCATAAAGTGAAGAAAAAAAGAAATAAGCATGAAAATTCCTTTACCCTATTATGTAATTTCCAATCCTTACATTATGGATTGTGAGAAGCCTCTAAGGATAAGGAAGAATATAAGAATGTAAAAGGATGACTCAAGAATCTTGTATTAATATTATCAGTCTCTTGGAAAGTAAATTGTATTACCATATTTTTGTTGACCTCCTTTTTGGTATCGATTATCTACATAGTCTTACCATCTATTTTGTAGATTGATCTACCTACCTGCATATTTCATTGTTGTGTCTGATGAATGGTCAAATATCATATTTTATCTCGATTCATCATCGGCTTTGGAATTTATTTTCTTTGTTCACGTGTTATCCTTTTATCATGTTTTAAAATATATGTGATCGAGTCAATACCGATTTAATGTATATTTTACGTGCATTTGAACCTTTTATGTACATGTTTGTTCTGTATGTAAAATCCTTCGATCAGGATTTCATTTTGCAAGATGGACTGCACGAGTGCATTTGGTTCGTCAAGACAGATCAAATGAGTTTATTCATGCTTGAATTGAGTATCATTTGACGCATATCGAGGAGAGAGATTGAGATAATAATAATTATTATTAATTATTATTATCATTATTTTTGAATTTATATAATATAATAAATAATAGTAAATATATTTTTTCTATTAAATAAATAAATAAAGTAAGTTAAATTAAATATAAAAATAGAATCAATAGATATATATAATAAAAATAATAAAATGAAATAAAAGTAACATATTATTCAAATTAATTCTAAATTGAGCTCAAATATAAAATAACTTTTGTCTAATCTTTCACATCTCTCTAATTCAACTAAATTTGAATCTAATGGCTAAAAATAAAACATCAAAGACATTAAATTAAATAGTTTAAATAAATTTTTTATAAATTATTATATTTAATTAAAACTTATAAAGTTATATATATATATATATATATATAGTTTAAATTATTAAATATATCTATTTTAATAATAAATATGTAAAACAATTTCTTAAATATTAAAAATATATTAGTTAATTTAAATATTTCAAAAATTTTAAATTAAGATGTATTTTTTAATTTAATAATAAATATTAAATATTGTATTAAAGCAACCAAATTAAAAAATATTTTTTAAAAAGATTATAAAGTTTGAAAATGGATTTTGATTTTCTGGTTTCAGAAAATAGAATTTCATTTTTGATTATTTCTAAATTTTGAAATCCGTACACTCATACTTATAATAAAAATTATTAAAATGCTCGTTTATAAGATTTGGCCCATCCAAGGTTCAGCTTCACCCCCACGAAAAAAATTATTCTGTGCGGAGTCTGGATGTAGCTCTGTGTCCAGACTCCAATAAAATTATGACACATGTATTATAGATATGGATATTCATTTCTATTTCGTATTTAAATTTTTTCTTGCCGGACCGATTGACCCGACCAAGAAATTGCCAGCTAAAAAATTATGGTTTAAGATTAACACTCTTTTTTTAAATAAAATACAGCGAAAGTTCTATATTTTTTAGGATTTCAGCTCAATAAACTTTTCGTGGTTGCTGAGAAAGAAGAAACGAGGAGAAGCCGGGGAAGATGAAGATGAAGACTGGAGGTGGAGAAATCGATGAAGATGAAGACTGGTCTGGAGGTGAAAAAGCTACTAAGAAAAAAAAAGAGAAATGATAGTTTTTTTTCTGTACATTTAGGGGGTTCCGAGGGGGCAGCGCCCCGTGGCGGGGTTTGACCTTTTAGGGTCAGGTCGCAGGGTTAAGGGGCAGCGCGCCTGCGGGGTTTCCGAGGACAGCGCCCCTAGAACAAATTTTTATTATAAGAGTAATTTTGAAGTCCCGTTTGTTTTCAAAGTTTGTAAGTCGTTTGTACTCTATGATTTGTGATAGTAAAAGAGGTTGTGTTTATATAAAAAACAACTACGTAAAATTTTTAGTGATATTTTTATTTATTTTAAAACTTTTTTAGCTTTTTCACAAATATGTATTATAGAAATTTCAATGCTTTCTCAGCTTGTTTATATGGCCTGGCTTCCCGGTACCGCTTCTCGGTACACATAATAGGCACTCGGCACCGCTAGGTACATGCTCGGTACTGCTCGGTACCAGCTAGTCAAAAACATAATCATAATTGAACTCACATTGGTATCGAACAGTACCGAGTAATACCGAGTTACGGTACTGAGTGCTACGGAGAGGAACCTATTAGTACCGAACGGTACCGAGAGGTACCGAGTTTCAGTATCAAGCGGTACTGAGTTTGGGTACCAAGTGCTGTGGAGAGGAACCGACTAGTACGTAGCGGTACCAAGGATTTGTACTGAGACATCGGTATAAAACATTGAATTGATATTAAGGGAAAAATTATGTTCGAAACCCACATAGAATCTCTAATACGCATCTGTCAAAAAGGTTTATAAAGCGGTACACAGTAGTACCCAGTGGTACATAATATCAAAATAAATAAAACATCACATAAATGAAAGCAAAAAATGAGCTTTTCTTTATTCTTCAATAATCAATACTAAATAACTACGAATTTCTTAATTAGATTTCTTACATCTAAATTAATATGATTGTTTGTTACATCTAAATCAATATGACTGGTACACAGCGGTACATAATGGACTTTATTTAAAATTGCAATGATACATAGCACATTTTCAGTTTAATTAAAATGTCTACTGATGCACGCCAAAATTCTAATATCACAGCCAATATAATAGATACACAGCGGTACATAACAGACTTTATTTAAGAATGTGGTGTTCTTTCCAGTAGTCATCTGTAATGGAAAAAAATATCAATAAAATAAAGCATCTTCATCTTTCCTAAGTGTACAAAAAAAAAACTATCAATATACAAATAATACTTCAAAATTACATATTCCTTAAGTGTACAAAAAAAACTATTATTCCTCATTTTTTCATCAACTTTTTCTCCAAAACAGTCTTCATCTTCATCGGCTTCTTCTCCTCCTAACAAATCTTCATCTCATCGACTTTTCCCTATCCAGACCAGTCTTTATCTTCATCAACTTCTCCTCCTCCAAACATATCTTCATCTTCATCACCTTGACCTCCTCAAGACCAATCTTCATCTTCATCAGTTTTCCCTTATTTTTCTTTCTCAGCACCTATGAAATATTTTTTGAGCTAAAATCCTAAACAATATGATGTTTTATCAATATTTCATTTAAAAAAAGAACGCCAATGCTCAGCCCTAAAATTTGAACAGGATTTATTCTGGGTCGGGTTAGTTAGGCTGGCAAGAAAAAATTCAAACAATAAATAGAAAAGAATATCCACATGTGTAGTACAAGTGTCACAATTTTATTAGAGTCCGGACACAAAGTTACATTCGGACTCTACACAGAATAATTTTTCCTCCCCCACGCGCAAGCCTCATGCCTATACCAGTGGCTCCTCCCCTCCCTCATGATAGAACAGCCTTCTTTCCCTCCTTGTTTTCATGCAAGAGCCTCCCGCCAGCCTCCTGGCTGCCGACTCAAAGCCCGTCTACCACCTCACACTGACTATGGCACCCCTCTACTCTCGTGCATGACCCAATTTCAATAAGCCTCCCGCCGACCTCCTTATATCGACCCAGACCCATCTATCTTTGACGAACCGATCATCCCACCGGCCATCTAGCTCGTTCTGCTGGTGGCTTGCTTGATTCCAACCTCCAATCAATTTTGATCACTCCAAGAAGTCAGACAAAGGAAGATGGAGAAGAAAGATGCTTTTGGTACTATGCTTTCGGACCCCAAGAAGAGACGTGAGAACAAAGGGCTACTGGGCCTCCTTTTTGGCTGGAATAGTTTAAGCAAGATGAAGGGTGTTTACTGAGATTTTCTTCCATCATTTGGTTAAGAGAAAAGTATGTGTTCTGCTACTCTTATTCTCGTAATTTAATTTTAGAGGGGATATATAGTTCATTTGTTTAAACTTCTAAGACCTACCTATAAATTATTCTTCATTTGATCTTGATATGTATCAAAATTGATTTTTCTTTTCTTAGACATGTGCATATATTCATATTCATTTTGCTTACTCTAAGCCCAAAAGAAAATGTATTAAGAAAAAAAAAGCGAAGCAAAATAGTTATAGATTTGATTCACTATATAAGAAGCATGTCTATAATGGTTCTTATTCCATATTCTTCATTTAAGGTGGGCCATAAGTCTTTCAGGGGAATAACATAAAATAATTCAGAGTACGTAACCATATAGAAGTTAACTGTGAAATAGGGAGATACGAATGTATTATAATCCCATCACCTTGTCCCTGCCACCGCTAGGACATGCACATATGGTACATGATATACCTGCGGCTTGCTACATATGCAGGTGCACCCACTTGAACTTGTTATCTCCACTTTATGAGTTTGACATGATATATTGACAACTTGAAATTCTTTATGGTTAATCATAACTGGCTCGGGACATCGACGTACTTTAATTTTTGATCATTGTAGCATAATCATCGTTCTTGGAACGAAGGTTGACGCACCATCCTCTACCCATCTTGCTACTTTTATATAACATTTTAGAAACAATGATACTAGATTATAGTAGATCGACCATTATCAGGCCCTGGATTGATAGCCCATGAGCACGCCTAAGTACACCGTTAAAACATTCTGATGAATTCGTGGTCATAATATCATACTGACGCCCTTCATCAAATAAGAGTGACCATTTTGATACATTATGATACACCAACCAATCAAACACTTATTGCTTAGCATTTTTATGTCGTTCAACATGCGATTGAAGTATTTAGTGTCCTCGATGTTTCTCATAAAGTATATCTTACTACTAAGGCCCTCACTATCTGGAATGCCTAGTCAATGTACGAACTTCTTGAAGCTTTCCCGTAAGTGATGAAGATAGTGTCTATGCACTGCATCGAAAAAACTTTCCTACATCCCCTAATTAGGCCTGGATACTTATCGGAGATTATGCAGAGGTCGTCACGCTTAGTGACCAGATGTACCAGATCACACAGGTTAAGTAGGAACCACCCCATTAAAAGTTTGTTAGGGATGTGTTGACCTCATTTTTGTATGAGGTCAGTAGGACCAATCCAGACCTTAGGATCTTTTCAATCCTTAGGATTTAATCTTAACCCTAGGATCAATCTGATCTTAGATCAATCTAGATTCAAATCAATTATGATCCCAGATCAACACAACTTAAGACCAATCTAGACTCTAGGATCTCCCTAGATTTCAATCCCTAAAATCTGCTCTAGACCCTAGGATCTCTTTAAATTAATCTTGACCCTAGGATCAAGCTGATCTTAGATCAATCCAAGCTTTAAAAATCAATCCAGACTCAAATTGATTTAATCCCATATTAATTTTAAAACTCAACTCAATCAAATTTCAGACTAACCTAGACTCTAGGATCCTCCTAGACATCAGACCCTAGGATCTATTCTAGACCCTAGGATTCTGCCAAAATCTAGATTATATGATCTTCTTAGACCCTAGGATCTATTCTAGACCATAAGATTCTTCTAGATCTTAGGATCATTCTAGACTTTAGGATCCTCCTAGAATCTAGGCTTTAGGATCTATTCTAGATCCTAAACCCTAGGATTTTCCTAGTATCTAGACTTTAAGATCTATTCTAGATCTTAAGAACCTTCTAGATCCCAGACCTTAAGGTTCCCTAGACTCTAGGAACTTCCTAGACTTCAGTCCCTAGGATCTACTCTAAACCCTAGGATTTCTTAGACTCTAGGAGCTCCCTAGACTTCAGTCCCTAGGATCTACCCTGGACCCTAGGATTTCCCTAGATCAATTTAGGCATTAGGATTCTCTAGACCTTAGATCTATCCAGACCTCAAATCTATTCAAACTCCAGACCAAACCAGACTTTAAATTAATCTATTCAATACTCAAATCAATCCAGAGTTCAAGTCAATTCAAATCCCTGATCAATCCTGACCTTTAAACAACCCAGATTTAGTTGCTCCAGCCTCTGACCTGACTTTAATCTTATCTTATCATCTACAATCATCTAAATTATTATAAATGATTTCTATAATTCAAACCTCATCATTCAAAATCAAAACCCAGCTCAAAACTAGATTTCCAGACTCAATTTCAAAGGACAAAGGTCTAAG
The DNA here is from genome assembly GCA_019925795.1 of Dendrobium chrysotoxum. Taxonomy (NCBI): domain Eukaryota; kingdom Viridiplantae; phylum Streptophyta; class Magnoliopsida; order Asparagales; family Orchidaceae; genus Dendrobium; species Dendrobium chrysotoxum. The sequence goes on along the minus strand of CM034309.1, from coordinate 430,633 downwards.
TCCTGAAAGCCTTTTCCAGTGAATCTTTGAACATTTCAAAACCCTATCAAATGACCTCTGATTCAAGGTCTATCAGTTCCACTCTGATGTGACATGTCTCTAGAGGCAACCCTCTAAATTTGAGCTCATTCTGAGGCCTCTAACCCCAGAAACTAGATTAAAATCCAAAGGCTGTAAAACCTTCAAATATTTATAGTCTATGCCACTGGACCTACCACCCAGTGGATTTTGATCCTGGAGCTTTCTACAAAGCTCCAAATCACTTCCAGACCCTTGATTATGACCCATTGAGCATTAAACTGCATTTTGTTGGACTCAATTTGACCCCCAGTTAACCAGGGGTCAAAATGACAAAAATACCCCTATGGGGTGTGAATAGTCACTTTGGTCAAATGAGCTCCAAATCAAATGCAACCACCTCCAGCAAGTTTCAAATATCAAACCAAACCTGTTGGACCCACTTCCAGCTCCTGGGTCAACCTGGTTGACCAGGTCAACCTAGTTTGACCAAACAGGCCTTTATGGGTCAAAATAGGTCATTTTGGCCAAATGACCTCCCCAGACCTTGGGACCACCTCCATTGGTCTCCAAATATCAAACCAAACCTGTTGGACCCACTTCCAGCCCCTGGGTCAACCTGGTTGACCAAGTTAACCTAGTTTGACCAAACAGGCCTTTATGGGTCAAAATAGGTCATTTTGGCCAAATGACCTCCCCAGACCTTGGGACCACCTCCATTGGTCTCCAAATATAATTTCAAATCTGTTGAACCCATTTCCAGACCCTGGACCCACCTGGTTGACCAAATCAACTAGGGTTGACCTAAAAGGCCCATTAAGGGCCCAAATAGGTCATTTTGACCAAATGATCTCTCCAAACTTTGAAACCACCACCAGTAGACTCAGAATATCATTCTGAATTGATTGAACCTAATCCTTGACTCTGGGTCAACCTGGTTGACCAAGTCAACCTAGTTGACCCATTAGGCCCATTAAAGGCCTAAATGGGTCATTTGATCCAAATAACCTATTTAAACTCCTGAAACACATCTACAAGGCTCCATTTACCATTTGAAATTGATTTAGTCCAGACCCTGGCCCTGGGCCAACCTGGTTGACCAGGTCAACCCAGGTTGACCAATTTAAACCTTTAAGCCATTTAAACCCAATTAAGCTCCAGATCAATTTCAAACCCATTCAAACTTCTCTGACCACTTCTCTTAGTGATTCAGACTTGATTGGACCCTTGACCCAGTCAACTGTTGACCAAGTCAACTAAGACCCAAGTCTAGCTCAATTCTACCTATTTGGGTCAAATCAAATCACATGATCAAATCAATGCCTCCAAATGTTCAAAAACATTTCAGTTGATGCTTTAAATATCCCTTAGCTTATTTGGAGTCAAACCATGTCAAGTTTGACTTGGTCAAACTTCAATTCATGGCCAAACTCATTATCATTATCAAATCCCAATCAATTTGAGTTATCCAATCTATATCAAGCTTCAAATTGACTCCAACTTATGGCTTAGTCATATCCTAGCCATAGGTCAATCAAACCCATGCTAAGTCGACCAAGTCAACCCATTACAACTTGGTCAAATTTCATTGATTTGCTCATGCATTGAACCTATCCCCTTCAAACCCTTTTGAATCCATTCCACCAACAATTCCAACCTCCCTCCATGCCACCTAAGCATAATTTGATTCTTTGACCAGTCAAAAGGTCAAAGAAACCTTTAAGGGGATTCAAATGGTCAAAATAGCCATCTTAAACTATTTCCCCTCTAATCTAAATACCTCCAGTTCATTTCAGCTGATTAGAGACATTCTAGAGTCTTCTCAAGGTAGATCTAAACCCATTTCAAGCCTTAAATAAAGCCTAATCAGCTCTTAATCATCCCATGTGCATGTAAGGCCAAAACCACCTTTCCACATAGGTGTCCTTGCTTGGTCCTTTCCCCTGCCATTCTAACCGTCCAGGGACACTTGTCAACATCTGGAGAAGCTTCAAAATGTATCTCAACCATCCATTTGGCCTAGAGAAGGTTGAATAGGGCAAAAAGCTCTCAAGGGATCTATCACTCTCCATCTAGCCCTCTCTCTTTACACTCAAGCCCTCCAGATGAAATTTCTTTTCATTTGAGCTCTCTAGGGATTGATAAACCCTTCCCAACCAAAATTTGACTGGTAAAAGCTGCCGCCGGCGAGATTCACGATGAGCCGAAGGCTAATTCCGTCCAGCCTCTATAGCTTTCGATCCGTAGCTTATCAGACCTTGGGTTCAAGAAAGAAAAGTTACGTGGACAGTCAACAAGCTCAGAGAAATCAAAATCTTCAAAATCCAATGATTGGATTGAGGTAAAACTCTAAACCTAGCTTAAGACACCTAGGTTTAATTAACATCTTATTAAGTGATTATTTAACCGTGTAATCAGATCCCCACAATTTCTGTTCAGTTATACTAGTTAGGTTTAAATTTTCATCGCGTTTGGTTAATCAGGTCACTCAAACCAATGAAAAATTCATTCTAGGGCTTATTCTGCAACCTGCATGCTTTATGCGCGATCTCAACCGTTGATCTTTTGATCAACGGTTAAGATCGCATTGTTTAGCCTTTTATCCAACTGTGCGCGGGATCTCAGCTGCTTGAATCACCGTCCAGTTGCATCTGTACCATTGATTTAGAATGGCGGGAGATCAGACGGCGTCCGCGCGATGCTGAGTCATTTAAGTGAATTGCGCGTGGGCCCGTCGCCTCTTTAATCAGAGCCAGTGATTGGCCGGCGCGTATTACTGAGCCCGCCAATGAGAGGCTGCCACGTGGACCTGCCGCCAAACATTAATAAGGATTGATAAATCATTATTTAAATCTTTTTTAAAATTCAATTTTTCTTATAAAATTAATTAAAGTTATTTTAAATTAATAATTAATTAAAAAAATCATAAATATTATGAATTTTATATTAAATATATTTTGGATTTTTCTAAATTCTAAATCATCTAATTTAGAACATTTTATTTAGATGTTTTAAATAATCTTAATATACATTAATCTTTAATTAATATTTAATTAATATTAAAATTAATATTGATTTAATCATTTAAAAAAAAACCTAAAAATATTATTTTTAAAATATATCTATTAAATTATAAAACATATTTTAAATGTTTTGAAATTAAAATTTAATTCAAATTTAATATTTAATATAATTTGAATAATTAAATAATTAAGTAGTAGTTAATTAATTTAATATTTAATATTTCAAATTCTTTTAAGTTTATATAAAAAATATTTTAATTAATTCAAACAATCATTTGAAAGTATTTTAATTTTGAATTAAAAATAATTTAAATATATATTTTATATGCTTTAAATATTTCTTTTAATTAATTAAGAATTTAATTAATACTTAATCAAAATTAAACTTAAATAATTTTAAGAAAATTCAAATGAAATTATTTAAAAAATTTTTTTAAAATTTTATTTTCAGAAAACATGTAATATTCAATTAAATTTAATTTAAAAATTGTTAATTAATTCTAAATTAATTTAAATACCTTAATTAACTTAAAATTTCAAAAATTTAAAACAAATTCAAATAATTTCAGAAAAAAATTAATTTGATATCTCAAAATTTTTAGAAAATTAAATATTTTAATTTAAAATTAATTTCAAAAATTAGAGACTTAATTTATCTTGATTAATTTTAATAATCTAATTACTTTAATATCTAATTAATATTTAATTAAATGTTAAACTAAATATTTTCAAAATTAGGAATTTATTTTCAAATTACTTTGAAAAATCAGTGGATCTTTCAAACTATTTTAATTGAAGATATTTTTAATTATCTTACTTTAAAAACTTATATTATTATATATAGGTTTTATATATAAGTATATTTTAAAACCCATTTTAAAATTATATATATTTAAATTTTAAATATTTGAGAGATCCCATGAAATTCTAAACCTAGGTTAAGTTTGATTGAATATGATTTATGGGGAAGGTCATTAATGAATAATTATATTCTAATTATTCATTAATGATATCTTTAATTATTTTAATTAATACAAATCCATGCATGTTTAAGGATATGCACACACCACCTAGTTCTAGGGTTCTTTTAGATCTAGGGATTGAATGTGATTGTGTTTGAATGCATATGTTAATCAAGGGTTAGTTGAGCTTTGATTTGAACCCACTCAAAACTAGTGACATTAAGGACAATAATTAAGGATTTGATTAGAAAACTTATGAAAATTCCATTAATTAGGATTCACCTCCTATTGACTTGAAACTCAAATCATTTAAACTTAGTGACACTCTTAGCCTTAAGGAAAAGTTTCACTGAATTTTGAAATCATTAAACCCCTTAATCAAACCCCTTAAGATCAAGCCTTAATCAAGCCCTCAAAACTTCAAGAAATTTAATAAATCAAATTTAAAACACAAAAACACATATGATACCGCAAATTAATCAAAATTGAACTTTTAACATAAGAAGATTAAAACTCCTTTGATTTGACATTAAACTTAAGCTTAATTGAATTTTAAATGAAATTGAATATTTAATTAATTTAATTAATTAAAAATAATTAAAAATTCCAAAAAATTCTCAAACACTTGATAATCCCTCCTTAGATCATTCCTGATCTTTGGAGGTGATTTCAAGAAGTTTGGAGTTCATTTGGGCTCAAATCATTAAAACACCTCTCTAATTAAGACAATTAAATAATTCCAATAAACGATCAAAACTTTGAAAATTCATAACTAATTCAAATAAACTATAAATCAATCAAACTCAAAAACATTCAACTCATCTTTAAGTCTAATATTTTAATAAAATATTAATTTTATAGAAATCATTCTTAATCTAAAATTCAAAATTTAACCCCTTTAATTAAATACATTAAATAATTCAAATAACTTAAAGAAAATTAAATACTTGATTTAAAAATCCAGAAAATTTCAATCTAATTTTAAAACCAACAATCAATCGACCTTAATTGAGATTCATCAAATTTCAAACCTTAAATTAAATATAATTCATTTAATCATACCGGGTACCACTGGGTAACCCAGGCCTACGAGGGTATTAAATTAGCCCAAAGAAAGATGAAATAAACTTCATGGCCTCGGTGAGAAACAAAGGTGGTATCTACCAAATAATTAATAATCGATCTTAAAATTAATTTCAAAGCATTAAGACTTAAACTTTAACCTAAATCTTCCCTTAAGCCTTTCAACGAACTAGAACATTAAATAACTTTAACCAATTACCTGATATAGGACATATTCGAGCCATACAGCCTGTTACACACACCTAGATTGACTTGTTAGGACACGAACTCTAGCTTTAGGTTAGGCCGGTGTTCCTTTCTATTTTTAAGATAATTGATATGCATATAAAATGAGAGTGGCATCCTAGGTTAGATAACATAGACTTAGGTTCACTACTCACAGACCTGTGCACCTTCTATTTGTCAGCCTAGGATTAGGTCCCCAACCCCTTGGTCTACGAGGTCCCCTTGAATGAGGTAACCCATGGTTGCTAACAAGGATCCTTCGGCCAGCACTTGACTAAGTAGGCTAAGGATACCGACGAACCCGGGACGATGGAAAACCATGAGATCTTGACCGGGGACGTCATACCCACTTGGTAGGTTAGTCTCTACCCTCACCTCCTAGGCATTCTCCTGATCTGATGATCGGGGATATAAGCCCCAACTTTCTAATAAAATTGATCATTTAAACTAAAAATCTCTTTCAATCAAATTCAAGCCCAACATTTAGGATAGATTGGGGTGTTTCTGAAGTAATTCAGAATCTCAAGGCACCTCCTACTCTTCTTCCTTTGACTCCAGAAATAACTGTTCAAATTTGAACCAATCCCTATTGAATTTCTAGTCCCTTAACCTTCTTTGATATCAAGCTTTGAATTCTTAAATAAAATTTGTATCGCTATTTTAATCGAGAGTATTCGTAAGAAAATTTTCTGGTTTCTTACGATGTAATTAACTACGGGGGATTACGCTCGTAGGAGATTTAGAAACCTAGACTAGATTTTCAAAATCAAGCTTTTCAAAATTTAAATTAATTATCTTTAGAAAATTTAAGAGTTGACGATCATTATTGTCATTTTCAAATGATCGATAATAGACAATATCCTCTTTCCTTGGAAAGATATATCATACTATTATCGTGATCTTGATTATGAAATTAATGATCTCTTTACTAGATTATTGTAGTTAAACATTGGATTTAACATCATCTTGATCTTTTGAGATCATATATTGTTTCTCCTTGAGTTTGATTACGATAATCAGATAAATCCAAAGATTTGTAATCTGAACCTATTAGGGAACGATATGTTCACCTTTCGAGGTGATATATCATTCATAATAAGTGTTCGATTTCAAATATTCAAATTCCAGAAATTAAGCATTTTCCAAAGAAAATTAAATCTATTCAAAACTATATTTTTCAATCACAGGATGTTAAGCCCTTATGAACTAGCCCGAGGCTAACCAAGAGGGGGGGGGGTAAATTGGTAGTTTTAAAAAAATCTTGACCAAAATTGATTTTGAAAACCTTTTTAGATATTTTAAAACAAATATAATTTCATGATAATGTGGAGATATTTAATCAAATAAAATAATAACTTCAACCACACGATCATCCGTAGAAAGTAAAGTGCAAAAATTAAAATGTAGAACAGTAAAGGAAAGAACACACCAAATTTTATAGTGGTTTGGTCCGACCTACGTCCACTCCTCAGAGCCTCCTCTCCAAGTATTGCACTAAAACTCAGTGACTCTCCTTCTGCTCCCACAGCAAGGTGGAGAAGCCTTTACAAAACTCCTTTTTACCAACCCAGTGAGGTAGAGAACCCAGACTCCTTTTTCTTCCTCCTGAAGCAGGTAGAGAACCTTACCTCTTTTTGCTTCTTCTTGAAGCAGGCAGAAAACCTTACCTCCTTTCACTTCCTCCTGAAGTAGGCAAAGAACCTTGATCTTCTTACTGACGATCCTTCCCACAGAGACACCAAGGGACAAGGGACGATGATTGGAGATGATGACTCAAAAGCTTGCTTAGAGTAACCTTTGTGAATACCTCACAAACTCCCCCTCACAAGATCCTCTCTCTCTCTCCCAAGCTCTCCCTTTCCCTCTCAAGAATCTCTCAGGTGAGGACAGCGAAAAAAGATTTTTTTCAGTAGCAAGAAAGAGACCTTAAATAAAAAGGCTAAAAAATTACCCTAAAATTTAACTTGCCATTAAAGATCGTCCAGGATAATCCTTCAATCATCCTATATAATCAGTGTAAATCAATACATTTTGGCCTAGACAATCTGCTTCCTCTGGATGATTAGAAGACATAGTTTATTCAGATTGTCCGGGGTGATTTTGCTATCATCTTGGACGTTTAGTTTAAATCAAGAATATCATCTAGTAGACAGTTCGGGACGTCTAGGAGAAAAGCCTGGATGATAAAAAAATAACTTGATTATCCAGGATGATATCATCCTGTACGATTAGTTCAAAAGTGTCGAATATCGTCCGGCACACTATTCAGGTCATCCATGACAACTACGTTGGATGATTTCAAAAAGACTTGATCATCTAGGATGATATCTCTATCGGCTTGTACGATTAGTTCAAAAATGGTAGTATCATCCGACAGATAGTTTGAGTCATCCAGGTAAGATACACTGGATAATGTGGATTTCTAATTGATCATCCGGGACGATCTTACGATCATCCAGGATGATATGATCAAAGAATCAAACCTTAATTACTTTTCTTAATCACCTGACTAATTTAGATATAATTATAATGAATCATCCAGGACGATCAGACCAAAATACTAAAATAAAAAACTTACCTAACTTAGTTTGGCGACTGAGATTTTCTAATTTGAGCATATCGTCCTGTACGATGGGAGTATGGTCCAAGACTATTTGCTTAATCAGATCAACTTAACACGGCTGCCCTAATTAGGGTTTCTATTTTCAATGGATCATCCAAGATGATATTACTATCATCTAGGCTGATATAAACAAAATCAGAGCAAAAGCTTTAACTCACTAAAAATCTCCCCCTGAGTGTGTGTGTGGAAGGTTACTTAGCTTGTGGATCTATTATATTACACTTGACTCAAGAAAGATGAAAAATTATATTGAAATTAAAACACAAATAGACTAACTCGATCTTGTGAATCTGAAAGGTTAGGCACTCAAGTAGAAATAGAAATATTTGCTATCATCAAAATTATAATTCTTGAATTTAGATTTGTAACTATCTCCCCCTTTTTGATGATGGCAAACATTTGTTAGATACTTTTAAATTCAGTAAATAAAATACAAAACAAGAAAAACTAAGGAATGCAATTTCTATTAGCTAGGTAAATAGTATAAGAATACTGAATATTGATAACTCAAAAGTACAATGAACCAGAATGCTACTAATAACCAAACTACTCCCCCTTTTGACATCTCAAAAAGGGGAAAACAGAAAAGAAACATCAAAGAAAAACATAAAAAAGATAGTACAAAAACATTACCAAAAAAAAAGGAAAAGTAATCAAGCTAGTAAAAAGAGGGACCCTGATCAGATGGAGGAGGAGGTGGTGGTGGCTGAAACAGACTGTGGAGGGTGGCAAACTATTCTCCAAACCATACCATATCCTGATCGTGCTGCTGCTACTATTGGGCTACGTAAGCATTGAATCGGTTCATATTCTCAGCGTGCTGTTGCTCCTGGGCAACCATGTAGGAGTCAAAGTGGGCCTCCCACTTGTCAAACCTGTGCACTAGGTGATCCAAAAGTGACTCCAGACAGAGAGGAGCAGGTGCATGAATAGGTTCAGGAGCAGCTTCTTCCTCTTCTCCCTCAACATCCGTACTGGGCTCCGGATGAAGATGAGTGCTGTGAAGAACATGGAAAGAATTGTTGGAGTAGAAGGAAGGAGGGATATTTGCTAGAACATGATATTGAAGATTATATTTTGTTTTAAGAGCAAAGGCAATGAGTTGTCCTAAGGCTAGGTTAGGACATCTTATATGGCCTGGATCCCTAATGCTAGCTAGGTGTTCAATGTAGTGAAATAGGAGATCAGTAGCATTGAAGTCACGATAGCCCATGATGTAATAGGTAGTCATTGATAGCAAGGGGGTAATGTGGATACAGTCCCCAGCCCTTAGATTGATAGAAGAGAGAAGGACGTGCTGGATGGTCCTAGCATCCTTGACTAAGAAAGTGCAGGCATTATCATGGTACGGGGCATTGGTGTTTCTAAAGAAGTGATTGGCGACACTCTAATTAATGTTAGGGTCAGAGGATAAAAGATGAAGCTTATCGCCAGTGATAGACAGTTGGAGAATCTCATGAAAGTCCTGGGTGGTTAATTCGATGGGGCGTCGGTTAATATAAGAGTGGAGGGAGGTGTAGGCAGAATCAATGTGAAGGTTCATTAAAAACACACTGAGAAGTTCAGTGCTAAATGGAAAAGCAAGGGTCAAGATGAAGGTGATGGAGGTGTGAGCAAAAATATCCAGTACCGGATATGTGAGGATGCGAGGATTCATGATTTTGGACTAAGTAATCCCCACATCGAGATAGAATTGAAAGGCAGCTTGATCGGCTGCATCAGTGAAGCGAGGATTGACATTCTCCCCAAAGGAACTTGCTCCTTGATGCCTAGATCTTTTGCCACCAGCCATGAGAAGAGGATTGTATGAGTGTAGAAGGAGAGTGTGGTGAAATAATGGCTAAAATCAACTATTTAAATAGAAATCGGCCATATCATCCAGGACGATCGCAGGATCATCTAGGACGATAGGTAACAATAATTACATCCAGGATGATTAGTTAAAAAGGTGGTCGGATCATCCAGGATGATCAAATATCATCCAGGATGATTAGAAATAGGTGATCGTCATGATGAGTCAAGCTGGATGACTTCTGACTAAAAGTATCATCCAAGATGATTAAGTGGATCATCCCGGACGATAGCAATAAATGAATTAGAAAGACCAAATTTAAGTCATCCAACTATTGCCACATGGATCATCCAGGATGATGAGGTGAATCATCCAGGATGATCACCAATAATTGGTTCAGATCAACCATTAGATCAAGATGGGGATGATTTGATCATATCGTCTAGGATGATGTGGGGATCATCGAGGATGATGTGACAAAAAAAATGAAAAAGGTGAAGAATAGAGAGGAATGATCAGGGGACCCAAAAATGACAAAAAAGATTAAAATCCAAGAAATAACACCAAATACACGGGTTTTTTTTAATCGACCTGCTTTAGTAAATCAAAATTTTTTTCTTAATTTTTAATTCAAAAGCCAATAAGAAAAAATCGACGGGCTAAAATCTAGAAAAGTTGAAATTTTAATTTTCGTAACTCCTACCTCGGACACCTTACAGGTTCAAATTCCTTTTAAACAAAATCTAATTCAAAAAAATAAGAAGTTAGATAAGAAACAAGATCCTTTTATATCTCGTTCTAGGAAAATATCTGATACGATAATATTGCAAATCAGCGAATCAAAAATCATGATTTTCACTCTCAAGTGTTTGAAAATATTAAGTGGTACATGAATTCTTCTAAGAATTTTTAAAGACTTGAAAGAGAAGGAAGCTTATTTCATTGTAGGCTCATTTTGTACCTCTTTTTCAATTATTTGGCGCACTTTGTGCATATTTTGATTATTGATACACTTTATGTATCTTTTCAATTTTAGTGGCAAACATTGTGCATCTTTTATTGGGCTCATTTTGTGCCTCTTTGTTTAGTTGATTGACACACTTTGCGCATCTTTTATAAGCTTCCTTTCTTTCAAAATCTCTAAAAGATTCTCAGTTGTGAGATTATTTTTTAGATATAAGAGAAGAAAAGAAGACTTACTCTCTTAGATTAGGAACAGTAATCCATAAAATAGAATCATTCTCATATGATAAATACAACCACTTGCTTAAAAAAACATGAAAGTGATTCAATGATTTAGAACACTACTCATATGAGATAGATTACTGTAGAAAAAAATCTCAATTTTAAAGTCCAGCCTTTTTAATTTTGAAAAAGATTTCTATTAAAAAAGAATAATACATTATTAAAGGAGTTAGAGGAAGAGAAATAATCATCAATTTTTCTTCCCTTTAACTATTTCAGAGGAGTTAATCACTGCTTACAAGCTTTCAAATAAAAATAAGGCAAAACTCTCGGTCAGAAATCTAGTTTATCAGTATTAGTGAGCAGTGATCTGATTCTGAAGAAAAATATATAGTAAATCAAAAACTAAGAGAAAAGCCAATAAAATGAAATAACCAAATTCGATAAGCAAATCAAACAAATGAAAATCAGCAGAAAAATAAAAGATTTAAAAAGAAACAGACAAGTAAATTAAATAAACATTAGAAGAAAAAATAAGAGAAGCAGTAAACTCAGAAATCAGTAATTATCAAACTCATGTATTTATGTGAATCACACCCAATCTGGTCTTTAAAATGCTGAATGTATCAAAGGCCAGTGGTTTAGTAAAGATGTCAGCCAGTTAGTTTTTAGTTGCTACATGATGTAACTCAATATCCCATTTTATTACATGGTTCCTAATGAAGTGATGTCTTATGTCAATGTGTTTGGTTCTTGAATGTTGGATAGGATTCTCAGAGATGTAGATAGCACTAGTGTTATCATATAGAACTGAAATTGTGCCAACAGGTAATCCTAAATCCAGAATTTGTTGCTTCAACCAAAGGACTTGGGCCACACAACTTTCTAAGATAATGTACTCAGCTTCAACAGTGGAAAGTGCAATAGAGTTTTGTTTTCTACTTGACCAGGAGACTAAGGATTATCCTATGAATTGGCAAGTTCTAAAAGTGCTCTTCTTATCTACCCTACATTTTGCAAAATCAAAATCAGAATATGAGATAATTTTAAAAGAAGTACTGTGACTAGGATACCAAATTCCTAAGTTTAGGGTCCCTAAGAGATATCCAAGGATTCTCTTAACTACAGTCAGGTGGGATTCTTTAGGATCAGCTTGAAATCTAGCACAAAGATAAACACTAAACATGATATCAGGTCAGCTAGCAGTCAGGTAAAGTAGTGATCCACTCATTCCTCTGTACTTTTTTTTATCAATAGATTTTTTATTGAATCCTTATCTAACTGGACTATGGAGCTCATGGGAGTGTTGATTATCTTGGCTTTATTCATTTCATATTTCTTCAAGATGTCCTTAGTGTATTTGATTGATTAAAAAAAATTTCATCATCTATTTGCCTTATGCTAAACCCTAAAAAGTAGGACAATTCTCCCATCATACTCATCTTAAACTCTTTACTCATTATCTTAGAAAAATCATCACATAAATTTTTATCAGAAGATCTGAAAAGTATATTATCAACATAGATCTGGACAATGAGTAAATCATCTCTTACTTTCCTCAGGAAAAGGGTGGTGTCTACACTCCCCTTAATAAACTCTCTTTATAGTAGGAATATGCTAAGCCTCTCATACCAAGCTCTGGGTGCCTGTTTCAATCCATATAAGGCCTTTTTTAATTTGTAAACATGATTTGGATATTGGAAACTCTCAAAACCTGGGGGTTGCTCTATAAAGATATCCTCTTTTATTACCCCATTTAAAAAGGCACTCTTGACATCCATTTGAAAAAGTTTAAATCCCTTATAACAGGCAAAAGCTAGTAGCACTCTAATGGCTTCCAATCTAGCTACAAGGGCAAAGGTCTCCTCAAAATTAATCCCTTCTATTTGGTTGTACCCCTTTGCCACTAATCTTGCCTTATTCCTAACCACCACATAAGAATCATTCATTTTATTCTTAAAGACCCATTTGGTTCCTACTACACTTTGATCCTTAGGTCTTTCTACCAACTCTCAAACATCATTCCTCACAAATTAGCTAAGTTCTTCTTGCATAGCTAAGATCCAAAATTTATCAAAAAGGGCTTGATTAATGTTGGTGGGTTCAGTCACTGAGATAAAGGCATAATGGTTTACTTCCTTCCTAAGTCCATGCCTAGTTCTAACACCTTCAGAAGGGTCTCCTAAGATTAGTTCTTTAGGATGACTTGAAGAATATCTCCAATCTCTAGGCAAAGTGCTTTTAGGTTCTACCCTTTCCTCCATATTTATAATTTCTACTCATTGGGTGATCTCTCATATTTCCTCTTCTTCCTCAGCTCTAGGCCCCTTAGGATCAGATTCATCAAACACTATATGAGTAGTATCCTCCACCACCAATGTCTTCTTGTTAAATACTCTAAAGGATTTCCCTACACTTAAATATCCTAAGAACACTCCATCACAAATTTGTTTAAGGATGATTCCCCATTATTAAGAATGAAGACCTTACAGCCAAAGACATGGAGGTGGGATAATATTGGAGTTCTACCCTTAATAATCTCATAGGATGTCTTATTCAGATTGGATCTAACATTTACCCTATTCAACACATAACAGGCTGTGTTCACTGCTTCTGTCCAAAAGTAATTTGGAAGTAAATACTCAGCAAGCATGGCTCTAGCGGCTTCTACTAAGGTCCTGTTCTTTCTTTCAGCTACCCCATTTTGCTGAGGGGTCCTAGGAGCTAAAAAGTTGTGGCTAATCCCTTGATCCTCATAGAAAGTTCCAAATCTCACATTTTTAAACTCTTCATCATGATTACTATGGATGGTCAAGATCTCACAACCTAACTTCTTCTGAATCCAAGTGGAAAAAGACTTAAATTCATAAAATGACTCAGCTTGGTGTGACAGAAATCTAATCCAAGTAAACCTCGATTAGTCATTAATAATCATAAATCTATAGACTTTTCCCCTAAACAGATAGTGCTAATGGGTCCAAACAAATCTATGTGAAGGACTTCTAAGGGTCTAGAGGTGTTGATGTCCTTAATGGAGTGGACAGAGGATTGGACTTGCTTCCCTAGATAACAGGCATCACATAGGTGGTTCTTAGTGAACTTAAGCTTAGGGACACCTCTAACTGGGTCTTTCGGGTTACTCTTCTAAGGGTTTTCATGCTGGCATTACATAGCCTCCATGCTACAGCCCAGACTCATCAACAGCACTTTTCAAGCAAAATAATATAACACTCTCAATGTTATTTAAATCAAGCATATGAACATTATTGATCCTCTTGCCCTACAAAATAGTGTTATTATTTAAGCTGATAATATAAGTATTTGCCAGAAACTTTATGCTAAACCCTTTGTCACAGAGTTGACTGATGCTGTGTAGGTTGTGTTTTAGTCCATTTACAAACAAAATATTTTTAATCAAAAAATTCTTGGAGTTTTTTATTATACCTGCGCCCACCACTTTCCTGGTGGTGTTGTCTCCAAGAGTGACCTTACCTCCAGCCCTGGCCTCCAGTGAAATTAATTGATTTTCATCTCCAGTCATATGCCTTGAGCATTCGCTGTCCAAGTATCACATGCACTCATGAGGTCTTATGTGAGAGCACCCCTACAAAATCATCAAACATCAGATTTAGGAACCCAAACAAGTTTAGGTTCCTTCTTATGGAAAGAAGAATGTAATGCATGTATATTATATTGTGAATCATGCAATTTAGGCCTCCACACCCAATATGTACTATGGTGAACAGTGCAGATGTGAGAGATATGTCCTAACATGCCACAAGAGAAACACCTATGTGATGCTTTGACTTACTGTACGATCAGTATAAATTAATACCTTCTAGCCTGGATGATCTGGTTCCTCTAGATGATTAGAAGACATAGTTTGTTCAGATCATCCGGGATGATTTTGCGATCATCATGGATGATTAGTTTAAATCAGGAATATTATCTAGTAGATAGTTCGAGACGTCTAGGAGAAAAGCATAGATGATCAAAAGAAAATGACTTGATCATCTTGGATGATATGTATATTGTCATGTACGATTAGTTCAAAAGTGCTCAATATCGTTCGGCACACTTTTCGGGTCATCCAGGATAACTATGCTGGATGATTTCAAAAAAAAATGATCGTCCAGGATGATATCTCTATCGACCTGTATGATTAGTTCAAAAATGGCAGTATTATCTCGCAGATAATTCAGGTCATCCAGGTAAGATACACTGGATGATGTGGATTTCTAATTGATCATCCGGGATGATCTTGCGATCGTCCAGGATGATATAATCGAATAATCAAACCTTAATTACTTTTTTTAATCACCTGACTAATTTAGGTATGATTGTAATAAATCATTCAGGACGATACACGTATCGTCCAGGATGATCAGATAAAAATACTAAAAATATAAACTTGCCTAGCTTAGTCTGGCGGCTGAGATTTTCTGATTTGAGCATATCATCCTGTATGATGGGAGTATCATCTAGGATAATCTGCTTAATCAGACCGACTTAACATGGCTGTCCTAATTAGAGTTTCTATTTTTAATGGATCATCCAGGATGATATTACTATTTTTCAGGAAGATATGAACAAAATCAGAATAGAAACTTTAACTCACTAAAAATCTTTCCCTGAGTGTATGTGTGTAAGGTTACTTATCTTGGGAATCCATTGCATTACACTTGACTCAAGAAAGGAGAAAAATTACATTAAAATTGAAACACAAACAAACTGACTTGATCTTGAGCTGACTTGAATTACAATTGATCTTGTGAACCTGAAGGTTAGGCACTCAAGCAAAAATAGAAAAGTTTGCTATCATCAAAATCATAATCCTTGAATCCAGATTTATAACACCCATGATTCATTACTCTCTGATTCAACTACTGCAAATGCTAGGGGAAAGAGGCCACCATTTCCATCAATTCCTATAGCGGCAACTTTCTGAGTAAGAAAGTCCCATCCAAGCTAAGCACTAACTGACAGTATCACAACCCATAGATGGATGGGCCGAAAGCCTAGAATAGCCCCTTGAAGCATAAACAACCTATGAGCTGAATGTTGTAAACGGTCCCTAATAAGGACAAACATATAACCTCCATGAAACAAAAAAGAGAGCTGTAGGAATCCTCATAACTTCCAAAAGTGGCCTCTATTGATTTTTTACGTGCGTCCCATGCCGTTATGTAAGACACCTGGATATTGAACTTTGACTCCATTCTTATGATAATCTCCCTCAGCTTCATGTCAAATTATTGGTGAATGATTGGAATGATGTGTGTACATATAAACTTCGACATATAATTGTGATGGTCGGCTGCCATTACAGGGTGTATTATCATGTTGTGCCAAAGACATGAGTGATGTGGATTATCATGTTGGGCATAAGTGATGGTAAGTGATGAGGGCGGTGGAGTAACTTAAAGAATTGTGAATATGATTTAGGGCTCTATCAATCCCTAAGCAATGCTTAGGTTTACTTTGATATAAAAAATTATAAAAATTCAACTTAATATATGCAAGTATATGTGGCGAATCAAATAATATAGTGATAGAGTAGAGTATCGATTCCATGAAGAAGAATATTTACTTGCAAATACTAGCACTATCTACTTCAACTATAATAATTATCCTTTTCAATAAAAATAAGATTTAATAGATATTCAATTACTTTAGTAAAATTAATAACAAAGTAATGGATACACTTATATGAATAAAATATTTTGGATTGATGAAATATAAAATTTATATGTTTCTTACTGATTCTCTTAATAATGTGATGTTATTCAGAGCATAAGCATCATCGACTGCTAATTCAAGTGCAAAGAGACAACGGACTGGTTTAATGCATTCCACTCTCAATATCACTCTAAACTCCTATAATATGTCTCCCTATGAAAATCTTAGAAGAGTAAGTAAAGAGTGTATTATTAATTACCCCCTCATGACAATCCATCTCTATAAATTTGATAGATGATAAGCACTATGCCTATGCTTGCATTATACTAATCCAACATACTTAGTTGTGCCTGCTTTCTTATTCTTAGGCTCCACATTACACCTGATATTAACTATATATATATGGTCACTATGTGCATTAAATGAAGACCTGGTATATTAAAAATATCATATTATAAATTTAAAGATCATTAGTATTTCATATTTAATTTACACCATAAATTCAAAACTTTGAGAATTAGCAAGCCATGAAGAATAATTGGAGCAAACTCTTTTTCATTAATAACATATAAGAAAGAAAGTAAAGAATAAAAAAATATCACCGGATGGTTCAACATTCTCCTCTACACTCCTCCTTAAACTTATAGAATTACTTCCACAAACACTAACCAAATACTCTAAAGAAGTGTATATAGTGCCCCCTGAATTCTCTTAGTTGTCACTCCTATAAAAATTTCAAAGAGACACTATGAAGTATGAATTTTACTAAGTGACTGAACTTTTATACTAACATAAAAATTAAAATATTTATAGAAAAATATAGAAAATGGATTTTGACACCGTGCCATTCGAGACACTTACGCTGCGGCGCATATAAAATGAACTAACACCACATCATTTAAGGGTTTTCTCCGATGTAGTTCTTGCTGACATGGAGCCACTATTTAATGAATCGACATGTCGCTTCGCTAGCACATGATGGCTTAAACATTTACAACTGTAGCACTGTGGCACTATTGATGTTTGAGTGTTGCGAATTCCACATGGCACTCCTTTGACTTAGCGGCGCTGGAATTTGGGGTCGTGATGCTGTACAGACAAAAATTGGGCTTTGTAGTGCTAACTCCTCCGACGATGTGGCGTTGAGATAGTTGGCTGGGCTTTGCGACACTGACTCTTGCGATGCTGCGGCACTGTCAAACAGAAACTAGTCGCCATGTCCATATTTGGGCACTTTGAAGGTGTCAATGATGGCGCCACGACATTATTATGTCCAACCCTGCGGCATTATGCCATACTTAAAAATTATGCCCATTTCCTATATTTTTCTGCACAAACACAACTAAAATAATATATTTTTATTGACAAATTAACACATAAAATATAATATTATTTACACTTAATAATAAGCATTTTCTTGTTCGAGGTCGATTTGACATATTGGACATTTTGAACAATGGACCACCTATTAATTGTAGTCTAAAGGTCTTCCTTCGTATGAAAAATTTGACCTTCATACAATTCAGTAGGAATTACAGCTTCAATTGAGTTAACTATGTTCATGGCAGGCGCATCTAATTGTTCATCACCATCTCATTGTTGAGTTGTACGAAGAGCTTCAGTGAAAGCATTACTGGCCAGCATCGCCTCTAAACGTCACAGTTTTTTCTAGCATGATCTTCAATAAACTTGTGACCCTATATCTCTGTATTGTTATATTCGGCTATAGGAATATGGGTGTCTCCTCCCGGACTACCACTCGATGTTTCAGTACTACCACTATCCATGGTTTCATATGCATTTACTTCATCTCCAATGACCTGCCCACCTTCCACCATGTCATTTTTAAGTTGTAAAGTGCACTGCACATATGGCTTGAGGAGTGGTGATCTTGAAATTGAAGATTTTGAGGTGTCTCCCAAGTTGGACGGTCACTAACACTATGTCGTGACTGAGACTCTTACTGAAGGAAAGTTGGTCGCTCGCATAAATTTAGTCGGCCACAAAATTCAGCTTCTACAGCTCTAATGTAGTCACTTACACTCACCCGCAATGCACCTATTGTTGGAGTGGGCCTATGATAAATAAATTTTATTTAGGAATGGATAGGATAACAAAGATGCAAACATGTACCAAATAAACGCACCGTCAAAAGCAATAGTATAAACTCACATGTATACTTGACTAGATGGTCCCGCAACATCTGTTTGTGCTATTTCTTCAACTTCCATGTAGACGACAATATGGGTTTTAGCATCCATCAACATAAGCTCACAAACCTCGTCATTGACGACATGTATCGCATAGTATCCACCATTATCATAGAAATATCATGTGAGTTTAACAGTGCTTGTTGTTGAATTTATCCTTAGTTTACTTATAATTTGTACTTTCAACATTGCCAGTGATATACTATCTTCTACAAGGAGTGGCCAATTTCTATCACCAACATACTTTGGAGTGAACTCTTTCATAATTTGCAACTCCCCCCCCCCCCCCCCCCACGTATTGCATCAATCGTGACATGCTACTAAAGGAGGACAAACATAAATGTTTGACTTATCTTGGAGGGTACAAATTCAACATGATATAACTCGCTAATTATTAATTTTAATATTGAAGTAATATCTGGATTGCACTAATGACGTTATCTATTATTCATGACATAAGTGCTTTAAAATAATCGTCTTAAAATTCCATGGTGAATTATCAAAGCTAATTTTCAAATTTAAAATTTTGTTAAAGGATTTAAAAAAAAATCCCATTACAATTTGAGTTGCTGAATTATTGTGCATATGCCTATTTATTATTGTGTTGTATCTTGCACTGTAAATGGAATCACAAGTTATGCATCCCTCCTATATAAAATTTTGATTCCCTCAAAACATAAACATATAATTGTTCTGATAAACCTACAGATATCTCCTATTTCTTTATTTTAGTTATTGATTTACATGTGTAATTAAGGTTATGTAAACAAATTACTAAAGGTTAAAATAGTAATCTTTATGTTACAGTAATGGACCCTTTCTACTGAGCTTTCGCTATGGCTAAATACAGTGATGGATGGAAGGATGGTTTTCTATTAAATTATTATATAGTATTATACACATTGGTGTATTATTATTATTATTACTTTTATTATTATTATTATTATTATTATTATTATTTTAATGATTATCTTAGCGGTGATTAAATAAATTATCACTTTGACAATTTACAATTTACAGAAAAATAATAAAGGCTATTAGATATTCTCATCTTCATTTTAGAAAAGGACAATCCTAATCATTATTTTACATAAATTTATTTCTTTAAATAAAGCTATTAATTTAAATATTTTATATTTAATAAATAAAATAAATGACAGAATATTAAAAAAAAGATAATGATAAATTTGATTCTTGATAAAAAATCCTCATTCTTGATAAAAATTCACGTGTTTTATTATACTCATTAAAAAAAATTAAACTATAATTATCATCATCAGAAATTTAATTAAAATATCCTTACAAAAAGAAATTTCTCCTAATAAATACTACTATTATAACATTGAACGAATGATAATATATGAAAGAAAGCTTATGAGAACAAATTCAAAATGAAATAAAATTTATCATTATAAATTTCAAAACATAAAATAAATGTAATATCATAAAAAAACTCACTTAAAATAAATAATTCAACTGAAATATTTTAAAAAAATTTGCTAATTACGTGATCCTGTCTAAAATTTGTCCCTTTTTCCCTCTCTCTCACTAGCTCAACCTAACTCTCCTACACCTCCATTTTTTACTCAATCTAAGGTTTTATTTGGGAAGGCTTTCTTACTGATTCTTAAAACAGCTTTTTAGTACAAAATTTAAAATTTTTTGTACTCGAAAGCTGCTTTAAGAAGCAGTAAAAAAGTCATCCCAAACGAAGCCTAACTCTTAAAATTATATTTTTTGCCTTACAATATATTTTGAGTCCAACTGTAAAATATTATATAAGTTAAAATTTAAAGCTATTTTTAAAAACTATTATATAATTTAAGTCAAATATAAAGTATTATATAACTTAAAATTTAAAAATATTATATAATTTCAATCTATTTTTCTTCTTACAGCATACCTAAAATTTCAACTGCCTCCATTTTCTACTCAACCTAACTCTCAAAGCTTAAAATAATATTTTTTTGCCTTACAGTATATTTTGAGTCCAACTGTAAAATATTATACAAGTTAAAATGTCAAGCTATTTTTTAAAACTATTATATAATTTAAGTCAAATATAAAGTATTATATAACTTAAAATTTAAAACTATTATATAATTTCAAACTATTTTTCTTCTTACAGTATACTTAAAATTTCAACTGCCATTTGCTCGTATGTAATTTTTTAACCTTAACACATAAAATACCACTAACCTCACAATCTTAATCAAGAATGCAAGCTTAGGAGAACAACTTCAGAATGAAATAAAATCTATAATTACATGCTTCAGAAAAAAAAATTAAATGTTAATATCACAATTAAACTTAATCTACATAAACATTTCAACTGAAAAAATATAAACGATGATAACTAAGAATACTAACCTCACAAGCTTAACTGCCCTCTTGCTTCAGCTGAAATGAAAGGGTAAAATTGCATCTTATCTCATCTTACCTCAAAGCCTCTATGCTATATAATCAGCCAAAACCCTCCATCGCTTGCTACCCAGCCCCGGCATGTCATTCGCCTCACACAAACGTAGGCATGCAGGAACAATAGTGTAGAAATTACCCCCGGGAAAACTGGATCTAGTCGGAAGGGAAACAAGAAGAATTGAGTGCGCTAAAATTGTTGGCACATTCACTGCTAGCGCCGAACTATTTGGCATTTTCCAACTACGTCGAACCTTTAGCGTCTGCTCCCTCTTAAATTTAGCTCTGTTTGTGTTCCTCTCGCTAAATATTCCTGCTTACTTGCTCCATCTTAAAATAAAGCCTTACTAAAATTCCTTTGAACATTGAGGTTGAGGATTGCATTTTATTTAATATTTCTACTAATAGTAATTTATTCTTATAGATACTTGGAATCACATTAGACATAAAAGACCTGTGCCCTCTATTTTTGCTAAGATTTGGCATAATAGTATCCCTCCACTATTTCTATTTTTATTTGGAGGGTTTTGCATAGAAGCATTTCTATTGATGATAATCTCAAAGCTAAAGGCTTTGTCATTCTTTCCAAATGCTAGTGTTGCTTTCATTTGGAAAGTATGAATCATGTATTTGTGAATGGTGCTATTGCGGCTAAAGTTTGGATGTATTTTGATGATGTTTTCAGCACTAATTTTTTTAAGGGGGATGCTAATATTTCTTATATATTTAGTTCCTAGTTTTTTTTAATCCGAAAGGGCATATCATGAATGTTATTCCTGTTCTTACTCTTTGGTTTTTATGATTGGAGCGTAATTAGGCTATCCATAATAATCAAAGCGTGAATCATAGAAGAGTGATCTCTAGGATTAAGGATAAAGTCTATCACCTTTTCAATGTTAAGCTTTTATGTTCCAACAACTTCAAAGGCTGTATTAGAGTGGCTTCAATTTTTTGTTTGACGTGTGCTTTGGGGGCTGATCCTAATAGCTCTAGATTTCTGTCCTAGCTCAAGCCTATGAATCCCTATGTTAAACTCAACTCTAATGGTTCTGTGACGCTGTACTCTTATGGATGTGGAGGTATCATCAAAAATCATTTAGGGGATGTGATTCTTGCGTTTGTTGGGCCTCTTCCTACTTGTTCTATCATTTATGCAGAATTTCAAGCTATTTGTTATAGTCTTAACATTTGTTTAGCTTTGAATATTACTCACATTTGGATTGAAGTGGATGCTTTACTTATTGTTCAAATTTTATAGGGGAATGGTTCCCATTCCTGTAATCCTAAGCTATTCTATTTAATTAGGAAAATTAAAATTCTTTTACATAAGTTTAGTTATCAAATCTCTCAAGTTTGGTGGGAAGCCAATAGTTATGATGATTGGTTAGCTAATATGGGCTATTCCCTTAATGCCTTCATGGAATTTTTGGGCTCCAACCTTCATAAGCTTCTAGTTGGTTTAACTAGGCTGGATAAATCTGGTTTACCTTATGTTAGACTTTAATTTGGTTTTGTGTGTTCTACTTTTTGGCTTGCTCTTTCTTGTGTTTGAGTTTTAGTTTTTGAATCTGAATCTTACTGCTAGGCTTCTTTGTTAGTATGTTTTATTAGGCTGATGCTATAGCTTTATGTGCTTTTGGTTGCTATTTATTTATCTATTTCTATCTATGGAATTGAGCTTGTTGCTTGGGAAGGGTGGCTAGAGTTGCTGATTATTCCTCTGTGTCAGCTTGTGGTTTAGCCTTTTCTAGCTAGTTGGCTAGATGGTTTTAAGATTTGTTGGCTTTGTGTATTTGTTGTCAGGGTTGGGGAGGTTCTTTATGTTTTGGCTACTGTTCTATGTAGTTTTTGTCTCCATTGGCTGGTTATTTTCTAAGTTTTATGGGTTCTCTAATTGGCTGTGGCTTAGTTGTTTCTTCTAGTTCTGCTCGGTGCCTATCTATGTTGTTTCCTTTATTAATATTTTTTCTTATGTCTAGCTTGGTTTGATATATTTCCTGGACTGGGTTTTGAGGTATTATACTCCTCTTTTTTTGGTTGAGGGGAGATGTTGGTTCAATTGATCGTTTGGGGATTATTTTCTCTATTTGTCTTTTGGCTATTTTCTCTCTGTACTAGTGTCTTTCCTCTGGTTGTGTCTTTGTCTACCTTCTAGGGGCCTCTCCAAATCCTTTATTGGTTCCCTTAGCTATGCTACTACTCTTGGGATTGATGTTCATATTGTATTTTCTGATTTTCTATCTTGGGGTTGTCTCATTGGTTTTGTTATATCTACCTTATTATTTTACATTTCCTTTATTCCTCTATGGTTCTATATCATCTTGTTTTGTAGATTTCTTAATGTGCAGGTATAATGGATCTCTTTAGCCTTTTACAGGAACCCCTTTTTTGAAAGATGATCGTGCTAAAAGATTTTCTTTTAATCTCCATTTTTGGGTGTTGGCTCCTGGCCACTCTAGAATGTTCTTAGTTTTTTTTGTACTTCTCTTTAGATTGGATCTTAGGCTCTTAGATTTTCATTTCTTTTTGTGTAGCTCTTCTGATCATAGCATGCTTAAGATCCTTTTTAATGCCTTATAATTTTATATTTATATTAACGCATAAGCCCGTCAGCGGGTTTTAACCAAAAAAAAAAAAACCTTTAGATTTCTCTCAGAAATATTTCTTCCTCCATCAATTTTGCTAGTTTATTCTAGGTTATTTTTAGTTGTGATCTCTCAAGCATTGAGAAGTTTGGAGGAAATCCCATCTACAATATTCAGTTAAATAACTTTAGAAATTGTGTTTTAGACACTAGTATAAGCATCCTAACATTGGCTTATTCCTAATGTAGTCAAACAATCAGCAACATAATCTAATATATTCCATGGTTGACATAGCTCTATGCAACACCAATGGATTGGACCTCTACCCTACCACCTTCTAAAAAGTCTTTCACCCTCTATCCTCTGATCATTCCTTTATTATCATAAACATAAGGACTATTGAGCTAATCCATAATAGATTTATCTCTAAAAATTTTTGGACTAACCTCCATAGGTATAGTTCTACGTAGGATGTCACTTGGTATTTCTTTTTCTATGGGGATCTATCTTCATTCTATATAAAAAAATTAAAGATGATTAAGTGCTCCGTCAGATCAATGGGTTAGAATAACACTCACTCCCTTGCTAACACAACCTCTGCGCTAAAAAAGAAATAATATTACATTCTCACTTAGTTGGAAAAAGATCTTTATAACTTGAATCATATCATAGACCTTACTTATATTTAGGGAATATTATTCTAGAATGATCATTCTGGAGAGTGTGTTGGTCAAACCAAGAGCCAAACCTTATCATCTTTCTAAGGGAGATGACATCAAGTTTTCATACTTTTTTCGTAACATCCGTAAGATAGAGAACTCTCAACTAATTTTGGAGTGGTTTAAAGTCATAATGACATTGCCAATAAAATTATCCAACACTTCTCTGTCCTCTTTAATGATAGGACTTCTACCCTATACTCTAGGTTATCTCTGCATCCTAGCTCAAGTCTTCTCCCAAACTAAGTTTACACCCTCTCTTGCCTAATTATTGACCAAGAAATTCTTACTATTCTTTATGATAAAAATGGAGACAAAACTCCTGTGTCAGATGGTTATTTTGCTAGAAACTAGGATATTGTTGGGAAGTGATTCTTACTGGTGGATCATCCCTTTTTTTCTAATTCCCAAGTTACCTATAATGGTTAAGCATAGCCCTATCACTTTCATACCAATGATTAACCACTCTAACTCTTTGGTGGAAAATAAACTGATATCCCTTTGTAATATTTTTTTTGCAAGGTCATTACCAAAGTTTTAGCCAATGTCCATCACATTATTCATATTACTCACTCCACATTCATTCAAAATAAGGACTTTACTAAAAATGTTTATTTGCTTATGAAATCTCCTACACCTTTAACTCTAATTCCAAGTATAGGAGTTTTTATGCCAAGCTTGATCTTATAAAAGCATTTGACTTAATTAACTGGAATTCCATTCTTTGCAAAATGGTTCAAAAAGTTTTCCTCTAAATCTTTATTAACTAGATTGATGCATGCATAAATGGCATCCGCTTTTTTATTGTCCTTAATATGAAGCAAATATTTTTTCATGTTTACTAATTACCTTAAATAGGAGTGTTATCTACTATCCTTCTTCTTTGCTATTACTAATTCTCTTGTCTTCCTAAAAAAATAGTTCATGACTTATAATTCTCCTCCATAAATAATTAAGGGTTTCTAATTTCTCTACTATAATTTGTGAATGATCTCTTAGTTAAGGGAAGAGTCAACACTAAAACTATATACTCTATAAGAGAGGCCCTCTCTACTTTAGATGTTTTTTTCAGTCTGAAAATTAATATATTGAAATCTTAAAGTATACAACACGTACACCCAAGAGAAGAAGAGGGGGGGGGGGGGGGGGGTTGTTATAAATTGGTGTCTTTAAAAAGTTATAATTTTGTAAAACCTTTGAAATATTAATTCTTCCTTTTTTGTTAAATAATTAAAGCAAAACTATTTTCTTAGGAATAAAATATCAAAATTTTCTTTTAGGATTGTTATACCAAATATTTGTGAAATTAAGATTTTTTAATTTTTATTCCAATAATGATATATCAACTAGGCATAGAACTATACATGAAATAGTGCAAGTAAATAAAGTGCATGGAATAAAAGTGCACAAATGAATTTATAGTAGTTTGGCCAATGGGCCTATGTCCATTTCCCAAGTCCTCTCCACGGGATTTCAACCAATAAGTCAGAGAAGCCTCTTTCTCCTTTACACGGTAATTGAGAAACCCTAACACCAATCTTCTCCTAAAAAATTCCATAAACCCTATAACTATATCCATAAGGAGCATGCAACATTGTGGCACTGTATAGTGGTGCTACGATGCTGGGTAGTGGCGCTGTGGCACTAGGTAGTGGCGTTGTAGTGTTAGGTAGTGACGTTGTGGGGCTATGCACTAATTAAGTTTGTATACATATTTTTCTCTCCACTAAGCCCTATCTCTCTCTCTCTCTCTCTCTCTCTCTCTCTCTCTCTCTCTCTCTCTCTCTTTTCTCTCATTTTTGGTTGTCATGGAAGAGAAGAAAGGAGGAAAGGGAAAAGGAAAAGAGGAGAGACAAAGAAAGAAATTTAGATTTTGGTCACCTATTTATTTTATTGCTTCTACAAAAATTACTTAGATCATTATAGATAACCTTTATCCTATTCTTATTTTCAAAAATTTTAATTTTGACAGTTTAATTTTTTTCAAATTAATTTTATTACATTTTCTTTAGATTTTAGTAAACTTCTAACGTGTAACTTTTTATATATTATAGTACTAATTATTATGGACATTTTAATTGGTTGATTTCTTAATATCATAGGATAAATGAAAATTATTTTATTTTATATGATTTGCACATAATAGAAATTTTTAACATTTTTATACAAGCATACTATTAATATAAGCATTGTGAATGAATATGAGCATGTGAACTGGTAATAGCTGGTTTCTATTACTTTTATTATACTGTAAAAGTAGTATGTGAGAAGACAAGTAAAGACTAGTTATTTATTGATGTTAGTTGGATACTGATTTGTTGCAAATATGGGCCCAAGTGTAGTGATTTTGATGATAACAAATATTACTGGTTCCTTACTACTACTATTCTTGCTTATTTGTTTTGCTTGCCCTGCTTACTAACCTTTCAGGTCCATAGGTTCACTTGGAATGTCAATCAGCTTAAGATCATATATACTAGGATTGAGTAAGTCTGTAATTTCCATTCTAATGTATCTTTTACCTTTTCTTGAGTCAAATATATTGTGATGGATCCTGAAGCTAAGTAACCTTGCACATACACACTCAGGGGGAGAAAATTGGTGAGTTTAAGAGTTCTTCTATTTTTTATCATATCATACAGGACAATCCTAAATTGTCCTAAATGATCAGTTCAAAATAGAAACCTTAATTAGGGCTTATGTGTCAAATAAGCTTGATTAAACTAATCATCCTGGATGATACTATCATCATACAGGATAATAAGCATCAATCAAAAAATTCAGCCGCTAGATATGATTTAGGAAAGATTTGATAATTAAAATTTTATTCTAATCATCCAGGATGACCTATGGATCATCCTAAATGGTCTTAGATGGCAAGTTGAAAATTAGGGCACTTTTTGAGGCCTCCTATTTAAGCACTCTTAATTACTGATGATTAAATCTTTTGCTACTGTTTTAACCTGAGAGAGCTTAGAGAAGGAGAGTTTGGGAGAGAGAGAGGATCTTGTGAGGGGGAATTTGTGAGGGGATTCATAAGGGTTGCTCCAAATAAGGATTCGATTATCTTCTTCCTTCTTCATCCTTGGTTCCTTGGTGACTCTGAGGAGACGATCATCAGCATCAGATCCAAGTTCACTGCCTACTCCAGGTGGGAGTAAAAGGATTGTCAGGTTCTATGGCTACTCAAGGAGGGAGTAAAAGGATTCCATGGTTCTCTGCCAACTCCAGGTGGGAGTAAAAGGATTTTGTGTTCTCTGCCTTCACTAATAGGGTGAAAAAAAATTCAAGGTTCTCTGCCTCATCGAGTCAGTGGAAAGGTTTTGTAAGGCTTCTCCACCTTACTATGGGAGAAAAAGGAGAGGCACTAATTGATTAATACAATACTGAGAATGGGAGGTTCTGGGGAGTAGACATAGGTCAGATTTGACCAAATCACTATAAATTTGGTGTGTTCTTTCTCATTTTATTTTTTCAGCACTTTATTTTCTACTTTTATTTTTGGATATAACTACTTGGTTGAAAATCTGTGATTGATATTACATTGTATTGATTATCTATTTTCAGATGTTGAAAAAACTTTAAAAGAAGTTTTTTAAAATATCCAATTCACCCCCCTCTTGGTTAGTCTTGGTACTAATTCTTTAGTGTTTAACACTCCTCACAAACTTTCAAGTTGTATCAGAGCCGGATTCATAAAATTAAGTTTTAGAAAACTTTTAAATTTCGATCAATGGTTAACTTTGGTAATCGCAACACCATAGAAAGATATTCAATTACTTGACCACCTCTATTTGATAATATTCCTTTTGATTTTTGGAAAAGTCATATGTCCACCTTTTTACAATCAATTGATTATCGTATGTGGATATTTGTTAAGGATTGATATTTTTTACCTTTTCATCTCATTAATGGCATTAAAACTAAAATTCCTTTTTCTGAATGGACTTTAGATGATAGAAATTTAGTATAACTGAATGCTAAGTGTTTGAACTATATTTTCTGTGCATTAAAATCAGAATATTATATGTGTACTTCCACTTGTTCTACTGGTAGAGAAATTTGGGACAAACTTTGTATTACTTATGAAGGAACAAATGAAGTTAAATAATCTAGGGTGAACATCTTACTTCATGACTACAAACTTTTTTATATGAAATCTAGTAAAATAATTTCTTAAATGTACACTAGATTTATACAAATTGTTACATTCCTGCATGCCTTAGGAAGAGAACTCATAAATTATAAAAAAGTGAACAAGATTCTGAGATGTTTACCTTCTTCCTATGATGTAAAAATTACTATCATTACTGAATCTAAGGATTTGAATATTTATTCAATCGATAACTTACTTGAATCACTAATTACTTACGAGTAAGAAGTGAACCAAAGGCAGCTTGATGCAGGTGAAAAGAAGAAGGAGACAATTATAGCCTTGAAGGCTAATGATTCTGACACTGATGCTTCTGGTTCTAAAAATGATGATATTGCTTTAATAACTAGATAATTCAAAAGCTTCTTGAGGAAAAAATAAAAGCATCATTAAAAGTAAAATAAAAGTAAGAATAATAAAAATTCTAAAGCTTCATCTGATGTTATTTACTTTGAATGTAGGAAGCTAGGGCATCTGAAGTGTGAATGCCCAACTCTAAAAGCTCACCCAAGAAAGCAGAAGGGTGAAGAAAAACTTAAGTTCAAGAAGGATAAGAAAAGGATCCAAAAGGTGTTCTAGGCAGACTCAGCATCAAACTCCTTTGAAACTGAAGTAGAAGAGGAGGTAACAAACCTGTGTTTAGTGGCTGATGATCATCTTGATCACTTTGATCAAGAAGAGGTATATGAGTTTACATGTGATCAATTATTTGAAGTTTTTGAAAGAATTCATTCTTCATATAAGAAGATCAAGAAAGCATATGCTAGCCTCAAAGTTGAATTTTTAAATCTGTATAAAGAGCATGAACATCTAATAAAAGATCATTCCACTCTTGATAGCAATCATATGAATTTACTAGATGAATGTGAATCTTTTAAAAAAAATCATCTTGATTTAACTGTTGAGTGTGATTCCTTCAAAACATCACATGTTGATTTAGAAAAAGCTTTCAAAGAATTAGAAACTATTGCATGGAATTTAGACAATAGTGAGCATAAATTGAAATTGGAAGTGTCAAGCTATGAAAAGACAAATGAGTTACTAAGAGAAAAAATTATTGTATTAGAATAAAATAAAACACCATCTTTACTTGAAGAGTTTTATAAACCATCAACAAAGCATGCATCATTCAAACTTAGGAAGAGGCACTATAACCCAAATAGATTAGTAAACCCTTTTCCTGGTGTTAGATGTTTTTCTTGTGGCATGCTAAGACATATCTCCCACACTTGCACCATTCACCATAGAACACATTTGGTATGGAGAGCAAAATTATAAAATTCACAGCATAGCATGCATGCATCTCATTCTTCTTTCCATAACATGGGACTCAAACCTATTTGGGTTCCCAAATCTAATATTTGATGATTTTATAGGAGTGCTCTCACAAAAGGTCTCGTGAGAGCATGTGGCATCTAGATAACAGATGTTCAAGGCATATGACTGGAGATGCAAATCAATTCATTTCGCTGAAGGCCAGGG
Source organism: Dendrobium chrysotoxum (assembly GCA_019925795.1). Lineage (NCBI taxonomy): Eukaryota > Viridiplantae > Streptophyta > Magnoliopsida > Asparagales > Orchidaceae > Dendrobium > Dendrobium chrysotoxum. The sequence continues at coordinate 400,476 of CM034309.1, read as the reverse complement.
TAAGAGGAAAGATAATTAAAGATCGAATAGGTTGTTAGACCTATTAATTATGTCCCTAGGCTAACCAACAGGGGGGTGAATTGGTACTTTTAAAATTCTCTTGAAATTTTGGAAAATTTTTTTATCACAATATAAAGAAAATTGTACGGTACGATCACAATTCGTATTGTACGAATAGAGTTAATCTTTGATGCTTTTCAACCATAGAAAAAATAAAATATAGTGCAGTAAGAAAATGTAATAAATAAAATAAAATAAAGAACACCATATTTTATAGTGGTTTGGTCAAACACGACCTACATCCACTCCCTAGAGACTCGTTCTTTAGGTATTGCACTATATCAAAGTGACTCTCCTTTAGCCCCTACAGTAAGGCAGAGAAGCCTTTACAAACTCTATTCCACCAAATCTCGGTGCGGCAGAGAACCGACATCCTTTTTTACCCTCCTGGTAAAGGCAGAGAACCAACATCCTTTTTCACCCTCCTAGTAAAGGCAGAGAACCAATCATCCTTTTTTACCCTTCAAGTGACGATAGAGAACCAGAAACCTCTCGAATAATTCACTTGCAAGAGCCTCTAAGGAGATTAGGAAGATGCTTGAAGTACAAATACTGGGATCCTCACTATTGGAGAACCTTGTGAATCCCCTCACAATTTTCTCTTCAAAAATCTCTCAATACTTTCTCTCAAACACTCCCAATCTCCCTTTCACTCTCAAGAAACATTTTTGCAGAAGGACTATGGACAAAATAGTTTTTAGGACCCTTAAGTACTAAGGACAAGAAAAACCATCCAAAAATTAAAAATTTTAAGTTTCACGTGTGACGATCACCCTGTATGATCGACAATCGTACTGTACAAATGGTTTAAAATATGAAATATTCATCTGTTATGATTCAGTATGAACCCCAATAGAGTCGTTCGTACCACAAAACCTTTGGTACGAAGTCATTTTGTACTGTATGAATAGTTCAAAATTTTTTACTATTCGTCCCGGACGAATTGGTAAGAACCCCAAACTGAGCCGTTTGTACAATAAAAAGTTCTATACGAAAGTAATTTCGTATTGTACGAATAGGTCACAAATTGAACAATTCATCCCATACGATCCAGTATAAACCTTAAGACAACCAATTCAGAGCCATTCATACCAGTTATTCATCTCGTACGAACTGCTTGTATGAAGTATTCAGAGCCATTCGTATAGCAAATCCTTATGTATGAAGGTAATTTTGTACTGTATGAATTGAACTTAGAAAAATGTTCAAAACAGACAGGCTGATTATGGAGGACATAAAATACAGATCGTCTCGTATGATCCAAGATTTTACTGTATGATCAGTTAATTAAAAATTTTCACTCTCGCATTATGTGTGTGCACGATTATCCAGCTTACAATCACACGCTCTCTGACTCAATAAAAAACAAAAAGTACAGACTTCACTCACAATAAATATTAGTAGATGAACTTGAAGTCTTCAGCAGTCTGGAATATGAATTCCCTGAAAAATATATTAGTACACACAAAAAGAAACTATAATATTTGTTAGGAGAAGAATAAAATAAATAATAGGCTTTTGTAATCATCAAAAATAACTTGTATCATAATTCACTTGAACAAATAGATTCACAAAAATCATAATAATCTGCTCCTTTTTAATAATAGCAAAATATTTATTTTTTGAGTTAACAATTAAATTCACATTTCTCCTAAGCTTCCACTAAATGAAACCTCCCCCTAAATAAATGATCTCCTAAGCTCCCCCTAAAGAAATGACCTACCCTAAACAAGAGATAAGAGGAAGTTAGATGATCTGACAAGGAATGTAAAGGTAAGAGGAGGATGAAAAGAAAATAACCACATACACATAAAAAGAGAACAACCACATACACATACATTCACATTTCACATTAAACACACATTTCAAGCAACAAGTACACATCATGCAAAAGCATGCAAAACACATATAATAAGTAACAAGTACCCATCATATAACATGCAACTGATAATGCAAAAAGTCAAACAATACAAACTCCCCCTTTTGACAACAACAAAAAGGGAAGTCACTCAAAGAAGTTGAGGATTTAAATAATGTTAAAAGAAGATTAAATATAATATTAAAATCAAATATAAAAATTAAAGACTCAAAATGGTTTAGATCACAGGGTATAATAAGGAGAAGAAAGGTTGATCTATGGCAGTAATGTAATAGACAGATTAAGTAACCCTAACTATTGTACAAATGATGAAAGAAAATTACCGAATTCCTAAGTCAAATGTGACAATCATTGAATAGTGAGATTTGAGAAAATGTTAAAGGAAAGAATAATTGACGACATTGTGGTGACATTGCGCATCTTTTCAAAGGTCTAGGCTAATTTTGTGCCTCTTAATAATTTTGGCGACATTGCACATCTTTTACTATATGGCACACTTTTTGCATTTTTTTTTAAATTTTGGCTCATATTGTTTTGACAAAATAAAATTCTTTCCAACAATACAATCTCTTAATCACTCGTACAATAATGAACACATTGATATAGAAATTAAGAGTAATATTAAGACATCAAATATACAATAATTTAGGCTAAGTAACACATGTCTAAATTAAGATAAAGTAAGATCTTCTAATCTACACCAAATTATAACGAAATCTAAATATTTTGAGAAATTAAAAATATGCATAGAAATTTCTATTGTAATCCAAATTCAGTTAACATTTTATAAATTTGATCAACTACATTCGAGTGTTCAAGATTAGTAAATTTTCAGACATAGTCATAATCAAAGAATAATATACATTAAACTTAAACTTCTTTATTCCATAATGATCCACATATATGAAATAGCAAGCTTTTACATTCAAAATAATCTCATAAGATAAAGCTTGCTAATACAAATATCATTCATATAACTACCACAGAAAAACAACAAAAAAACTAGAATCACAACAATCACAGCCTCAAAGAACAACAGAGCTAATCAAAAATAAAGTCAAACAACTAGAAGAACATCTCTAATAGTCTGCAGGACCCTGATTTGGAGAAGGTGGAGGAGCAGTGAACATAGCAAAATAGCTATTGAGTGTTGCAATGTTAGTGTTCACTGACTTGAACTGTTCTCGAATCCACCCTTTGTCCTCATTATATATGTCATCCTGCCGCTTCAAATGTGCCTCCACATTATCAAACTTTTGATCAAGTCGATCAAAATGATGAACCATATCTTGATAGAAGTTTTAGTTGGGTCCAGGTGCAGGTGCAGGTGCAGGTTCATCCTCAGAATTATCCTCATCTCCATCTCTCCAAAACAATGCCCGAAAAGAAGCATCGGTGAAATAAAGTGGCAGTTCAGATGGTCCATTAGGGTGGATCATATTGTACTTCTTTTTAAGGATAAAATAAATCACATGACCAAGGGCAATGTTCTTCTTTCTCTTTACACTAGGATGGCCAATATCGGTGAGGGAATATAGATAGTCCAAAATTAATTGGGCTTCATCAATGGGTTGGCCAGACATAATCAAGTAAGTGACAGTAGAAAGAAGAGGGGTCATGCTTACTCTATCTCTGGCCTTCGGAATGATGGAGGTCCAAGAACATGTTGGATTATTCGAGCATTTTGGTTCAAGGAGTCAACTCGAGGATAGTGAGTAGGTTGGCTTATATTTCTAATAACTTGATTGACTTCGGATCAATCATAATCTGATTAAGATGTTAGAGTATGTGCCCATATTCCCAGAGTTTTTAGATAAAAATATTCTCCAAGGTCCTCCTTGGTTATTTCAACTCTTTGTTTTAGGACATAGGAAGAGATTCTAGTATGGTCCTGATTAAAAGTCATGTTGGCCAAAAACACATGGAATAAATCTTTGTTGTATGTAAAGATCAGAGTAAGAAGAAAAGAAAACTGGGTAGAGTCAAACAATGGCATTACTGCAAAGATAAGTTTTTCTTGCAATAGAATGCGGGAACGTGTAACTTTAGATGTGGCATACCTATAGTATGCCTCCTCATTTTGAGCACTTAAGAACTTATCATCCCAATCCCTCCTAGATGATGAACCTCTAGATTGATGAGCTCTCTTTCCGCTTCCTGACATCTCTTTTAAATGCTTAAAAGGGTTTAGAATTGAAGGTGAAATGAAAGAAACAACCCTCCTTTATATAGAAAAGCGATCAATCGTACTGTATGAAAAAATTTCGTACAGGACGAAATAAATTTCATACAGGATGAAATAAATTTTGTCTGGGATGAATCAAATTTTATATGGGATGAATGGAAACGATCAAAAATGAAAATTCTTTTCGTAAACTGCTCGTTCCGAGGCGTCCTTTCGTACAGGCTTTTTGACTTCCTGATCGTACAGACGATGACGTGTTAGTCCGGGACGATCAGGATATTAAAGGATCGTTTAGGCAACGGTTAGGTTCATCCTTATCCAAATACACAGATGAAGACGGGTTCACACGTACGATAAATAATAATAACTGATACTAATCATGAACCCACCCCATTCGTACAGATGAATCTTCTACAATCATACAGTACGATAAGACAATCATATAGTATGAACAGACAAAGAAAATTCAATTTCATCACTCCAACTCTACAGGTTTTTAACACTAAAATAAAGACCAACACAAGACAAAATTTTCAATTTTTTAAAGAAGACACACAAGGTAATCACAAAACACAATAAACTAGAATCAAACAAACTAACAAACACATACAAAATAAATTTATAGAATTTTCAATCATGCATTAAGACCAATCACACCTAGCCTTATCCTTAATATACTAAAAGTGTCAAAAGCTAGGGGTTTTGTAAAAATATCTGTAAGTTGATCTTTAGTAGTGACATGATGTAGTTTAATTACCCCTTTTACTACATGATCTCTTATGAAATGATGCCTTATATCAATATGTTTTGTTCTAGAATGTTGAATAGGATTCTTTGAAATGCAAATAGCACTAGTGTTATCACAAAAGATTGGAATTATACCAATAGAAAATCCTAAGTCAACCAATTATTATTTCAGCCAAAGCACATGTGCAACACAACTCCCTAAGGTAATATATTCTGCTTCAGCTATAGAAAGTGCTACTGAATTTTATTTCCTACTGGACCAAGAAACTAAAGAATTTTTAATGAATTAATAAGTCCCAAAAGTACTCTTCCAATCAACCCTACAGCCAGTAAAATCAGAATCTGAGTATCCAATTATTTCAAAAGAAGAACTATTCTTAGGATACTAAATCCCTAAATTTTGAGTTCCCAAAAGATATCTCAATATTCTTTTCACTGTTATCAAATGTGATTCCTTTGGATCAGATTGAAATCTAGCACATAAGCAAATACTAAACATAATGTCTGGTTGGCTAGCAGTCAAGTAAAGCAATGATCTAATTATTCCTTTATACTTCTTTTGATTAACAGATTTTTTCTTAGGATCCTTATCTAATAGTACTGAGGAACTCATGGGTGTAGTTACTGGTTTAGCATTATCCATTTCATACTTTTTGAGGATATTCTTAACATACTTAGATTGACTAAGAAAAGTTTCTTCCTCATTTTGCTTTATGCTAAAACTAAGAAAATAACTCAAGTCACCCATTAAACTCATCTCAAATTCACTACTCATTATTTTTAAAAATTCATCACATAAAGATTTATCAATTGATCTAAAAATGATGTCATTCATATATATTTGTACAATGAGTATTTCATTATCTATTCTTTTCAAAAATAGAGTAGTATCAACACTTCCCTTAACAAATGATCCATTTAATAGAAAAGTGCTTAACCTCTCATACCAAGCTCTAGGTGTCTGTTTTAGTCCATATAATGCCTTTTTCAATTTGAAAACATGATTAGGGAATTTAGAATTTTTAAAGCCTGGAGGTTGCTCAACATAAATATCCTCTTCTATCACCCCATTCAAAAAGGCACTCTTAACATCCATTTGATACAATTTAAAGTCTTTAAAATAGGTAAAAGCTAATAAAATTCTAATTGCTTCAAGTCTTACTATAGGGGCAAATGACTCCTCAAAATCAATTCCTTTTATTTGATTAAATCCCTTAGCTACCAATCTAGCCTTATTCCTAATCACAACTCCTGAATCATTCATTTTGTTTTTGAACACCCACTTACTCCCAACTACACTTTAATCTTTTGGCCTTTCAATTAGCTCTCAAACATCATTTCTTTTAAATTGATTTAATTCTTCTTGCATGGCCAAAATCCAAAATTCATATAAAAGTGCTTGATCTATATTAGTGGGTTTAATCATTGAAATAAAAGCTGAATGATTTACTTCTTTCCTCAAACCATGCCTAGTCCTAACTCCTTCACTTGGTTCTCCTAAAATCAAATCTTTAGGATGACTTCTAACAAATTTCCATTCTTTAGGCAATTAGTTTTCTTCTTCCTTTTCAACCTTTTCTTCAACCTTTAGATTTTCAAGTTTTTGGGTTACCTCCTTAACCTCATCTTCATCCAATTTAAACCCTTCACTATTATAAGATTCATCAAAAATAACGTGAGTGATCTCCTCAACTATCAATATTCTTTTATTAAAAACTCTATAGGATTTTTCAACACTTGAATAACCTAGAAAGATTCCTTCGTCAGATTTGGGATCAAATTTTCCTAAGAGAGTTTTGTCATTATTATGAATGAACACTTTACATCCAAAAATATGTAGATGTAAGAGGTTGGGACTTCTACCTTTAAGAAGTTCATAGGGTGTCTTATTTAATTTAGATCTAATGTACAACCTATTCAACACATAGCACATTGTGCTAACTACTTCAGCCCAAAAGTATTTTGGAAGTGAATATTCTGCCAACATGGCTCTAACAATTTCAATTATTATCTTGTTCTTTCTTTCTACAATTCCATTCTATTGAGGTATCCTAGAAGCTGAGAAGTTGTGTTCAATCCCATGAGATTTGCAAAAATCATCAAATAATTCATTTTTAAATTCTCCCCCATAATCACTTTGGATAGTTACAATTTCAAAACTAAGTTTTCTCTGAATCCAAGTGATAAAGTCTCTAAACTCTTCAAATGATTCACTCTTATGATTCAAAAATCTAATCCAGGTGAACCTAGAATAATCATCCATAATTACACACCCAAATATTTTTTCTCCTAAACTTAAAGTACTAACAGGTCCAAATAGATCCATGTGAAGAATTTCTAAGGGCTTGCTAGTCCTAATTTCCTTGATTGAACTGAAGGAGGATCTGACTTATTTTCCTAATTGACATGCATCACACAAATGATCTTTAGTAAAGTCTAATTTGGGTACACCTATAACTAGCTCCTTTTGGGTGATTTTCCTAAGATTTCTCATACTAGCATGAGAAAGCCTTTTATGCCATAACCATGATTCATCAGATATAATTTTCAAACAAACAACAGTAGAAGGTTTTATAGAATTCAAATCTAATATGTAAATATTATTCACTCCATCACCATTTAACACAACAGCTCCATTTTGACTAATAACACAACTAGTAGGCAAGAATTTTATATAATAACCTTTGTCACACAATTGACTTATGCTCAACATATTATATTTTAAGCCTTCAACCAACAGAATATTTTCAATCACAAAATTTCTAGAATTTCTAATTATACCTGTCCCTACCACTCTCTTGGTAGTATTGTCTCCAAGTGTAACCTTGCCTCCATTCCTGGCTTCCAGTGTTATAAATTAATTTGCATCTCCAGTTATATGCTTAGAACAACTACTATCCAGATACCAAATACTCTCACGAGGTCTTATGTGAGAGCATTACTGCAAAAATATCAAACGTTAGACTTGGGAACCCAAATAAGTTTGGGTTCACCTCTAGACAATTTTAAAACAGATACATGTGTGATATACTGTGATTTATGCATCTTAGATCTCCACACTAGATGTGTTCTATGATGAATAGTACAGGTGTGAGAAATATGTCCTATCATACCATGAGAAAAATACTTTATTCCAGGAAAAGGATTCACCAATCTATTTGTCCTGAAAGATTTTTTCTTAGACTTTAAACCAGTGCTCTTGTAGTAGGATTTGTGAAAATCTTCAAGTTTGAGTGGTTTCCTATTTTCTTTAGGTACTTTTAATTGAACTTCAAGATATGCTTTAGCACTTTCTAGAATTAAATTATTAATCTTTAAATTATGCTCTCTAGTATTCGATTCATCCATGAAAGTTTTGAAATCACTTTCAAGTTTAGTGTGTGATGATTTTAAAAGTTCATGCTGATTATTTAAATCATCAAATTCATCCAATAAAGTCATGTGGTTTCTATCAATTAATGCATGATTTTTCCTAAGGATTTCATATTCTTTTTGCAACTCTAGATAATCCATATTCAATTTTGCATGCAATTTCTTTAGTTTCCTATATGCTGAGTGAATGCGTTCAGAAACTTCAAATAATTCTTCATAACTTAAATCACATACCTCATCTTGATTCGAATGATCGAGGTTGTCAGCCATTAAGCATAAATTTGTGACTTTCTCTTCAGGTGTTATTTCTGAAGAATCTGAAGCTGAGTCCACCTAAAAAGCTCATTGAAGTTTCTTCTTGCCCTTTCTATCCTTTGGTTTCTCCTCAGCTTTCTCCTTGCTAGGATTAGCCTTGAGATTGGGGCAATCCATCTTTATGTGTCCTGGCTTCCTGCATTCATAACAAATAACATCATTAGAAGCCTTAATATTTTTATGGAACTTACCTTTGTTCCACTATTGGCGTCTTCTCTACTTCCTTTTTAGGAAACTTCTAAATTATCTTGTCATCAAGGTAATGTCCTCTTCATCCTCAGGTAGTGACTGATCACTGTCTGAACCTTCCACCTTCAAAGTTATGTTCTTCTCCTTCCGCTTGTCTCCTGCATCAATCTATCTTTGAGTCACAGATTGCTCATAAGCAATTAGTGATCCAAGAAGATTGTCAGTATAATAGACATTTAAATCTTTCAATTCAGTTAACGCAGTAATCTTTGCATCATAAGTAGTAAGTAAGCAATGAAGTATTTTATTTACTTTTTTCACATTCTTTAATTCCCTACCTAAGGCATGCAATGAAGTGGCTATATGTGGAAAATATGTATACATGTATGAGATTAATTCATTTGGTTTCATGCGAAAGAGTTCATAATCATGTAAAAGAATGTTCAACCTAGTTTGCTTCACTTCATTTGTACCTTCATATATAATGCAAAGTCTATCCCATATTTCCTTTCCGGATTTATAAGTAGAAACACACATATAGTCTTCAGATTTAAGAGCACAAAAAAAGCTATTCAAGCATTTTGCATTTAGTTGTTCTAATTCCCTTTCTTCTAAAGTCCATTCAGCAAATAGTGTTTCAACTCTTATGCCATCTACAAGTCTAGTAGGTACAGTGTAACTATCCTGAACTAACATCCACATGTGATAGTCAAGAGATTACAGAAAAGTAGACATGCGAGTTTTCCAGAAATCAAATGGAATATTATCAAACAAAGGTGGTCTAGTGATCGAGTAACCTTCTAACATGTTTTGATTTCCAAAATTAGCTATGATCGAATTTCAAAAAGTAATCTAAACAGTGATTTTTGAAATAGACTCTACTACCACTTGAAAGAGTGAATAGGCTGTTAGATCTATTAATTACGTCCCTAGGCTAAATAAGAGGGGGGTGAATTGGTACTTTTAAAATTCTCTTAAAATTTTGGAAAAAAAATTTTATCACAATAAAAAGAAAATTATACCGTACGATCACAATTCGTACAATACAAACATAGTTAATCTTTGATGCTTTTCAACCACAGAAAAAATAAAATGCAGTGCAGTAAGAAAAGACAGTAAAAAAAATAAATAGAATAAAGAACACCAGATTTTATAGTGGTTCGGTCAAACACGACCTACATCCACTCCCTAGAGACTCCTTCTCTGGGTATTGCACTATATCAAAGTGACTCTCCTTTAGCCCCCACAGTAAGGCAGAGAAACCTTTACAAACTCTCTTCCACCAAATCTCGGTGCGGCAAAGAACCGACGTCCTTTTTCACTATCCTGGTGAAGGCAGAGAACCAACATCCTTTTTCACCCTCCTGGTGAAGGCAGAGAATCAATCATCCTTTTTTACCCTCCAAGTGACGGTAGAGAACCGGAAATCTCTCGAACAATTCACTTGTAAGAGCCTCCAAGGAGATTAGGAAGATGCTTAAAGTACAAACACTGAGATCCTCACTATTGGATAACCTTGTGAATCCCCTAACAATTTTCTCTTCAAAAATCTCTCAACACTTTCTCTCAAACACTCTCCCAATCACTCTCCCTTTCACTCTCAAGAAAAATTTTTATAGAAGGATTATGGAGAAAATAGTTTTTAGGACCCTTAAGTACTAAGGACAAAAAAAACCATCCAAAAACTAAAAATTTCAAGTTTCACGCATGACGATCGTCCCGTACGATCGACAATCGTACTATAAATGTTTGTTTGGTATGATTCAGTACGAACCCCATCAATGCCGTTCGTTCCACAAAACCTTCAGTACGAAGTCATTTTGTACTGATGAATAGTTCAAAAATTTTAACTATTTGTCCCGGATGAATGGGTACGAACCCCAAACTGAGCCGTTCGTATAACAAAAAGTTATCTATGAAAGTAATTTTGTACTGTATGAATAGTTCAAAAATTGAATAATTCATCCCATACGATTCAGTATGAACCTTAAGACAACCAATTCAGAGCCGTTCATACCGGTTGTTCGTCCCATACAAATTGCTTATACGAAGTATTCAGAGCCATTTGTACAGTAAATCCTTATGTACGAAGGTAATTTTATACTCTATGAGCTGGACTTAAAAAAATGTTCAAACAGATAGGCTCATTACGGAGGATATAAAGTACAAATTGCCTTGTATGATCCAAGATCATACTGTATGATCAGTTAATTAAAAATTTTCACTCCCCTATTGTGTGTGTGCACAGTTATCCAACTTACAATCACACTCTCTCAGACTCAATAAAAAACAAAAAGTACAAACTTCACTCACAATAAACATTAGCAAATGAACTTGAAGTCTTCAGCAGTCTGGAATGTGAATTCCCTGGAAAACATGTTAGTACACACAAAAAGAAACTCCAATATTTATTAGGAGAAGAATAAAATAAACAATAGGCTTTTATAATCATCAAAAATAACTTGTATCAGAATTCACTTGAACAAACAGATTCGTAAAAATCATAACAGATAACACCTGGAGATAACACCACCAAGAGAGTGGTGGGATTATGTATAATTGATGATTCAAAAAATTTCATCATTAAAAATATTTTTCTTGTAGATGGACTGAAACACAACCTGCTCAGCATCAGCTAACTCTGTGATAAAGGCTTCAACATAAAATTACTACCAATCAACTACATTATAAGCTTAAATGATAAAATTATTTTGTAGGGAAAAATGATCAATAATGTCTAGATACTATATCTAAAATTCTTTAAAGATGATATTGCTCTTTGCTTAAAAATAATTGTTGATAAATCATTACTGTGGCATAAGAGATTATGTCATGCAAGTATAAAAAGCCTTAGGAAGATCACCCAAAAAGATTTAGTGAGAGGTATCCCCAAACTAGAGTTCACTAAGGACCACTTGTGTGATGTCTGTTAATTAAGAAAGCAATTCAAATCCTCCTTCCACTCAATTAAAGATATTAACACTAGTAAACCCTTAGAAATCCTTCACATGGATCTCTTTGGACCTGTCAGCACTTCAAGCCGAGGAGGGAAAGTCTTTGGGTATGTAACAGTTGACGATTATTCAAGGTTTACTTGGGTTAGATTTTTATCTCATAAAAGTGAATCATTCGAGGAGTTTAGATCTTTTTTCACTTGGATTCAGAAAAAATTAGGTTGTGAGATCTTAACCATTCATAGTGACCATGGTGGAGAATTTGAGAATGAAAAATTTAAATCTTTCTGTAAGGAGCAAGGGATAGATCATAATTTTTTATCTTCTAAGACCCCTCAGTAGAACGGGATAGCTGAAAGAAAGAACAGGACCTTAGTAGAAGCTACTAGAGCCATATTAGTTGAATACTCACTTCATAAATACTTTTGGGTATAAGCAGTGAATACAACCTGTTATTTTCTGAATAAGGTTAATCTTAGATCCAAGCTAATCAAGACACCCTATAAAATCCTTAAGGGTAGGACACCCAATATCTCTCACTTTCATGTATTTGGATGTAAAGTGTTCATTCAGAATAATGGGAAGTCTCGACTAGGAAAGTTTAACTGAAAATTTAATGAAGGAGTGTTCCTAGGTTACTCAAGTGTTGGGAAATCCTATAGAGTCTTTAATAAAAGAATACTAGTAGTTCAGGAGACCACTCATATTGTATTTAAAGAATCTAATAATTCTAGAAGGTCTAGGATAGAAGAAGAAGAGGTTGTACAAGTCACCCCAGGATTAAAACTATAAATATGGAGGAAATGATAGAATCTGAAGTTTCTTTGCTTAGAGAATAGAGATATTCTTTAAGTCATCCTAAAGAATTAATCTTAGGAGACCCATCTGAAGGTGTTAGAACTAGGTATGTACTTAAAAAAAAGTAAACTACTCTACCTTCATTCCAATGATTGAACCCACCAATTTAAATTAATCCTTATCTGATGAATTCTAGATCTTAGCCATGCAAGAAGAATTGAATTAATTTGTAAGGAATGATATTTGGGAGCTAGTTGAAAGACCTAAAGACCAGAGTGTGGTTGAAACTAAATAGTTTTCAAAAATAATATGAATGACTCTGATGTAATGGTGAGGAATAAGGCAAGATTAGTGCTAAGGGGTATAATCAGATAGAAGGAATTGACTTTGAGGAGACTTTTGCCCCTGTAGCTAGATTAAAAGTCATTAGGGTGTTACTAGTCTTTGCTTATTTTAAGGGATTCAAACTATTTCAAATGGATGTTAAGAGTGCCTTTCTGAATGGGGTGATAAAAGAGGATGTGTATATTGAACAACCCCCAGGCTTTGAAAATTCATAATTTTCTAATCATGTGTTCAAATTAAAAAAGGCTTTATATGGACTAAAACAACACCTAGGATATGGTATGAAAGACATAGCACATTCTTACTAGAAAGAGCCTTTGTTATGGGGAGCATAGACACCACTCTATTTTTGAAAAAGGTAGGAGATGAGTTACTGATTGTCCAAATCTATGTTGATGATATTTTGTTTGGATCTTCTGATAAAAAATTGTGTGATAAATTTTCAAAAATAATGAGTAAAGAATTTGAGATGAGTATGATGGGAGAACTAACTTACTTTTTGGGGTTTAGTATTAGGCAGAAGGATGATGGAACTTTTTTTAGTCAGTCAGAATATATTAAGGACATCCTTAAGAAATATGAGATAGATAAAGCAAAGCCAATCAACACTCCCATGAGTTCTAGTGTTCAATTAGATAAGAATTTAAATGAAAAATCTATTGATGAAAAGAAATACAGAGGAATAATTAGATCACTTCTTTATTAGACTGCTAGCAGACTTGATATTAGGTTTAGTGTTTTTCTCTAAACTAGATTTCAAGCTAATCCAAAGGAGTCCCACCTGATTGCTGTTAAGAGAATCCTTAGATATCTCTTAGGGATCCATGACTTAGGAATTTGGTATCCTAGGAATAGCACCTCTTTTGAAATCATTGGATATTCTGATTTAGATTTTATAGGATGCCGAGTTGATAGGAAATGCACTACTGGGAGATGTCATTCATAGGATAATCCTTAGTCTCCTGTTCTAGTAGAAAGCAAAATTCAATTGCCTTATCCACTGCTAAAGCTGAATATATTATCTTAGGAAGTTGTGTAGCCCAAGTCCTTTAGTTAAAGTAATAGATTCTAGATTTAGGTTTACCTATAGGCACAATTTAAATCATATGTGATAATACTAGTGTCATCTGCATTTCAAAGAATCAAATCCAACACTCCATGATCGAACACATTGACATAAGGCACTATTTTATTAGGGACCATGTTATTAAGGGAGACATAGAGCTACAACATGTAGCCACTAAAAATTAGCTTGCAAATATCTTCACAAAACCACTAGCCTTTGAAACCTTAGCACCTTAAGAACTAGATTAGATATGATAGATAACATGCTTGAAAATTATGTATCCTATCTATGTTCTTATTCTTCTTATTTTTGTTTATTTTTTTATTTCTTTCTGTATATTTTATTTTATGTGTCTTTCTTGCTAGGCCTTATTTATTTGTTGATTTCTTTTTTGAATTTTTACTTTATATTTTTTATTTTCTGTTAGTATTTTTTAGTTTTATTTTAAAAAGCATATTACTGCTCACTTCTGCTGATGAACTTGCTTTTTAAATGAGATTTTGGTCTTATATTTATTTAGAAGCTTATTAGCAGTGATTAACTTCTCTAAAACAGTTAAAGAAAGAAACATTGATGTTTGTTTCTCTTCCTCTAACTCTTTTAATGGTATATTTTTCTTTTTGAATCAAAATCTATTTCAAAATTAAAAAATTGGACTTTAAAATAGAGATATATTTTATCTTCCTACAGTAATCTATCTCATATGAATAGTATTCCAAGTCATTGAGTCACCTTCGTGTTTTCTTAATCAGGTGATTGCATTGATCATATAAAGTATGATTCTATTTTGTGGGTTACTTTTCCTTATATTAGAGAGTGACTTTCTTTCTCTCTTATATCTGGAAGATAATCTCACAACTGAGAGTCTTTAGAGGTTTTGAAAGGAAGCAAGCTCCCAAAAGAAATGAAAAAAAGGCACAAAATGAGCCCAATACTGAAAGGATGCGCAATATTCGTCAATTATTGCAAGATACACAAAGTGTATCAAAAATAAAAAGCTGCACAAAGTGCACCAAATAACTGAAAAGAGAGGCACAAAATGAGCCCACAAAGAAATAAGCTTCCTTCACTTTCAAACCTTTAAAAATATTAGAAGAATCCATTTGTCACTTAATATTTTCAAACACTTGAGATTGAAAATCATGATTCTTGATTCTTTACTTTGCAATACTATTTTATCAGATATTTTTTTGAGATGAAGTTTAAAAGGATCACTTTTATTATCTAATTTCTTCATGTTTGAATTAGATTTTTATTTAAAAGGAACTTTAACCTGCAAGGTGTCTGAGTTAGGGTTTACAAAATTGAGTTTTCAACCTTTCTGGATTTCAACTTTATTAATTCATTTCTTTCGAGTTTTTAAATTTAAAATTTGGATAAAATTATCATTTACTGGAGCTGATTGATGAAAAAAACCCCTTATTTTTGTTTTAACAGTTGGTTTTTATCATATTTTTTGCTTTGTTGTTGATTTCTGCCACCACCACCTCCTCCAAGTGATCAAAATTCTTCCTTCTAGTATGTTAGTGCTTATTTTTCTATGTTTATACTGGTCTTTGCTTTTATACATTATTTTATTTTAGTGCTTTTATTTCTTCCTCCTTTTTATGATGACAAAAGGGGGAGTAGCTATTGTCTGTTTGTTTGCTTATGTTTTAGTGGAATTTGTATTATTCTATTTCTGGTCCATCTTTTATGTCTTTTATTTCTGTTTAAAAAAAATTTCTGGCCTTTAAATTCTTTCAACAATATTTGTCATCATAAAAAAGAGGAAGATTGCAGCAAATCTAGGCCCAAGTGTAGTGATTTTGATGATAAAAGTATTACTAATTCCTTACTACTACTATTCTTGCTTATATGTTTTGCTTGCCCTACTCATTAACCTTTCATATCCACAGGTTCACTTGGAATGTCAATTAGCTTAAGATCAGGTAGACTAGGATTGAGTCAGTCTATAATTTCCATTCCAATGTATCATTTACCTTTTCTTAAGTCAAATATACTGTGATGGATCCTGAAGCTAAGTAACATTGCACACACACACTCAGGGGGAGAAATTTGGTGAGTTTAAGAGTTCTTCTATTTTTGATCATATCATACAAGATGATCCTAAATTGTCTTAGATGATCAGTTCAAAATAGAAACCCTAAATAGGGCTTATGTGTCAAATAAGCTTGATTAAACCAATCGGCTATGTTAAGAATCCTTTAGTGTCAAAGGTCACTAGTTACTCAGGCTCTGGTAATTCTCATGCGATTCTAGGGCTTCCTCTTTGGGTGCATCCTGCGGCTGAATCGTGGAACCTGTCCTAATTTTTTCTTCATTCTATTACTTTGGTTTGTTTCCTATTTTGTGAGTTTGTGGCTTCATTTTATTTTTTTATCTTTATCCTGGGGGGTTTAGGAGATGATGATGCCTTTGTCATCTACCCCGTTCGTTTCCTAGAATGTTAATGGTAAATCACGATCTTTTAAAGATGTGCTAGCGGGTAGCTCTTCACCTTCTTCTTTGAAGTTAGATTTAATTCATTCTTCTTTCAAGGGTTTGGCTACTTTGAAGTTTGATGATAAAGTGTTTAACCAACTTTCTCTCCCATTTGCTTTTACTTTGGTTGGTAAGTTTATGATGAAGAGGCTGAATCTGGATCTAATCCGAATCTCTGAAATTATCTGGAACCTTCTCTGTTGGCTTTTAGATCAACGACATATTCCTATTCAGTTATCTAATGATTTAGATTACAGTCACATTTTTTTCATGAGAACGTACTATATCCAAGGTTGTCAAATGCTATTACTAAAGTGGACTCCGGATTTTGATGTTAGAAAAGAATCACCTATAGCACCTGTATGGATATCTTTCCCTAAATTGAGACTTCACCTCTTTAATTCTAAAATATTATTTGCTTTAGGATCTATTTTTGGGAGGCCCTTGCAGACCGATCAAGCTACTGTGACTGTTTCACACCCTTCTGTGGCACGCATTTTGGTTGAATTAGATATCTCCAAGAAACATGCTAGAGAAATCTGGATTGGTTCAAAGATTTCTGGGTACCAACAAAAAGAGGAATTTGAAAACCTACCAATTTTTTGTAACCATTGTAAAATGCATTTGCATAGCAATTCAAAATGTTTTATTTCGCATCCCCATGTACGTAATCATAAGGAAACCATTAAAGAATCTAAAGGAAATAATGGTTTAGTTGAACAACTTTCCCATGGGAATTCTAATCCTTTGCCAGTGCAGGATATGAACATGGCTTCCAATCACATTGAGGAAATGGTTAATGTTAACAATGAGCTTTTTTGTTAGTTGGAGCAAGGTTTGGTTGATGATGATAATAAGATTGAGGAGTGTATCCCTGCTTTTGAGGAGGATGTTAGTGTGCCATCTAACATTCTTTTCGGAACTCATATTCCTGTCTCTAAGGGTTTGGAAAATATAGATTTTGTGGATGAGCAGATGGTTGATATTTCTTCAAAACATAACTCTATTTCTCCTACTATTTCCCCACCATGTGCTACTAAGATTAATACTTTGGACTCTAGGGGGGCATTGACAACTTTATTGATTTATGTTCTTCTCAAACTTTTGTGAATATCCAGGATAATACTTCCGATGATAATATGGAAGAAGGAGACTATGTGCAGGAGGAAATAGAGGAGTTTGCTAATGCCATGAAGAACAAGGATGAGTGTCAAAATCATGAAAATGCTAAGCCTGTAGGTACTACTGCTTCAGAGAATTCTAAGAATTTGCATAAAAAGGGAAAAGGTATAAGCAGTAAAATTTCTTCTTCTATTAATGATGATGATTTTGTTAACGATAGTGCTAATAAAGGTCTTGGTAATGAAAAGCATGATTTCACTTCATTCAAAAATAAGAAAAATAAAAAAGTTCAAAACCAAATAGTGATATCTCTTAGAAGCACTCATTCTCAAACTACAAACAAATTGCATACTAATGATTAAGTCGATTATTTGGAATGTTAGGGGCATTGGTTGCCCTAATTCTAGGACAAGCGTTCGTAACTTATGCCATATTCATAATATTTATTTCCTTGTTTTATTAGAACCTCTTATTTTTGCTTCCAAGTTGGATGAGACTACTAGAATTCTAGGTTTTAATCATAGTGCAGAGAATGTTACTAACAAAATTTGGATTTTTTTGGAAAGACCCTATTAGCATTGATGTTATTGGTGATTTTAATCAAGTTTTACATTGCAAAATTGAGTTCATGCAGTTTAATTTTTATGCCTCACTTATTTGTGCTTCTTCTTCGCATATTACCAAAAAGATCTTTGGAGTAAACTTACAACTTTTAGTGAGCTTATTAATTCTCCTTGGTTAGTTGGTGGTGACTTTAATACTATCTCTAACCCTTCTGAAAGGATTGGCGGCTCTAACCCGGTTTATCATGCTATGGAAGAGTTTAAAAATATGATGATGGATTGTAATCTTATTGACATTGGTTTCACTAGTAATCCCTTTACTTGGAATCGTTGAAATATGTGGTAGTGTTTAGACCATGTTCTTTTTAATGATTTATGGATGAATTCTACTAATACCACCTATGTTGAGCATTTAAGTAAAACATTTTCCTACCATTCTCCTCTCCTGATTAGTATCAAGTATAGAATGGTTGTTTCTTCTCATGCTTTCAAATTTCAAAATATTTGGTTGTTAGATGATTCTTCTAATGAGTTGGTCAAAGAGAATTGGGAAGCCCCTTTACATCCTAACAATGATTATGTTGGGATGATTAGACTATGGTTGAAACTTAAAAGGCTCAAGTTTAAACTTAGTTGGTCGAATAGAATTGTTTTCCAAAACCTGTTTACTAATATTATTTTTGCTGAAGAAAAAGTTTCTTATTGTGAGCTTATTTGTCAAAATGATCCTTCGGATGCTAATCTTGTTAATTTGAAAGAGGCTAAAATTTCTTTGTTTAAACTTTAAGAGAAAGAAGAAATTGATTGAAAATAAAAATCTTCCTCTAAACATCTTATTGAAGGGGATAAAATACCAAATATTTTCATTCATTAGTTAAAAAGAATAGAGCCAAAAATTTTATTCATCAAATTGAGCTTCAAGAGGGGAACATTATTGAAGATGAGATTTCTAAGTCTGTTGTTGAGCATTTTTCATATTTAATTAATAAAAACTTTGACCCTCTTCCGATTGATCAACTTGAGCTTATTCCTAGCATCATTAATGAGGAGGATAATAATAGTCTTACCAGTTTACCCTCGATGGAAGAAGTTAAGAAAGTTGTTTTATCACTCCTAAGAATTTATCTTCTAGTCGCACCATTGCCATTAAAAATACCACTGGTTTTGTGCAAAGTTTCTTACCTTTAAAATAACTTGGTGTGCCTCTTTTTAAAGGTCGTAAAAGATCTTTCCTTTTTTATGACTCTATTACTGAGGTGCAGAATAAACTAAATTCTTGGGAATTTAATTTCCTTAGCTTTGGAGGTAGATTGGTCTTGATTAAAAGTGTTCTTTGTTCTTTTCCTGTTTATATTTTTCAAACTATTCAGCCTACTTTGGCGGCATGTGATAGATTGGAGAAATTAATTAATAAGTTTTTCTGGAGAGGTAAGAGTGGTAACTCTAAAATTCTTTGGTCGACTTGGAATAAGTGTTATGGTACTTTGTAGGAAGGTGGTCTCGGTTGCAAGAACATGGCTGATTTAGCTCAAGCTTTCTCTTATAAACTTTAGTATAACTTTATTGCTAATTCTAGTCTTTGGGCTAAATTTATGAATTATAAGTATTGTGATGGTAATCATCCAACTACTTGTACTTATAAATTGGTGATTCTAGGGTCTGGAAAAAACTTTGTAATATCAAATGGGATACATAAACTTATATATTCTGGGGCATTGGTGCTGCTAATTTGTTTTTCTGGCAGGACAAGTGGGTGAACCAGTTTTCTATTGATAATATGCTTAATTCTGTTTCTACCTCTGCTATCAAGGTGAATTTTTTCATTACCAATAACTATTGGGATATTCAAAAACTTTTGCAAGTGATCCCTATGTCTATTGTTAATCAGGTTTTGTAAATTTTGTTAAACAATGGTGTTGAGGATCTCTTGTTGAGCAACATGGCTATAAATGGAAATTTTAGTATTAAGAAGGCTTGGAATTCTTTTAGATCCAAATATGCTTCTTCAAAAGTTTTTACTATGTTATGGCACAAAAGTATTCCCTCTTCTATTGCTACTTTTATTTGGAGAGTTTTACATAATTTCGTCTCTATGGATGAGATTTTAACTAAGCGTGGTTAAATTCTTGCATAGAAATGCCAATGTTGATATCATGTTGAGAATATGCACCACGTTTTTATTTCTGGGCCATTGCTACTAAAGTGTGGATTTATTTTGAGGATCTGTTTAAACTCAATTATTTTAAGGGTGACATTTCTATACAGGATATCCTTTATTTGTGGTTCATAAATGAGAGAGGTCATATTGTCAATTTTATTCCTTCCCTGATTGTTTGGTATCTCTGGCTTGGTAGGAATAACTCTCTTTTCAACAATATCACCATGAATCCTGACCTTATTATTAGAAATGTTAAATGTAAAGTTTGTAGGCTGTTTAATGTAAATCTTCTTAACTCTAAGAATTTTAAAGGTTATTCTTATGTTGCTAAGGAGTTTGGTATTATTCTTAATGTTAAGGCTATCAATGAGAGCTATAGATTGATTTATTGGATGAAACCTCCTTTCAACATGGTTAAGTTAAATAATGATGGTTCGGTTAAGGGAGAGAAGTGTGGTTGGGGTGGTATCATTAGAGATTATAATGGTAATTTTGTTGTTGCTTTTGCTAGTCCTCTTCCCGCTTGTTCTATTATTTGCTCTGAACTTTTTGCTATCATGTTTGGTCTAAAATGTTGTCTTTCCCTTGGTTTTGTTAATATTTGGATTGAAGTTGATGCATTACACATGCTTTATTACCTTAAAGACAGTGGTGAGAAAAGTTTTAGTCCTGAATTTTTCTATCTTATTAGGGAAATTAAACAGCTTTGATTTTCTTTAATGTTAACTCATATCTATAGAGAAGGTAATGCTTATGCCGACTGGTTGGCTAATCATGGTACTAATCTTACTTTCCTTATTGAATTTTCATATAATCATCTCCCCCCTTTTGTGAAAGGTATCATTGATTAGATAAAATGGGCTTTCCTTATGTTAGAAAAAATTTATTCATTTAACTGGGTCTTCTTTTGTCCTAGTGATATGTTGGATGCTTTGATTATTTGGGTTGATTTCTCTCAGGCTGGGTTAGGTTTATTCACTTGCCATTGTATTTTATTCATGGGACTTGTCTTGTTTTCCAGAGTGTGATCTTTTAGTGTTGCCAAATTCTTAATTGCTATTCCATTAATGGTTGCATGATTTGTGGATGGCTGTTTCCTTCCCAGCTTGGGTTTGGCAATAGTTTATTTGCAATCTGGATTTAAGTTTTGATGCTAATTGGTGGAATTGGTTTGTTTTAAGCCATGATTGGAGAATTCATTTTCCTGATCAACACTTTTTTTGTTGCTCATCTACTCCCAGGTTTTGTTTCAAGTGGATCTCTGTCAATCCTCAATTCGGGAATATTTGCTGGGGTAGTCCGTCTCTGGTCTTTTTATGGAATTTGTATTATATCATTGTTCAGGATATGTTCCAGTTTATTGATATTAATTCTTTGTATCATTTATTGAGAAATTGTTGGGCTATTTGGATGAAATGTTATGGCTATTTTCTAATTATACCTATGCCCAACTGTGTTCCTTTCTATTCTCATGTGCTTTTCTCATGCAGGTTCGGTGTGAGCCTAGGTGGGTTGGGGAGTAGATTGGAGTGGACTTTGTGTGTTGGGTATGATTGCAAATTAGATACTATACGCCTGAGCTTTTATGGCAATCCCTTTTGGTTGATTAGTTATGTTTTTGACAATATGAATAGTGGTTTTCATGTGATTGACCGTAAACTTCCTCTTTTATGTTTTTGGGTTTGGCTTACTAGTGATTTCTATCAATGACATTGGATGTCATTAATGAATGTTGTTATCGCTGGCTTCGTGAGGTTGATTATGTTCTTCATGGGTATTATGCTTGGTACTTTTAATCTTGTTGTTATCATAACTATAATTTTTTTTATCTTGGTTGTGGCAACCCGGGTAATTGTAGTGGTGGTCTTTACTGTTGGTATTCTATCTACCCGCCTTTTTGTTGTATTGTGGGGTGTGGTGCTGATAGCTGTGATATCTTCAGTGTCAATTACTTGTACATTGACTAGTTGATGAGATGGTTGTTTCTATGTTACTTGGTTTGTTTTGCTCGGCTATATCATGCTGCTATTTTCTTTGAGCATGGTCTGGAGTTCTCTTCTCTTCTCGTCTCTTGGAAGATGATTCTGGGTTCTGTCTTCATGAGAAGGTGTTCTATCAAGGTGTTTTTGTGTCTTGTTTGTACTGGTACTATAGGAGGTGTGTATCGCCCTTATTTCTAGAATTTGGATCATCTTTTTAGGTGTGGTAGCTGGGTTAGGACCGTTTCAGTTGGGGCTTACTTCTGGGGGTTTTTTTGGATTTGGACTGGTAAGCATTTGGGTAATTGTTACAGTTACTATAGCCCATTCTCCTATTATGACATTCTCTATAATTTACATTTTCTATTTATTTGTTGGTTACATCATGTTGTTATGGTTAGGAGTCTAGCTGCTGTTATGTTATCGTACTCACTTCCTATTACTCCATTCAGTTGCAGTGTTGTGACTTGGTGCCCTTGGCTGATTTATTGGCTTGGGTGGACCGGGCTCTAACTCCATCTGCCTTTTTATGTTGTTGGGAGTTCTGGTGTTATTCCTCCTATCAATTTTTTTCTCTGTAGTGCTCGACCGATTAGCCATGATTATATTAATTATGTTACTGATTTAAACTTGCAAAGCTGCTCATCTATTTCTTTGGTGACTGGTTCTGGGTTAGTCTATTGTATCTTTGTCGAGATTCGATTTAGCTTGCTCTTTTGCTTTAGTTGGCCTTGCAGTTTTGGTTGGCTTAATGTTAACCTAGTCACCTTTAATTATATTAATTTGCAGTACTATTTTTCTCTCTAGTTTTTGATCTATGGGCCTAGCTTTGTTATTTCTTTGTTAGATTTTCCTTGCTCTTAAATCTTTTGTTTAGTTTCCTTGTAGGCCTATTTTTTAGGTTTTTGGAGACTCATTCTCATTTTGTGTAGGGCCCGACAATGGTTGGAAAGGCAGTGCTGATTGTGCTCAATTTATACCTTTCTTTTCTTGTTCTTAGAATGTTACTAGGTTGCTTTGTAATCATGCTTAGTAGGGATATCCGGCTCTTAGGTTCTTTTTTTGACTTTTCTTGTACCTCTTCGAAGTAGTAGCAAGCTAGAAATCCCTTTAAGGACCTTGTACTTCTTTTTTGAAATTAACATGTAGGCTCGTCAATGGGTTTCATCCAAAGAAAAGCTTGATTAAACCAATCGCCCTGGACAATACTATCATCGTACATGATGATATGTATCAATCAAAAAATCCAGTTGCTAGAAATGATTTAGGCAAGATTTGATAATTGAAATTTTATTCTAGTTGTATAGGATGATTCTGATCATCCTAGATAATTCTGATTGTCCTGGATGATATGTAGCAATCATGCCTAAAATAATCCTATGATTAGGGATCTAAGTATGGTTAGATTGGATGATCATATCATATAGGATGATCGTCTATGATCGTATGGGATTATCAGTACATTTTTCTTCTAATCATCCTAGATGTTCTGAACGATCTGTCAGACGATAAACCATATTTTAAACTAATCATACAGGACTATCGCAAGATTGTTCAGGATGATTAGAAGCTGGGATGATCTGTACTTTTTTCTTCTAATCATCCTGGACATCCCAAACAATCTACCGGATGATAAATTTATTTTTGAACTAATCGTACAGGATGATCACAAGATCATTCGGGATGTTCAATACAAATTTGTTGCTCTGATCGTACAGGCAGCTCAGATTGTCCTGACTGGATGGCTTTTTTACACTGATCGTACAGGACGATCAATGACAAGTTAAAAATTAGGGAACTTTTTTAGGCCTCCTATTTAAGCTCTCTTAATTGCTGATGATTAAATCTTTTGCTAATGTTCTAACCTGAGAGAGCTTAGAGAAGGAGAAGGAGAGTTTGGGAGAGAGAGAGAGAGGATCTTGAGAGGGGGAGTTTATGGGGGGATTCATAAAGGTTTCTCCAAGCAAGGATTCGATCGTATTCTTCCTTCTTCATCCTTGGATTCTTGGTGGCTCTGGGGAGATGACCATCAGCATCAGATCCAGGTTCACTGCCTACTCCAGGTGGGAGTAAAATGATTGTTAGGTTCTTTACCTACTCCAGGAGGGAGTAAAAGAATTCTGTGATTCTCTGCCAACTCCAGGTGGGAGTAAAAGGATTCCAAGTTCTCTGCCTTCACCAGGAGGGAGAAAAATGATTCTAGGTTATCTACCTCACTAGGTTGGTGGAAAGATTTTGTAAGGGCTTCTCCACCTTGCTGTGGGAGCAAAATGAGAGACACTAACTAATTAGTGCAATACCTGGAAAGGGAGGTTCTGGGGAGTGGACGTAGGTCAGATTTGAGCGAACCACTATAATGGTGTGTTCTTTCTGATTTTATTTTTTTCGCACTTTATTTTCTACTTTTATTTTTGGATATAACTGCTTGGTTGAAAATCTGTAATTGATATTATGTTGTATTGATTATCTATTTTCAGATGTTGAAAAAGCTTTAAGAGGGGGATTTTTTCTTTTTGTTTAAAGAAGTTTTTTAAAATATCCAATTCACCCCCCCTCCCCCTCTTAGTTAGCCTAGGGACTAGTTCTTTAGGGTTTAACACCCCTCACGAACTTTCATGATTGACCCTTACAAGATGGTGGTTTGATGGACTTTTCTTTAAATTTTACGATTTAGTGTTATCCTCTATTGATTCACTAATTGGGAGTTATAAGGAGTTAATTACAATATCAATGGGTAAAGGGTGATGACTTTATTTTCTAAGCTAGCGACTACTGATACTGATTACCAAAAAAATACCATGCAAGCCAGAACTCCTTACTTATTTGTGTGATTACTAGAATTCATGTTACTATATGATTTATTATTACTATATAGATTTACTGTTACTATTTTGATTTAATGTCTGTGTAATACCCCAGGGTCAATTTTGGAAGAAGCTTGATATAAATCTATGAAGCATCCTTGGATCTTACCTTAAGAAGCTTGATATAAAGATTAGAAAACATGTGAAATTAGAAAAAAAATTGTATAAGTTCTATTAGCACATATGGGAAGCCATAATTGATGGACAAGGAAAAACTCTTTAATAACCCAAAAGTTTCAATACTTTTGATTTCTTGTTATTTACTTGATTAGGCCAACTGATTAAGAAAGTTGAATAGATAGAGCGTAGGATGGTTAAGATACTGAAGGTTATTTTGCAGAATAAATAATTGAATAAATTAGAACTCGTTTGAGCAATGAGTAATGCTATTTAGAAGGGTTGTATTTTATCAGATATGTGATAAAGTAATCAAGTAGTTTAAAGCTTTGCTTCTGTTAAGTGAAAATTGTGTTATGCTTTTTATTGTGTTAAATTCCAGTAAAGATGTGTGTTTTAGTTTATGTTGTGCAGTAATGTCTCAAAGAAAGGAGTTAAAATTATAAAGTTAAGAACCAGCACCATAATGCCTGAAGTATCAGCACCGCAGCATCTTTAACACCCCGACGTTGGGAAAGGATATTACAGCTCCAAAGCCTCAAGAAAATTGCATTTAATTTAGTGCCATGGCAAAACAAAGGTCGACGTTGCAGTGCCCTTAGTGAATATTGCAACATGAGAGCCTCAGGAAAATTACACATAATTTCATGCTAAAGCACTAACCTCTAAAATGTTGTAGCACCAGATGACATGACCAAGCATCATAACGCCCATCTTTCATAGCACTGTGATGGAATAGTTAATAAAGAAGCATCATGTCATGTACGCCAAGTATTGTGCCAAATCATTCAACAATCACGCTAGGTCAGCCTAACACTATAGCAAAACCATTCAATCAGTGTCGAGGTGCTAGTTCATATTTTAACATTATGGCACCACCCTGTAGACTGCCATGATGCTTGAGTCAATTTTTGTAAAAATTATAAATAGTTTTTTACTTTTTTCTTCTGGATGTTGGAGTCTAATAGTGAAATGCATTTTGTGGAGTGGCTAATCATCCTTATAGTGAGAAAAATTACACATGGGAGTGGAAAGGAGTGTGGAGAGCCAAGGTGTAAGGATAGAATCACTCTGGGAAGACTCCATCTATAGGATCTATTTGGGATTCTTCATTTTGGGTGATATTTTTTTCGTGTTTTTTATTTGTCATTTTTCTTAAGTTAAGTAATGTAAAGTCTTTTATTCAAATTTATTTAAATGGCCAACTAAACTCTTAGTTTTGGGACTGATTATGTGAATACCTTTGTATATCTTAATATAGACTCTTATATATAAATGTGAATTATTATTTTTAATATCTCCCATGCTTAATTTAATTTATGTAATGGTCATGTATAAAATTAAAATCTAGTGTGAACATTACCTTGATAGAAGAATGTTGTAATAATTAGGAGAATTTAGATGGAATTCTTGTATACCAAAATATATGATGTTTAGTATTCAAGGGTTTATAGAGATAGAATCATTGTAGGGAGGCCATATATCTTTCTTTATATCTTTACAATCTCGACAAAGATCTAAGGGTGCATATGCTCTAATTCATAACTAGTGTAGATGAGTCTACTTAGGAGAACATAGGATCATTCACTATCATTTTTCCAAAGCATCTTAATTTCTAATTATCTTCACAATCTTCTCTATTTCACAGTAATAACATCTACCATTTATTTCATTGCGTTGGATAAATTCAATGGCTTGGGTAGACAGTTCTAGAGTCAATTGTGGTATAGTATTTCCTTATGGCATCGACACTCTCTCATACACTTTATTACTTGATTGGTACATGCACTTGCATTATTATTGGTGTTATAATTTCTTTTCCCTGGCTAGATCAAAGATACAATGGATGTAGGTCTTCATGTGTTCTCATTCTTTCCTCTATCGGATCAAAGATACAATAGATACGGGGTCTTTAATATATGTTATTTAAGCAAACAAGAAAGAAATTAGGGTTGTAATGACCAAAATAGTAAATCAATAGTTATTTGGATGTAAGAGATTTGGTCTAGGTGAGGAGTGTGGCTTAGGTTACATGAGAGCCTTTGTAGGGATGTCGAGTTGGTGGGATTGATAGCTAAAGACAACAAATTAGAGTTAGGGTTTAGGTGAGTCATGTGCTAGCAAAGATGGACGAGGGAGGTTCTATTCAGCTCTTGTGTGTGGCATAGGGAGATCAAGAGGGAGGGAGTTTGAGAGAGGTCGGCTCCTACAAATGGGTGGTGTAAATAAATAGAGATAGGGAGCAAGCAAGCTGGGGAATTCGAGTCATGGGAGATTGTGTCAAAATCACATATGTGTGTTTGATTGGGGTCATAGTGTATAGATAGAATATGAGACTAGGTTGAGCTCTTCTCTTGCTTTTGCTCCTGTATGCAACTGATGGAGATGAGAGGGAGAGAGGAGCAAGTGGGGAAAATGTTCTTTCATACAGCTGAGTTCAGCTACTGGATTGTGTTGACCTCGATTTTTGCTCGAGTGCCCTCGGGGGCCTTTGATTGATTTGATCAGGCCTCATCGAGTTCAATTCAAGCTCACATCAGCTCGAATTGAGTCGAATTAGACCCAAATTATTTTCCATTAGGCTAGGTTAATCTATTTGAGCCTCGTCGAGCTCGATTTGAATGGGGTTTGCATCGATTCTAGTGTAATTTCATTAATTAAATCCCATCGAGCCTAATTTCAACTGAAAATTAATTTCAATTAGAGCCCATTTAACTTCTCTATATAATTTGAAATTATTCCCAAATCAAGAAATCAGATCTAACGATCCCGATTTCATCAAAATATTTGATTTGTTATTTCAGTGTCCTTAGTGGCATGATTTCCTCTCTCATTTTTGGCATGCATTTACTCAAGAGGAGAAATTTATGCTGGAGGACGGTTTTGAGGGCTCAATCTCTCGGATTCAAAAAAAAATGGAAGCAAAAAAATTCCTCTGGTTTTTTTTTGGTCTCGACTATTGGCAAGACTCCCGCCCCTCTCCAGCTCTTTTGGATTGGATAAGGACTCACAGCCCCCTCTGGCTCTTCCGGTTTTGCAAGGCAGGTGAAATCCCCTTTGCATTCCAGCTCCCCGACGCTCTCGCTCGATCTCTTTGTTCGCACACCCAGACGGAAGCCCCGACCTCCGTCTCGGTCAAGCCCCAGGCCGAACCCCCTAGCCGAGCCATCTCCTCGTCGCACGCAGGTAAGCTGTCAGACTCGAGGCCCGACATCGTTTGTGACCTTCTCCAGTCGGGTGGAGGCAATCTCACTAACTGTAGGTGTATGCTTCTCCCTTCCTCCTCCCCTTTTCCTTTATTTCTGTTATCTTCTTCTTCTTCTTTCTTATCTCTTTGACCCTCATATTGCTTTGTTTTTCTGAGTCTTTCTCCACTCCTCTCCTTATTCTTCTTCTCCTTCTTCCTTAGAAGATCTGAGAATGGAATTTATTCGAGTTCACTCTTTTTATATATGCATACATACCTTTTTGTTGGGATAATCACTACATGAAGCATGAAGGTTCCTTTATGGATTGTTTAGATGGCTTCAATCGAACAAGTGTGTAAACCATGACTTTTATGAGGACTTGCTTTACGTGATTTTGCAACTATTGCATGCCAAGTATATGATAAAATGCTTCAATGTATGTCCATAGTGTTGTTGAATAAAATCTGGTTATTTGCGTGGTAGTGGCTATGGGTCATACTACTAAGATTTTACATCAGATGGATGGTGTAGGCTGGGCACCATTCGAAGCTTCTGGATTTTGGTGCCTGCACAAATGAACTTAGTGTTTTATTACAAGCTTGTATAATTTGCTTCCACTGAGAAGCTTCTTGGACTTGAGAACTTTTAAGCTTTAATCCGTGGAGATATTTTAACAAGGATTTGTTGGAGAGTTCACTATGTTTGTAAGGATACCTAAGTTTTTCAGTTTACTAGACCAGGAGACAAGTTTGGTAATGTATTGCATTGCTTGTTATTTCTATTCCTGCTAAGATCTCCACATGATGGACAATGAGCTTTGCATTTTAAGTTTTTCTATAGTTTATGCTCATACGAAGTAATTTTTTTTGGATCCTATGGAATGCAAAAGCCATACTTGTGTTCTTAAATGCTTCTACTATGCATTTAAAAGTTGCATTTATAGATGGGAGTTGGACGTTTTGTTTTTACATTCAACTACAGAGCACTCTACCTTCTTATGTGTTATTACCGTTATTATAAAATGTTGTCAATTTCTTAAAGCTCAACTTGATCAAAGTATTTGATTACTTGTCAATATAAATGACAGAACTCTGGATATGGGGTGATATGATGCTCAAGATGAATGTTGTAACTTGTAACAACTTTCATACATGCCAATTCAAGAATTAATGAATGGATGGGTTCCATGAATAAACATGCAGTTTGGCGTGGGATGGAAGAGATTTGTTCGAAATTTATATATGTTAGCTTGGAAGCTATTTTCTTTAATTGATCAATGCTGTGTGATAGTTTCCTTCAAGGTTTCTAGAATTCTTTATGATGTCGATATGGTTACTTAGGCTCAGATTAGACTTTATAGGACTAGAAGTTCAAAAATTATAGTTATACCTCTTAGAGTGGCCACTGAACTCAGAGGATGTTCACAGAGCCTTAAATATTGCCTTGAATATGAAAGATTTATATGCTAAAATTAAATTTTTGTTTATTTAGAGGGAAGCAGAGATTTGAGCCTTATGTTATATCTTCTCATGGAAAGATTGGAGTTGCATTTATATATGATTCAGTAAACAAATTACTTCATGATCAGTTTTATAAAACTTTCATGCATAAGTTATTTGCTTCAATGTCATCTTGGCATGACTTAGATAAAAGGTACAGTAGCTATACAGAAAAGTTTCCTTGAATGATTTCTGGGCGTGTATGAAGTTGCAAAACCTATCTTTATTTTCTTAAGTCCATTCGACACAAACTTTGAGCTGGGATAAGTAGATGAGATAGAGATTTGGCATGCACTTGTATATTACTAATTGCTTCATTTATTCTATGAAAGACACTTAGCCAAGACAATCGTATGCTTTCATTCTTTCTTTTATGAAATATTTTGGAGAAGGTTTAAGAGTTTTGAATGTTGAAAGGTTTCGTGAGTTAGTTGGAGAGGTATGTGAATGTGGGAGAGCACTTAGGTGCTTTCTTCATCATAAACATGAATAAGCCTTGTGACGGCCACTTTAAAGGATGTTAGAAAATTGCTTTGTGATGAAAAGTTGATGGGTTATTGTATGTTGGAAAGTCTTATGAGCGGTTTTGTGTGGGAAAGTTTTAGGAGTTGTTTCATAGGTGAGAAGTTCTGTTTGAGAATTAAATTTGGTTTGATGCAAGCTCCGCATGTCTTGTGTTGGAAAGTATCCTTGGTGTTTTATGTTTCATGTAGGGATTTGTACGTATTTAGTGCAATGGTGGTTTCAGGGACGGTCGGAAAAGCTTTGTGAATTATTTCATATTGAGAAACCCTACGATATGCTTTTTTGAATATTTTATAATGCAAAGCTCTGTTAGAAGATTTTCGTAGAGTTACTACCCCACGTTAAAGAAATTTATTATCCTTTTTGCATCGAAAGATTGTGGTGGGTTTCATATATGAAAGTTTTATGTTTTGCTTTGTTTGAAAGGTTCTATAAGTTGTTTTGGGGGTTTGGGACCTTATGAAGTATTTTGTGTTTGAAAAGCTTGATTGTTAAAAGGCTTTCTTAGTTCTCCTTTCATGAATCAGTTTTCTTTCTCATATTTGCATTCGATTACAAGATGAGTTTAAAAGTGTATAGTGGGGGCATCTTTGAGTTCAAAGTTGAAAGACCTTTTTTTTATTTCAAGATTGATTTTCTTCTTTGCTATTTTGAGTTTTATATGAGAAGTGATTTGGGTCATCGTGTCAAGTATTTTGGGTGCTGTCTTAAAACGTGGGAACAGTAAATAGCATCCAAATTTCCCTTCCTCTTGTTTGCATTTGGCTCAAATGCTGAATTGGAACCAAGGGTGGGTTAAAGGCATGGCTGACTTTGACAAGGCATGCCTATCAATGAGATGCTAATATTCCTTAAAAATAATAAATAAAGACCATTTTTGTAACAATGTGGGGAGTTCTTAAAATTTGGGACAGTCCTGGAGAGCAAACAGCCGAGCTAACATCCAGACGAAAGAAAAGGTATGTTTTTATTTAATGGCATTTTATTTTGATTATTTGCATATTGAACATGATCATGCTCTCATCCAATCTTTGTTCATTTCTTTGTGCTTTTGTGAGGTATATGTGGGGAAGCAAAGAAGGAGCTTTTTAGGAGCACTAGACGAAGGAGCTTGGACAATCGGATCCGAGCAGCAGTCGTCCCCATTCATTCTGGTGGGGGTGCTATGGGCGATACCACCGGGTCATAACCCCCGGTGTTGTGAGTTTTTTTAAAAAACTTAGATAGCCTCTAGGGAGCCCATCTGTGTGTATGTTCCCCTACCATTAGGGCCCTGTAGAAACTTCAATTCTTAGGTAATTTTCTTCTTTTATCTTATTTTTTTTAGATCCCTAAAACCACTTACACATATACGAGTATCTAAAGGGTTAGAAATAAAACCTCTTTTCATTCCCTACAACACTAGTGACACATAAGGACAAAAATTAAGGACCGAGTCTTAGAGAACTTAGACTTAGGATGCATGCTCTCTTAGGATAGAAACACCAAACATAAAAAACTCAGTGATACGTCACCCTAGGGTTAATCTGCCTTCATTCATTAATAAATCAGTAAAATCAATCATAATCTAAATCATAAATGCATTAAAACACTTAATCTTTAATTAAACTACAATCAACATACGAAATCACTAGGAGGTGGAATTTGAACATAAACTTGAACTAAAATCTAATTAAGACATTAATCACCTCTTAATCAAGTATTAACTAAATAAAATTCATCAAAACAAACTCAAATTCTAGGAGTTATAAAATTGGGAAGCAAATCTAACTCGAACCTGAAAGACCTTATAATATCCAAACTTTGAAAATTTGTAACTAATTACAGAAAAATCCAAATCAAGTAAATTAAAAAGCACTCAACTCTAATCAAAGTCTACTATTCATTAAAAATATTAACTTTCCAAAAATTAATATAATTTGAAAAGTCAACTCTCTGGTCAACTGTAGTTTAATAACTAGGGCCTGAAACTCCTAAAATCATAACTTTGCCTAGAAAACTCCAAATCCAACAAACTAATAGTCTAATTACTCATGGTAAGGTCTAGTATTTAATAAAAATACTAACTCCCCTAGACCCAACCTGTTTCTAATAATGACCTTTTTGGACCCCTTAACTTAGCGTATAGGAGGACCTCGGACCTTCTAAAATTCGCTAATATAACCTAAACATTAAAGATTGCTACCATAAGTATTAAAATAGATCCACAAACTAAACTAATTGAAAATGGACCCTAATTTATTAATATTTAAATTTTAATCAAATTCTCTCCTTTTCTGGCCTTCATCAAACCTAAACTCAAAATAGCTTAAACTAGTTACCTGACATATGACTCATCTAAAGCCACACAACCTACTACACGCACATAGAATTGTTTGCTAGGGCACCACTTCTAATTCTAGGTTAGGCCGGTGTTTTTATTTTTTTCTGTTTCTGTGATGCGACGCTCTTGCATGTGGCACGTGTGTTGTCTGTTTTGACTTGGAGTGTTTGTTTATTTTATTACTGTACTATACTTTACTTGTGATATGATTGCTTGTGCGTTAAAACTACCCCTAAGCTAGGGATGTTTTATACTAACTCAGTCTTATGCAGGTGGCCACGCTCATGCAGCACTAAAATAGAGGGGGCGATAATCATTAATCTTTAAAATTAAAACTGTTTTTTGTAGGTGCTCCAGAAATTGCTAAAGCCCCCTCCCTAAATTAAAAGAATGTGGCCAAGTGTGTTTACTTTTCTGCACATATATAACTGCTTGGGATTTTTTTTTATTAGGATAACCTTGCAGGTTCAGTCTGGGTTTAGATTTTATTTGATGTAATTTGTAATTCATATCGAGTTGTGAAAGTCTTTAAAGGCATGGCATTTCAAATGTTAGGTACCCAAAGGGAGAAAGAAAGGCCCTCTCTTGGGGAGTTTCTTTCTCATTTGGGTACCCTTTTAGAGAATGATCTAAAGGAGGATGATCCGAAGGAGGAAGATTTGAAGGAAGATGATCCACTAAAAGATGAAGATTTGAAGATGAAATGCCTTGCATTTAAGACTTGCGTTGTTCAGTAGGATTAGAATCCAGGTTGTTGTCGGTGGAGCTTGGCCACCATTACTTTTTGGTAGACCCTGGGTTGTACTTATACGGTACTTGCCGTAGATTGTGGATTTTCTTTACTTTGTTCTGTAGATTTATATCGATGTGTTTACTTTGTGTGCGTATTAGAAATGGCATACTTTTTCTAGGTTTTTTTCTTGCATGTGCTTGGCCTGATTTCGTTAGGCTCTTTAGGAATAAAATTTTTCTACTCATAACTAACACTTAAAATTTTAAGAATTAAATAACATAGAAACCTAACAACCTAGGGAATAGCCGGAGCCATCTGGGGTCGCATGTATATTAATGCATTCTCTACCTCCTTGCTATAAGATACTTCCCCACCTACGGGTAGAGTCTAGATAATCCGACCTATGAGGATGAGGTGCTGGATCTGGGAAGTCTAGTCTTTTCTAAAAAAAATTATTTTTTAAGCCTCTTTAAAATTCTATGCATACCTGATTTGGAGACTTTAACCAGCATGCATTATATTAGAGACTAATTAAATCAAAACTTTAATCGCATTAGTTCTAGGAGCATACACCCTACAAAAGTCCAGGGCCAGTTAGGAAACTCTCTAGATGTCGGCCCTACTTCCAAAAACCAAACTACCTACCCATCTTTTATAAAGACTGGACAGCATGGATTTTATACGACTAGGTGGTTAGCTGGCTTTCCTTTTCAGGTAGGATATAAGTCTAGGATGCATTAGCTAGGACACGGGTCTTAGTGTTGTGTTGAACACTAAGCCCACTAGATCTAGGGTTCAAGGCTACAACTATCGGTGTCTTGTAGTATGCCTCATCGGTGGGTAAGTCTCCTTTCTTTCAGGGGCTATAAATCCTGCCTATCTGCATCACATGGATGACACCACCTCCATCTTTCTCTCTCGTATGCTTCGAGTGCATGACTTTCTTTTCTCCAA
Source organism: Dendrobium chrysotoxum (assembly GCA_019925795.1). Taxonomy (NCBI): domain Eukaryota; kingdom Viridiplantae; phylum Streptophyta; class Magnoliopsida; order Asparagales; family Orchidaceae; genus Dendrobium; species Dendrobium chrysotoxum. The sequence goes on along the minus strand of CM034309.1, from coordinate 366,057 downwards.
TTTCTTCTTACTACCTTAGTCCCTCCGGGTGTTGATCTGAGCCATGTATGCTGACTAAGCCTAGTTGAAACTTTCTTTCCCTTTGAGTAGGATTTCCTAGTCTTCTCCCTATGTGCCAATCCCAATTTGGGAAGAATAATGTAGAATCCTTAATCAAGAGTTTTCTCGGGCCCTAGCTTGAGATGTAATTAACCACGGGGGCTTGCGCCCGTGGGAAACCGAATCCCACTTTCAAATAAACCCCACTCGAACTGATGTATCGGGTGGGGGAAACCCGTTGATGATGATTCGATTGTACACATTAATACCCATCGGGGTGTGCTGGTGAGAGCCACTATCCTCAATGGTTAATCATATGTGTGATCGAATCTGCCCTCCCATTAGCCAAATACTGTCTCGCCTCACAGGGCAGCAGTGTTTAGTGTCCTTTCGGAGGTCCACAGATTGAATGGGAGGTCGAGAGGGTTTGTGCCCTTGGCGTGCAAAGGAAAGAGATGAGATAGAGAGTTGGTGTTTTCTGCATGTGTATTTAATTGAGAGGAGTCAAGCTTTTTTCTTATAGCATTAATTAGAAGTTATGGGAGTTATAAGTGATGTGTGCAGGAACCGTTAGTTGAGATCTAATGCTGGGGGATTAAGAGTAGTTAGATGAGATCTAATGGATTAATTTATTCACCAAAATTTTAGTCACTTGTTTGCTTGTAATTTTGCTTTACTTAGTTGGATTAAACTTTAGATTCACCATCAAAGTTAGTAAATTCCCCCCAACATACATGATATGCACCGATAGAAAATCATATTTATTGCAAACTAGTTGACCTTATGGATATCCAAAATTATATTTTAGATATCACGCTAAGGGTCCTTTATAGATATCTTTTAGGTACATATAGATACTTTTGTGAAACTTATGAATTGGTTTTAGAAGGCACCCCTCTTTTAGTAAATATGGCTTTATTATATACTCTATAGATAAAAATTTCAGCATGATGCCCTAAATGTTTATAAAAAATATATATTACACTATAATTTTAATTCTTTTTTTCTTTGCACTTTTATATGAGCTTGACATATTTATTTCAAATTTGATTGCAGGTAGGTTAAATGGTTCCCTAAGTTTTATAGATCGACCAATTGGTGTGACTTCTAAAACCTTTGGCTCTTAAAAGAGACTTCAGCTCAGGTACACTTTAATTTTTTATAGATTTTACTTTATATTTACACTGCGCTATATATATATATATATATATATATATATATATACACTAATGCCTCTACAGGCCCCCAGAAGAAGTAGAATACCGGTGGTATTTAGAAGAAATGGGGCAAGATTGTTGAAGTTAGGAAGCATCTACAAGCATAGGCTGAGACTATTAACCTCTCTTTCAGGATTAGATCTCCTAGGAAATCGGCTTCAACCTCTTGTAATTGTTAATGTACTTTTTTTATTTTTTACTGGTGTAAGCTTATAAAATATAACTCTAAATTTGTATATAATCTTTAATCACTATAATTTAAGAGCATCATTTATTCTCAAGTGTTTACGAGATTTTTTTTCACCATTATTTGTAATTTAAATTATTATTAGGCATATTAGTTTAAGGTTTTTTAGAGTCAACTATTACATTTCTTTTACAGCTCTATGTATTTGCTAGCCTCATTGATAAATATAAGATCTTTTAGTTTCTTGAGAGCTAAGCATTGAAATATAGTCCCTCTAAACTCAACTTATGGTAGTTTATTATATTATTAATCAGATTTTTCATATTAAATGAACTTATTGTTGCGAATCCGGTTTCAAGGATTATGATTTTGATGATAGCAAACATTTTTGTTTCTATTTTAGTGTCTAACCTTTCAGGTTCACAGGATCAATTACAATTCAAGCCAGCTCAAGATCAAGTCAGTCTATGTGTGTTATAGGTTTAATGTATTTTTTCATCTTTCTTAAGTCAAGTGTAATGTAACGGATCCCCAAGCTAAGTAACCTTGCACACACACACTCAGGGGGAGAGATTTAGTGAGTAAGAGTTTCTGTTCTGATTTTGTTCATATCATCCTAGACGATACTCATATCATCCTGGATGATCCATTAAAAATAGAAACCCTAATTAGGGCAACTATGTTAAGTTGGTCTGATTAAGCAAATCATCCTGGATGATACACCCATCTTACAGGATGATATGCTCAAATAAAAAATTCTCAGCCACCAGACTACGGTAAGTTTTATTTTTAGAGATTTCATATGATCATCCCGGACGATACATGTATCATCCTGGATGATCCATTATAATCATACCTAAATGAGTCAGGTGATTAAGGAAAGTAATTATGGTTTGATTGATTCGATCATATCATCATGGAGGATTACAAGATCATCCTAGACGATCCATTAGAAATCCTAACCGTCCAGTGCATTTCACCTATATGCCCCAACGTATCCTCTAGATGATATTACTAATTTTAAATTGATTGTACGGGATGATAGAGATATCATCTTGGATGATTAAGTCATTTTGAAATCGTCCAGCAGGTTTTTGACTGTATGCCCTGAAGTATCCTTTGGACTATATTCTCAATTTTGAACTAATCGTACGGGACGATATAGATATCATCCTGGATGATCAAGTCATTTTGAAATCGTCCAGCATGTTTTGGCTTTACGACCCGGGCTGTGTGCCGAATAAAATTGGGTACTTTTGAACTAATCGTACAGGATGATAGAGATATCATCCCGGACGATCAAGTCTTTTCCTTGTGATCGTCCAGCCTTTTCACTTGGATGACCCGAAATATCCTCTGGAATTAATCTTTTAGGATGATCGTAAAATCTTCCCAGATAATCTGAACAAATATGTCTTCTAATCGTCCAAGGAAACCAGATCGTCCAGGGCAAAAGGGGCTGATTTATACTGACCGTATAGGATGATCGAAGATCATCCTGGACGATCTTTGACAACAAGTTGTAATTTATGGCTATTTTTGAGCCCTTCTATTTAAGATCTTTTTCTTGCAATAAGAAAAATCTTTTACTGCAGTCCTTTCCTGTAAGAACCATGAGAGAGAGATAGAGCTTGGTAGAGAGAGAGAGGATCTTGTGAGGGGGAGTTTATGAGGTGTTCACAAAGGTTGGTCCAAGCAAGGATCTGAGTCATCTTCTCTGGTCATCATCTCTTATCTTGTTGGTGTCTCTGTGGAAGGATCATCTGCAAGAAGATCCAGGTTCTCTGCCTAGTTCAGGAGGAAGCGAAAGGAGGTAAGGTTCTCTGCCTGCTTCAGGAGGAAGTGAAAGGAGTCCGGGTTTTCTGCCTCACCGGGTTAATGAAAAAGAGTTTTGTAAATGCTTCTCCACCTTGCTATGGGAGTAGAATGAGAGTCACTTTATTTTAGTGCAATACCTAGAGGGGAAGCTCCGGAGAGTGGACGTATGTCAAGTTGACCGAACCACTATAAAATCTGGTGTGTTCTTTCTGATTATTTTTTGCACTTTATTTTACTGTAATTAACTGCTTGGGTGAAATCTGTGTTTGATCTATACTATTGCATTTATTTTAAAACATTCAAAAAGATTTTCAAAATCATTTTTGCCCATTAAATTTTTAAAACTACAAATTCACCCCCACCCCCCCTCTTGGTTAGTCTCGAGCTAGTTCATAAGGGCTTAACATCACTAATGAACTTTCACTCATTAAATAAGTTTAATTCTTAGTAGAGTGTTGATATTCCCTCTATTAAAGCTTTATGCTTTTACAAATTTGATGGAGTTTTTATCTAATTTGTCAGGTACTTAAATTATCATACCCTAGAATTTAAATTGGAAGAATTCATTTCTTTTATCTTTCAACATAGCTATCTAATTTCTTTATCAATAATAATATCTGTAAAAATAAATCTAATAACCAAAATATCAATAAACATCTTTATTTATTACTTCAAAAATTATATATAACACTCACGAATCATATAAATATAACACATCAACTAGTCATGAGTATAAAGGAATAACTAAAATAAAAAAGCAAAACTTGATGAGTTCTTATCAATCTTACACTCGTGATCCTCTACCATGACCTGAAATAATTGAAATAATATATAATGAGCTAAAGAGCCCAGCATGTCACTAACTCCTACAATTAACTCAAAGCATGGTAAAGAAGCAGCATGCATATCATTAATCATTTCATAATAATAGTAGTCACTATAATCATAAATTTGTGCATAAATAATATATATATATATATATATATATATATATATATAGTAAAATCTATGAAGTAATAGAACAATATGGTATTGAAACCAATAAACCAATATGGGGTTCAAATTAATAAAGCAGTCATTATTGTAGCACTATTTAATTAGTAAGAAAGTCATGTAAATTAGTAGAATCAAAGCCTTGATAAAGACCATCAAAACCATATCAATACAATAAAATCATAAAATAGTATATATATGCTATCCAACTATTCTATATCAATATCAGATCAATATCATAATCACATGTTTAGTATATCACATAATTGGTAATAGTGAATCATTAAATAGTGATAATATCATTGAATAAGTACCATTATCAGTGAATTAGTAACAATATCATTGGTGACTATAATAATAGAGTAGTATAGTAATAATAACAATAAATCCAGAAAGTGATAGTAATTGGAGAAGTAACAGCACGGTCATATAGTATAATAAATTAGTAATATGTATTCTAGTAATCACACTAAATAAGTAAAGAGTTTTAGAAAGCAGTGTTTTTTTAGGAATATGTTAGTTGTTAGTAACCATTGGCTTAGTGAAGAGTCGATGTCAGTAAAACTAATTTTTTACTTGTTCTCACATACATTATTATCACAGTATTATAACAATAATAACAATCATCTATTACACACTCACATACCCATTTTTATTCACAATACTTGTATTAAAAGTATCCTTAAATAAAAATACTCAAATCTAACTTAATTATAAATAAAATACAATAACTTCTATTTTATCTGATGAAATTTAGAAATGTTACACTCAAAACATTTCAGTACAATAGCATACAAAATATTATATGGTAGAAGTTCACTAAATTAAGAAAATATGCAATACATTTAATTTAGAAGAAATTAGATGGTCAAAATTAAATTATTTGAAAATAGAATTAGGGAATAGGTCTTCTACCTTGATCTGAGTAATTTTTGTAAAAATGGGCAAAGCTGATCAATGACCAAAATGCAACTTTCCTCTTTCTCACTTCTCTTTTCCTCCCCCGTCTCCCTGTTTCCTTCTCATGCAAGCTAATGTTGTCAATGGTGAGAGAAGAGAGTGAGTGGATATATAAAGTTTTTAGTGCATAGCACCACAGCACCACACCCAACACAGTAGCGTTATATGCCAAATCCAAAATTATCGTAGAATGGAGGCTTCAATATCATAGAAGGGATTTTTAGCGCCATTATGCCTAAAGGCCCTGATATTTCCCTTAAGAATTTAGAAATTCAAATTTTTATTAAAATTATTTTTCAAAATTTTGTGTTGTTACAATCTACCCACCTTAGAAAAATATTATCCATGATATTTCCCTTAAAGGTTTGGGCACAAAATTGATATAAAACAAACTCGTATAACCAAAATCAAGTCAAAACTCATTGAAAGTAATCAATTTCTATCATATAGTCATATAATTAAGTCAAACACATATCATTCACTTATGCAATAAAATTTCATGTCATTCAATTATTCAAAATAAATTCTTACTAGTTAAGCTCTTAGGTTGTTATTGTCGTGGCATCACTAGAGTAGGTATTGTCCATCATAGTACAACAAACTCCCTTTGAATTCCACTCATAACTCCATCATTAGCCCTATTTATCAATCTTTTATTATAGCCTATCGATCATGTAGTCCTTTGTTCTCCAGTCTGCCTTGATTATCCTTCTCCACAATTAGTTCTTACTTAAAATCCTTTTTGGGGACAATCTACTACTTTGTGTCCCTGCTTTCCACAGCAATAACGTCACCTTGTATATAGGTAATTCTAGCCTGAATGTTTAATGCATACATTCACTATAGTTACCTGTAGATGGCATTGATCCAGATCCTCTTAAATCACTATATCTACTTTTCTTATCACCAACATTATCTTTGTCCCTTCATACTTTATCTCTGATCCTCCTCCTGCTACTTATATATGTGGATCTCACATCATATCTGGATGTTGGTACTGTCAAATCAATCTATATCAGTCTAGCTTACTTCACCAACTCAAAAAATCCTTAAATTCACAAAGGAACTAATGAATGTCATAATTCATTGTTCAACCCTTCTAGAAATCTATAACACTTTTCTTCAGAAATAGGGATCAAGTGACAAGAATACATAGCCAATGTAGTAAACTTAGCTTCATAGTGCATCACTATCTTACGTCCATGTTCTAGTCTAATAAAAGCTTCTTGCATCTATCATCGAGATGAAGAAGGTATGAACCACATCCTAACTATCACAATGAATTCATCCCAAGTAGTCTTAGTATTGGTCTTCTCCTACAGTTTCTCTCTCTATTGTATAATCTACAAACTCTTAGATGATCCTTTAAATAATAAATAACTAATGATACCTTCCAATTCTTTGGGCACTACATGTTGTCAAAGATCTTCTTTATCCTCAATAACTAGTCTTTTGTAGCTTAGAGTTCTACTACTCCTTTGAATAATGTGGGCTTCATTTTATGAAATATCTACAAAAGCTTATCTATCACTTCTTCCTTGCTTCCAAATGGCTTGCTCTAGCTATTACCCATTACTTGTGCAAGAACACAAGCTAGCTGCCTAATATTGTCTGACATTGCTAGTGTTGCACTGTGTTGCCTTTTGATACATCTTACTCTGGTAGATCCATTTCAACTGTCCACTCTTACATAACTAAGTATGGTCTAAATAATTTACACGTGCAATCAATTATATATGCAAAATAATGCACCTTAATCTATCCAATCTATCTAACTCATAATCAATTCATATAGCTCTGATTTATAATTCAATTATTTCAACAACTATGCTCTAATACCATTTTGTTATGCCCTAGAATCTAAATTGGAAGAATTCGTTTCTTTTATCTTTTATATAATAACACCAAAGCTATCAAATTTCTTTTATCAATAATAATATCACCAAAAACAAATCTAGTAATTAAAACATTAATATACATGTATTCATTACTTTAAAAATTAAATACAATACCAAAGAATTATATAAATATAAAATGTCATCCAATCTTGACTACAAAAGAATAAATAAAACAAAAGAAACAAAACTTGATGAGTCCTAATCAATCTTATACTCTTGATGATCTGCCTTAACCTGAAACTATTGAAACCACACATAATAAGCTAAAGTGCCCAACAGGTCACTAACTCCTACAACTGACTCAATGCACGATAAATAAATAGTATGCATGTCATCAATTAATTCATAATAAGAGCAATCATTATGATCATGAATTTGTGTATAAATAATAAATAATGTAGTAGCAGTAGAATTTGTAAAATAGTTGTAACAGTACTTTATGAAAATTAGTAAACCAGTATAGGGGTCAAATAAAAAAAGCAGTCTTTCATAACAATACTATTTAATTAGTAAAAAATTTATATAAATCAATAGAATTAAAGTCTCGATCAAGACTGTTAAACCATATTAATACAGTTAAATTATATAATATTATACATATGTTATCTAACTGTTTCATACCAATATTAGATCAATATCATAAGCACATGTTTAACATATCACATAATTGGTAACAGTGAATCAGTAAACAATAATAGTATCAATGAATTAGTATCATATCATGGATGATTGTAATAGTAGAGCAATATAGTAACAGTAATATTAATTAGTACATTAACAGTAAGGTTATACAGTAACAATGAATCAGGAATATGCATTCCAAAAATTCATACTAAATAAGTAAAGAGTTCTTACAAAGTAGTGTTTTTCTAGAAGTTAGTTAGTAGTTAGTAGTTAGTAACCATTAACTTAGTAAATAGAGTCGTCACTCCATACTCGTCGGCATATTAATAAGTTATAACTCCCAATTAGTGAATCACATGAATCAGTAGAGGATAAATCATACCATAGTATTTAAAGAAAGCCCATAGACATTTTACTTGTCAATTAGTCTTAAGCCGATGTCTGTAAAACTAGCCTTCTATTTATCCTCATGTATATTATTATCATAGTATTATAATAGTATTAGCAATCAGCTATTACCCACTCACATATCCATTTTCATTCATAATACTTGTTTTAATAATATGCTTAAATAAAAATACTCAAATTTTTATTTAGTATAAATCATATAAAATATAATAACTTCTATTTTATTTGGTGAAATTTAAAAATATTATAGTCAAAATTCCTAGAATAATCAGTATAATAACATACAAAAACTTATGCTGTTGAAGTTCACTAAATCCAGGGAAAATGTAAGAAATTCAATTTAGAAGAAATCAAACTGTTATAATCAAAATCTTTAAAAATAGAAATAGGGAATATGTCACCTACCTTGATCTAAGCAATTTTTGACAAAGTAGATCGGTGACAAAAATGTGACTTTTATCTTTCTCTCTCCTCTTTTCCTCCCCCTTCTTCCAATTTCTTTCTCATACAAGCTGGCGTTGGTAGCTATGAGAGAGGTGAGTGAGTGAAAAATACATAAAAATAATAATTTTTAGAGAGTAGCGCCACCACCCAGCTCCACAACACTTTATGCCAAATCCAAAATTATAGTAGAATAGAGGCTTCAATGCTAAGGGGACGATTTCTGTTGTCGTTGTGCTCAAGGGTCCAGCACCACAACATCACAATCTCAGCATCGTAGTGATCTAATTAAAATCAAAATTTAGATTTGTATTAAATTATTTTTAGAAATTATGGGTTGTTACATGAATTATCTTATTTGACTTATCAAGATTTTTAATATATCTTTTGCCCTCGCTCTAGCTTCAATGGGTTTAATGAAGGGATTTTTCTGATTTATCTTCTTTGACTTATCTGGAGTATAATATGCCTTCTTCCCATTCTTTACATTTTCATGGGCTTAATGAAGAATGCATACCAGTGACCAAGCCTTCAAGGCTTTTATTCAGTCAATTATAGATGGTCATCAGTCCATAGCTTTATGAATGATGGACTTTGTTAATGATAATATTCCTTTAGTTTAGCCTGGGGCTTTACAAGAACTGTGGGATGACTTCTTCGATCCTGAGCATTGTGCTTTATTACACATGCTGAAGAATAGAAGCACCTTTGGTCTTCGCTTTATACTTAATGTAATCACTAAAGAGAATAATGTTACAACTCGGGCTCCCGAGTTTATGATTTTGATGATGACAATATTATTGAGTGCCTCTTTATTTCTCCTAGTATTTATTGTGTATACATGTTTGTGTGTTGACTAACATTTCAGGTACAACAGGCACCGGTCTTTAAAGATTCAGGGCTCAAGACTGGGTAGAATAGGTTATGTCGAAAGAGAATGTAATTTTCATTTATTTATTTTAACTTCTTGAGTCAAGTCCTGTAAAGGTGCATGATAGCCTGGTGACCGTGCACACACACACAATGGGAGAAAATTTAATGTTAAATATTTTAATTTTTCTGTACATCGTACTGTACGATTTGGATCGTACTGTACGATCTGGTGTTACAGAAATTAATTAAAATATTTTATTTTTCTGGAAAAAAATTCTTTTGAAATATAACTAATCGTACAGTACGAACACCACATCGTACTGGACGATCTGGTATAATTAGAAACCCCGTCGATCATTAAATTAGGCAAAAATTTGAATTTGAAAATTATTCTATTCGTACTGTACGATCCTAATCGTACTGTACGATGTTTAAAATATTGCCTAATTTAATCCTGTGATTATTCAATCGAATCTGCGTAATTTTGATATTTGGATCATACTGTACGAACTGGATCGTACTGTACGATGATCAGAGACGATTTTGGTCGTCCCAGGATTCGTCCTGGACGAACTGCACTTCGATTGAACTAATCGTACTGTACGATTCTGAGATCGTACAGTACTAACAGGTCAAATTCTGCACATTGTACTGGACGATCCTGCGATCGTACTGTACGATCTTTGACGGCTGAATTGGATTTTTAGGATTTTTTGAAGCCCTCTATTTAAGCTTTCTCATAAGACTTTGTAGGAGTCTTTTTGGGCATTCATTGAGTTGTTTTTCTTCTAAAGAAAGCTTGAAGAGAGAGCTTTGGGCTAGGGAGAGAAAGGGTGGAGTTTGTAAGAGAGGGAGAAGATCCTTGTGGGCTTCAAGGGAGTGTGAGAGGGGGTTTTCACACGGTTGCTCCGGCGAACTTGCACCTGAGTTCCTCCAAGAGTCAAGGTTTGTCTTGAGGGAAGCTTTGGGAAGAAGAAGACCTCTTTGGTGTCAAAAGACCCGGCTACTCCGCCGCACCGGGAAAGGTGAAAGTGATTCAAGGTCCTCTGCCTCACCAGGAGGGTGAAAAGAAGTCAAGGTTCTCTGCCTGTGAAAGGAGTACGGTCCTCTGCCGCACCGGGTTGGTGGAAGAGAGTTTGTAAGGGCTTCTCCGCCTAGCTGAGGGGGCTAAATGAGAGACACTATAGTGATAGTGCAATACCCGGAGAGGAGGCTCCGGGGAGTGGACGTAGGTCATAGTTTGACCGAACCACTATAAATCTGGTGTGCTCTTTCTGATTTTATTTTCCGCACTTTATTTTTGTGCATCTTATTTTCTATTATAACTGCTTGGTGAAAATCTGAGAATATTATTTTATTATGATAATTAGAGAATAATCACCATCTTTATATAACAAATCATCAGCTTCCGCATTTGACTAGTTAAGTTATTATTGTAAAAAAATCTAAAAAATCAATAAATATTAGAGCTCTTGGCGCATCTCGATCTTTCAAGTGATATCAAAGCATACACTTGACTTTCAAATAACACTTACAATTTGATAAAGATATTGATTATAGCTTGGTGACTTGAGTTAAATGAGATTCATTTTCTCAATTCTATCTCAATCCATTTTGCCAACTAAGAAAATCGTCTGAGTTAAAACTATTTTATCTTATGAAGTTGGATAAACATCGAGCTTGATAGTATTTGTCATCAAGCTAAAGAAAATATGTGCTTTTCTACTACAACCTATTATCATAGCTTATTGAAAAGGAAAAACTATCAGTGACTCAGTTGCATCTATGCTTATTTAGTTAGATATTATACATGTATTCAAGAATTGGACTTGTGCTATAATAGCTCATGCCTTTTTAACATAACTTCATGAGATTGTTGGATTTGAAAGTCTCCTCATTTGAACTTCAAGATTTTGGCAAATTGGGATATGCATCTGCACCCATTGTAGTGATCACGCATAAGCACACTTAAAGCCATTAGCTTCTATTCACATTTATGTAATAATGTTTGGTTTTATCATTAGTAATTTTAAATATTTTTTTGGGAATTTTAGCGTGAAGCATGATGTTGACCCAAATAAATATTTAAAATACCCCATATCTTAGAGGAAAATTCCAATGATCATTAAAATTTAAACATTAAAAATACCCCTGTCTTGTAGGGAATCCCTATGATATTTTGAAATGTTTTCTTACTTCATAAGAGAATTTCAAGAAAGAGCATATCACACTTTTAATGATATTCTAGAAATGCATTCTTACTTTGTAAGAGAATTTCCAAAAAAGCTTAGCATAATTTTTGTTACATTTTTTAAATGCATTCTCAACTTTTATGAGAGTTTCAAGAAGATTTTAACATATTGTATAGAGAGAATATTTTTAGTAATACAATTTTTTTAAATACAATAGTCTCCAACTTGCTTTTTTTCCCCTAAGAATGATACTTCATAAGATTTCTCTCATTGATTGACCAAATAGGTCTTTAACCATCCATATTGATAAGTTTATAAACTCCTTCCTAATACATCTCTTTAATGATAAAAGGGCCTTCCAAATTAGGTTCAAATTTATTATCAATTCTACAGTGTGGGATGATTGGCCTTTTTAGTATGAAGACCAACTCCCCTTCTTGAAAAGCTCAATGGCGTACCATATGATTACTTAATAATTTTATAAATTTTGTTGAGCTTAGAGCCTGACTTCATCTAGTGCATCAAGATCTTTAATTCATAAGCAAGCATTTTGTTATACCTTGAGGTCATAGTGAATAGCAACTAACTCAATTTCAAATGGCAGTACAGCTTCAGCTCTGAACACTCATGCAAAGGAGTGGTTTTGGTTAACATTTTGTACGTAGTTAGATATACTCAAAACGTCTCTATCATCTTGTTATGTAATTCTCTTTTATTTTTAGTAAGAATTTTTTGAGTTACTTTACCAATATCTTATTGAAATCTTCCACCAATCTATTTGTCCTTGGATTATAAATTAATGAATACCTCCAATCAATTTTATTTTGATCAATGAATTTATAATTTTTGATACTTTTAAAAGCTAGGCCACTATTAGAAATTATGCGGTGGTACACAAAATCTATAAAATAATATTATGGCTAAGGAAGTTGATCATAGGATTAGTAGTGACTTCTTTAAACAAAGCCGCTTAAGCTCACTTAGAAAAATAATTTTTTGCTGTTAATATAAAACGATGTCCTAAAAATGATGGTGGATCAATCGATCAAATTATATTAATATCCTAAGATTCAAACGTCCAAGATGCAACTATGGCTTACAACAGATTTGGAAGTTGATGTATGATAGATATCACCATGAATTTGACATTCATAATATTTATTAGCATGATTAATACAATCGCTTACCATTGATGGCCACTAATAACCATTTCTTTTAACTTTGATGGCCATTTTAGGATATGATTGGTGTGCACCACAAAGTCCTTTATGAACTTCAGATATAACTTTATTGGCTTCATCTATCCCTAAACTTCATGGTAATATTTAATCACATATCTTCAATATAAAGTGTTATTGACAAATCATATCACAATGTCTTTTCTTTATTTTGTGCGGCCAATGATTTATCTGTTAGGAGTCTTCCTTCTTTGAAGCAATCGATGAAAGGTTTCTTTCAATCATCTTGCTCTTAAAATTTTTGGGATTCTAGCTAGGATTTTGAGGCTCTACTAGACTTTCTTTTAATATACCAAGATTTATTCTATTGACCTTATAGATTAACTTGTGATGGAGAATGAGGATCAATTATAGTTTCATCTTGTTGGCTTGAGCTTGATGACCATTCTACCTATGGGAAGTGTAGAATTGCTGGCTCTAGTACTCGATGATTGTGGACCCCAATCAATACAGACTCATTATTCCAATTTGGCTAAGGAGTTCACTTTACTATTATGGGATCGAGAGATTTAAATTAGTGTAACATTTTTTACTTTCTTCATGAGCTCGAGGACTCACCTATGATAGTAAGCCATCCCAAGCTTGTTGATTTTATAGACACCTAATACTTGATTTATAACGAGTTGAGAATCACCAAAAATTTTGAGATTTTGAATTTCCATTGAAATAATGATTTCAAGACTAGATAGTAAGGTTTTATACTTAGCTTCATTATTAATTTGGGGTTTATTTAAACTAAATAAATATCTCATTATTATTTTGTTAGGCACAACAAAGATAAGACTAAAACTGACATAAGTTTTTAGGAGATTTAGAGGTTGGGTAGGTTTAATTGATGATGCTCCATCAAAATATATTTCCCAAATTTGTAATTTCTCATTTTTTAAAGATAACTAGAATTTGTTCATTGGAGAGATCATTAGTAAGTGGTGAATCTATAGAGATCGGATGTGTGAATTTGTCCTTTCACAGCTTTTTGAGGCATATATATAATATCAAACTGTAGTAAACTTACTACCCACCTCGTGAGGAGGGGGCTGTCAACATTGGTCTTGTCATCAAGAATGTCAATAGATCAACCTTCAATATTAAAGTGACTTTATAAAAAGCATATAATGGTGAAGTTTTTTTATAGATAAAATCAAAGCTAGAAAATACTTCTCAATTAAAGAATAATGCATTTCTACTCTAATTATCCTATGACTGATATAGTAGAGAGCATGCCTTTTATCCTCTTTATTATGTTGTGCCAATAATGCTCTGAGGGGCTCTTTTAATATAGTTGTGTATGAGATGAGAGGCTTCCTTGAAATCACTGTTGTTAGAATTGATGGGCTTAATAAACATCTCTTGATTTTATCAAAAGCTTTTTGGAATTCATCATCACATTTGAAATGAACATCTTTCTTCATCAATCTTGCAAATGATTGACATCTTCCTGACAAATTTGAGATAAACCATCATATAAACACAAGTTATCCTTATAAGGAATGAAGCTAATGGAAACTTTTTGGAGGTGGCATTTCCATAATTTCCTTAATTTTGTTGGGATCAATCTCAAATGATGTACAATATACCCAAGAAACTTTCTTGAGAAAACTCTAAAAACATACCTAAGTGGGTTCATTTTGAAATTTAATTTTTTAATCCTTTCAAATATAACCCTTAAGTCCTCAAGATGATCTTTTTGATTCATGCTTTTAACAACAATATCATCTACATATCATTCAACCTTCTAGTGGATAATCTCACCAAAGATATGTGTCTCAGACCTCTAGTAGGTAGCCCCAGCATTCTTTAAGTCAAATAACATGACTGTGTAACAAAATATGCTAATAAGTGTTCTAAAAGATATATGGTTTTCATCTTCAACCATCATTTTGATTTGATTATATCCTGACAATCCATCCATAAATGAGAATATGTCATAGTTGAAAGTATTACCAACTAGTAGTTCTAATATTGGAAGTGGAAAGTCATCTTTTAGATACGCCTTTTGAGATCTCAAATTTTAATACATATATAAATTTGACCATTCTTCATCTTCACCAGGATAATATTGTCAATCCAATCAACATATTTTTTTCTTGAATGAAACCTACTTTGATAAGCATCTTGGTTTCTATTTTCACATGTTTTTTAATTTCTAGTCTCATCCATCTTGGAACTTATTTAACAGTTATTACATCTAACTTAATAGCTAATCTATGAACAGTTATGTCAGGGGATAACAAAGGAATTTCATTTTGTCCAGGAAAAGCATTCCCTGAATTCATTGTGTAATGCTTTCATCTCCTCGGCTTTACCATTAAAAAGAAGGGCACTGATAAAGGTCGGGCAAGGGTCCTCATTAGTTCCCAAGATAATTTCTTTCAGTTCATCCATGGTAATGGCCTGTCAACTATCTTCAAGTTCTTCTGGTGCAGGTTTAGCTTCAATAGCTTATTCTATTAAGAAATTAACTTCATAAAGACCATTAACATCTTTATTTATAATCTCCATATATTTCTTAGTTATCATGTAGCACATATTTTTCTGAGTATATTTAGTTGCGGTAAATCTAAGGCCTCTTATAGCATGTCATTGAATCCTTGATGACATATAATACCATATTCTTTGACAAAAATAAATTGGTTGTCTAATAATCCCAGTGTGAATTCCTTTTTTTTTTGCATAAATTTTTAATTTTTCAAGATAGTATCAATGCATCATTGTAGGAATTATCTCTCCATATTTGATGAATTTGATATGCTAATCAAAATTGTCTTCATGATACTCTCCAAATTTATAAATATGCTTCCTAGTCCACTACTTCCATATAGAGGAGGTGCGTAAAATATTTTAAGCTCTTCAATATTATGAGCCTCATGAGATGTGATTTCTCTAAAATGTTGTGGAGGGAGAGGCATAACAATAAAAGTATTTTTAAAATTAGAATATTACCCATTCTCCTTGAAAAGATGCATCGTACCTGATTTGTATGATTAGATTCATAATCATAATTGACATTTTAGTACTCAGCTTTCATCTTCCTTATAACCAAAGGCTTATAAGTATCTTTGGGTTTAATGAAGATATCATCCTCTTCTTTTGTGTCAATTCCCAAATAAGGTACAACTTTATTTGGCATAAGTAATGTATTAGATTTTTTAGGAAGATTTGGTATCACGTTCTTCATTCCTATTTGCTTTTTCTCAAATTACTTTGTAATCTTTGAGGTTGATGTTTCAGCTTCAAAAGATTATACTGGTTTTACTTTTTATGGGATGAAGTATTTTACATCTTCATAGATTTTTACATCATACACTACAAAGGATTTTATATCACCCAAAACCTTGAACTCTTCTACATCCTTTAAATATTTCATATATTGGTGCATTGTTAATAGAACAAGGCCATATTCATGGATCCATCGTATACACAAAAGTTCCTTAAATGATGTGTCTGCATCAATAATATGAAATATGACTTCTATATAAAGTTTTCAAAACTTAAGGGGAAGAATGAATGACCTTATAATTTTTGTCCCTTTTCATTAAAGCCATACACCATAAGTTTATGTGGCCCAAGATGTCGAATATCTATGGATAATGATCTTAATATGCACAAGCTCATGAGGTTTATCAAATAGCCATGATCAATCAGGATTCAACTTATTATGAATCCATCACTTTCTATCATGACATTAAAGGGCGATTATATTTTATAGTTCCCAACATGCAATCTTCTTCAGGGAATGTAACAATTAGTTCATTTTGGGCATGTAGGACATCAGTAAACACCTTTATATAAAATATGCTTCATATTTCATTACATTTTTAAGATCCTGAATCAAAGTCTCTTGCTGAGTTGTGTTGGGGTCTTTCTTAAATGGGAAATAATATTATGCTCTATCCCTATATTTGTACGATATTTTTTTTCTTAGGATCCTTAGGAATGGTTTATTTATTAATAACTATATATTTTCCCTTATCTTTACTTGATAACCCCTTTTTAGGTGGAGGTGGAAACACATTAACACTTCTTAATTATTCTTGAATCACTTCATTTGACTCAATCTCATTCGATGAAGTATTTTCTTCATAATCAACCTTCATTGATGATTCTGTTAAATATTCAAAGTTGCTATTCAACCTTGCAAGCTCCATTCAAAATGCTATTATTTGATTTGACTCATCATCACTTAGAAAATATAAATCTTCTTTTGAGTTATTATCCATCCACCGCACCATCAAATAGGACCCAAATGTTGTTTCATCAAAGTGTCCAATCTTTATTGATCTAACATTTTTAGATTCATCTCTATTAAAAATTTTTGTTGGAGACATTTTCATCTAACTTATTATAAACTTTAAAAGAAGTTCTTTGGTACACATTTGATACCACCAAGATGATTTGACATTTTTCTACATTAAGTTATTTTTCATCTTCTTATTCATCATCTTCCACTTTTGATTAGGGGTGTCAAAATGAGTATTTGGGTCAAACCAGAAATTGACTTGGGTCCAATTCAGTTGGTCCAAACTTGACCTGAATTGAAAATGGGTTTGATACCTGGACCCAAACCTGACCTGAGTCTAACCCAGGTTAACCCGACCTGACTCACTAACCATGAGGTCATGAGGTGTGAGCGAATGAGTGCAGGGGCCGTGAGAGGTTCAAGAGGGCAGAGGCAAGCATGTAAGGCAAGGGATGAGCTCATTAGGTTAGGGGGAGAGGCTCACAAGTGGGCGAGCATGTGCAAGTGAGTGCAGGTGCAACTAGCATGAGCTCAGGAGTGAGTACGAGCAAGGTTGCGCCTGGGCTGGGGTGACTGCAAGCTTGGGTTCAGGTATGGGCGTGCGTATGGGTACCGAGGCAAACATGAGGCTGTCAGAGGGGGTGTGAGCATAAGAGGTGTATGATGCAAGCATGAGCCAGGTAAGTTAGGTTAATTTTGAGTTTTTAGATTGACTCAAAGTCTACCCAAATTTTCAATCGAGCCATAATTTGCAACTTGAACCCAACCCATTTTTCAAATAGGTTGACCCGAACCCAAAATTTTAGGGTTGGATTCAGGTCAGGTTTTCAAATCAGGTCAAATATTCATACCCCTACTTCCAATTGGTCAATTTGAAACTCAAACATAAAATTTGCTAATGTTATAGGTCACCTCAATGGTTGATGATAATCCACTTAATTATTGATGATATTTTGAAGTACAGTCATCTTCTTCTTTATTTTGTTAGGCTTATTTAACTTATTAAACATTTTTATGAGGTCTTAGGAACTATTCCATTTTTCAAGAAGCACTGATAAGGTTAGAATGCCTCTAAGAAAATGACTTGGAAGTTGATGCACTTGAATTTGGATTTTCTTTCAATTTAAGCACTTGTTCAATAAAGGATTTTTATTTGATACCAAATACTTCTTATAATTATTTGATCATCTTCATTGTCATTTTTTGAGATTATGGTTTCTCATTCTTCTTTTTCTAGCATCATTTTTTTTATCTTACCTTCTTTTTAGTTGATGGTATGGGATAGGACATAATTACCCTTATCGATTCTCTTTTTATGTGAACTAAAATATTATTTGATAGTGTGAATTCTCTATTTTGGTATTTATTTTCAACCTAATCTTTAAAGATATAACAATATTCAATAGGGTGGCTAATTACTCAGTGATATGAGCAATAATTTGGATAATTGATCTTATTAGCCTCTTCAATTATTTTGCACTCTTAAAATTCAAGGCTAGCATTAAGCGCTTGACTAAATAATTTAGCCATACTTTTTCTTTTAAAAGAATAATATTTTTAAATTTTCTCCTTAAGGGATATGATTTGATCACCTATTCCTAACTTTGAGCTCTCTCTTTCATTATGAAAAGCCCGAGACTTGTCGTTTCCTCCTAATACAAATTTTGATTGGGTTTGGTATTGACCAACTGCTTTCCTTTATTGTCTTTTATACATTGTCAATTCTTAAAGATGATGCAGAACATACTTCACCCCTTATGGTGTCTAGAGGTTTATTTCTTCTAAATCTATCTGAATAATTTTTAGACTTAGATAAGTTCAACTTCTTAAACTTTACCACTCTGCCTGCTAGCTCCTAGAATGTGGTCATGGACCATGTATAAAAATAATAGCATTTTATCATCAATATTTCGCTTAATAATTAAACGACATGCTCAACTTCAAACTATTATTCACATTTCATATTCATATTACACTAGCGAGTTATATACTTCATCACAAGCTCATCCCTTCTTCATTTTTCTAATACAAGGTCAGTGACAGTAGACTTTTCAGTAACACTACTAAACCATTTGATGAACATAGTTTCCAATTCTACATGTCTTAATAGAATTGTTGGTAAGGTCAATGTACCATTCAAAAGTAGTCGAAGTCAAACTATTAATGAATTGGTGGAAGAGTAGAGCATTAACAGCTCCAATATTTCCACAGGTTGATTTAAATTGGGACAAGTGTTGCTTAAGATTATCATTGTTAATAAAAAAAATTAAATTTTGGCACAGTGTAACCTCTCAGATATAGCACCTGGTCATATTCAGATTAGTACGAATGACCTTTCCCCACTAGCTTCTTTGCATGTTTTAAAGCAACGATAGCTTTAATTTTTTCATTAATGAGTGTTTTGAGCTACGCAACTATTACAGGTTACTTGGAACATCTTAAGAAACTGT
The DNA here is from genome assembly GCA_019925795.1 of Dendrobium chrysotoxum. Classification (NCBI taxonomy): domain Eukaryota; kingdom Viridiplantae; phylum Streptophyta; class Magnoliopsida; order Asparagales; family Orchidaceae; genus Dendrobium; species Dendrobium chrysotoxum. The sequence goes on along the minus strand of CM034309.1, from coordinate 346,479 downwards.
TTAGAGTACTAATGGATTTGTTTTATTTTTCTCTTCATGAGTACTCTGCACTCCTAATACTTGAGGTGTAAAAGTTATCGGAGGATTAATATGAACACCGCTTATAGATGGTTGATTATTGGAGGGGTAAGAATAAAATTCATAATGATATTTTTTATATTGAATGTATCATTGTGCTCATTTGTGTCGTCATCTCAGACATTTTAGCATTTAATTGAGAGATTTTCTAGTCTTTTGCTTTTAGTTGGCATTGAATTTATTTTTGTGATTTTACTAATGTAGGAGTATCAACAATTAAGGAATTTTCTTCCAATTCCACTCCCAATTCATCTTTTGAGGAGAGACCTTGTTCTTCCACTGGGTCATTATGCACTTATTCTTTAGGAGGAACAGAAGTTTCAATAGCGACACCTACTTCATGATATTGTTATTCTCTTGAGGGATTACTAGTTGTTGCTCCACGTTGTTGATGTTAGACCTGAAGATTAGGCTACTTATTTGTATGCCCTATAACATAGATTTCTTAACTTCCATGGCTTTATCATCCTCTTCTTCTTGTACTCATATTTTTGAGTGATGCTTCCAATGGAAATTGAACTTTTTTTAAGTGGATAAAATTAGTTAGCAATGGGATTCTTTAGAAGATTCTACAAGATGTCAACCATCGCACACATTAGTAATAGGACTCTTTTCCTTGGATACCCATTATTCATGATTCTTATTAGAGGCATATCTATGGGAGATGTCCCTAGATATCATGCCTATCCTTTTGCCTTTCTCTAAAATATTCTCTTCTTAATGTTTTGGCCTCCAAATTTGCTTGCATTTTTGTTTGGACCTTTTAGCTGCGGATCCTTAAACATGTGGTCCGAGTACTAGAATTGATAGTCTTTTGGTTACTATTATAGATGGTAACTTTCATGGTAGAAACTTCCTAGGATGAATCATAAGAGGTCTTTCATACTTCTTCTTCATTAACCCATTTTCCTTGGCAACCTTTAGAACTCAATGTACTTTAGGCAATAGAGTTTTAGGCTTTCTTTTTGGAGGGGCTGGGACATGTCTTTGTTTGACCTAAAAGGACTATTTCAATTCACCAGTAAAGGTACTCCTCTTTATCCATTTCAAAATTGTAAACTTATTTTAGTTAGGAATACTTGCTTTTGGCTCTAATGCAAGTAGCGTAGATGGATGCATATGTAGTGGTCATTGGGCTCACAACTCAGCATTCATTTTCCTTCTTTTCCTTCTAAGTAATCTTCCTCCATATGAGGAAACTTCATGATCATGCCTCTCTAGTACAAACGGCTCAATTGGTAGTGGGATGATGCCTAATAATATCAATGAGGCCTTTTTCTAGACATCAGCCCTCTTCATAATTAGAGCTTCAAGATGTGAAAGCCTCTCAAAGATTGAGGTTCTCTTTTGGCGAACCATTTTATTAGTAGCAACTCTAGTGACTTGTGGTTGTTTCACAATGAATCATAACAATACATTCAACAAGACACTTTATTAGATGAAGTTATTATGAATTCATCATCCTCACTGAAGTATTACAAATTATGGATGAATTTTAGTTTTAAAATTTTAGTGACAGATTTTATTAATGATAAATAATTGTGGAAGGTGGACAATTTATTTTGCTTTAAGTTTTTAGGTGTTTTATGTCAATTGGATATTTTTGGATTCTTAAGAGCAGTATATTTAAATTTTTTAATAAATTTTTTCCCTTAACAATTAACTTTGTAATTTGGGGGCATTTCTTTAAAATTAATGCAGCTCTTTATGGTTAAATTCTAATCAATAGGACTATTGTCAGAGCGCTTGAGTACTTTTAACAAATCCGTAAAGCATTCTCAGATCTCGCATTTAGAAGCTTGATATAAAGATTGGAGCACATGCAAAACTAAAAGAGTGAATGTACTATTAAACACATATGGGAAGCCATAAATGATGGACAAGTTAAAACTCTTTAATAACCCAAAAGTTTAATACTTAGGATTTCTTATTATTGACTTGATAAGGCTGACCAATTAAAAAAGTTGAATAGATAAAGTGTAGGATGATCAAGACATTGAAGGCTATTTGTGTAGAATAAACAATTAAAGGAATTGAAACCCGTCTCAGTGATGAGTAATGCTATTTAGACTGGTTGTATTAGACCAGACATGTAATGAACTAATCAAGTAGTTTTAACCTTTGCTTTTGTAGGAAACTTTTGACAATTATAAGGAATCTATGATGGTTCTATATGGTTTGGTCAACCATCCACTTGATAGCTCCAATTTTATCCAACTCAACACTAACATCCTGAAGATTCAATCTTTTCATGTTTGGGGCTCTACCATGATTTAAAAGCATTGAAAGCTTTATTAATGATGTTTTGTGATGGGTCTTCAAAGAACTTTATTCATGAAGCCTTCTAAAGTAATCTTCTTTTTAAGGAGATATACAAAAATCTCCTTGAAATCTTCTTCTTTTATTGATCAAGTCTAATCTAAATTTATGCATTCATAGATCTTTCAGTGCTCTTCAAATCATTCTATATTTAATTTTGAGAATCTTTCTTCATTATTGGTGGTCAACGTCAGTATATGCGATGTACTTAAGTTCACCACTCCTAACGGGGATGTTTTATTGATTCAAATTTTGAATCGAGTGGGCTCATATTAATTAAAATCAAATTTTAATTCTTTTTTTAACCTGAAATGATTCAATAATATGAGAATATGTTAGTGTATTAATTATACCTCAATGAATCATCTATGGTCAAAATCTTCTTAACCACTTTTTATAATCTTCATTTTGATTTTACTTATGAAAATTTTATTTATAGATTCTCTTTTATTTATTATTTGCATGATATGGTTTATCTGAGATCGATTGTGCTCCATTGAAACCCTATCTAGGCCATGGATAGTTGTGTGGTGGATTAAAAAACTTTTTTTAAATGTCATTTTACCCATAAATCATAATGAACAATATAAATAATTTTTTATTATTTCAAACTAGGTGTAGTTTGATCCCTAATGGCTGGAATATGCAGGTAGTTGGAAGTTGCTTCGACTCTTGGTGTATTAATTTTTCTCTAGATTAGGAGGCTTGTCCATATAGGGCCCAATTTACATGCATCCTATATTAAATCAACTCCAAATTGAATTAGATTATTTTACCTTATTTTAAATTAATTAAATTGGTTTTTTTTAATTAATTTAGCGACAAAATTTTATTTAAAATTAAATCATGTAGGGAGTCCTTTGTGATTTTAAATTATAGCATCTTCTTAGTGTTCCATCCACCTTGTAGGTGGTGTCAGGTAGGTACTTGACATTGTTCATTTCAATCAGATTAAAGATAAGACATATATCTTCATGTGTTCTCATTCTTTTCTTGGTCAGATCAAAGATACGATGGACATAGGTCTTTGATACCTGTTGTTTAAGAAAATAACAAAATAAATTAGGGTTGTAGTGATCTAAACATTTGATCGACAGTGATCAGGAAGTCAAAGATTTAGGCTGGGTGAGGAGTGTAGGTCAGGTTGCACGAGAGCCTATGTAGGGATGTTAGGTTGGTGAGCTGGACGGCTGAAGATGATGGATTAAAGTCATAATTTGGGTGAGTCGCGTGCAAGAAAAGATGGACGAGGTAGGTGTTAAGTGTAAATTGTGTATTGTTTATTATGTTTAAATTCAGTAAAAATGTATTATTTTAGTGGTGTTTGTATAGGAAATGAATAGAAAAAGGAAAAAAACTACAAGTGCTGAAAAGCACCATCATCAGAAGCATCGCAGTGTTTGATTTCACAGCTCCTGGAGCCAGATTCAGATATTACAGCACTGAGTTTTCTATTTTCAATCACTACAACATCACTAAGGTTAGCACTATGACATTATACAACGTCGATGCACCCAAATTTAACACTTCAGCGTTAAAATTCACATTCTAGTGCCATAACACTAATATTTTGGAGTGCCACAGTATAGCAGTTGCTAGTGCAAAGAGCCGCACCGACTCAGCCAAAAGAAGCATCATTTAAATCATTAACCATGCTAGATCAGCCAGGGTTGCAGCAAAGCTAACATTACAGCATTGAGGTGCTAGTTCTTTTTTATTTCGGCAGCGCTACCTTGTCGAGCGATGTGGCACCTGAGCCCGTCCCTATACTTCCTATAAATAGTTTTCAGATCTATTATTTAGAGAGTTCTATCACTTAAGTAAAATTCTATAATTTTAAGTATGTTTCTTTTGTGTCCCCTTAGAGTAAAGTCCAAGAAAGGCTGGAAAAGTGCAAGATACTTTTCCTTGTGGAGATCTTATCCTGTTTGTGTAAGAAATTATGTAGTTGGAGGAAGGAGTGTGGAGAAGATCATTTGATCGTTTCGAGTGACAATTTTTTTATTACTTCTCTTGTATATTTTCTTTCAATGAATGAAATGAAAATTAGTTTGTTTATTATATCTTTCATGTCTAGCTAATTCTTTAGTTTTGGGCTGATGATGTAAAAAGCATAGTAAGTATTAATGTAGACTCTTATGTTTTAAATGATAAATTAATATATTTAATATCTCCCATTCTTCCTTTAATACATATAATGGCCATGTGTGTAATTAAAATCTAGTTTAATGTATAGCCTCAATGAAAGAATGCTGAAATAATTAGGAGCATTGAAATGGAATATTGGCATGCCTAGACATAAGATATTTGAATATTCTAAGTTCTATGGAGATAGTAAAATTTTAGGAAGGCCATAAACCTTTTTTTTTTCACCCCTACTAGGTCGACTGAGATCTAGGGATGCATATGCTCTGATCCACATCTAAAATTAGAGTATCATTAGGAAAACTATGTTATTTATATTAATTAGTCCCAAATACTTTATTTTCATAAGTATCAAAATTTCATTGCAAGTTTTTCTTTCACTTATAAAAACTCTAAAATATCATTTTTATATTTTAGTAAGATAAGTTCTATATTTATAGTAAGCAATAGTAGTTAAATTACAAATAAGCCTAGCACTTCCTCATGAGTTTGACACTCATCTTTATCACTTTATTACTTGATTTGACTTGTATACTTTTGTATTTTAGTGGGCTTTAATTTATTTTATATCAAAGAAAACCTAATCAAATTTCAAACTCAGCAAGTAACATTGGTAAGCCCCCCATCAAGTTTTTGGCACTATTACTAGGAAGTAGCGTGTGAATTGCAATTTTAATTATATTATTGAAATAAGTATATATTTAGACTTGTATCATATATCTCTATTTTGTTTGATAAAAAGTTTAAAAAAGTCAAAAAAAGTATTTTATTGATTATTTCACTTGTGATTTTGAATTTAGTTGTTTCATCATTATTGCATGCTTGGTTGATCTAGTAAAGAGCCTTTATTGTTTGACCTAAAAATAGAAAGAACCCTTACTAAAATTAAAAAAAAAAAGATTTAAGATATTTCTAACCCGGCACAAGATTAAGACAATTATGTATGTAACGTCCCATGATCTAAGTGAAAGAATATATTTTTAATTCTCTATTTTTTTCAATCTTTTTTTTAATTCATTTATTAACCAGATCAATGTAGACATCCAGAGTTAATTAATTACATTAAAGAAAGCAAATAAAATATAAAAAACATAATTCACATTACTACAGTTAATCCTTATAATCCATAACTAGCGTCCAAAAGCATATATATAATAGCCACACTGGCTACAAAAACACATGAACCAAAAGCTAATGTAAAAACTATACTAGCATCAGTATAAAGCTTTAAGTAGTAGGCTCTTTACCTGAAATCATTTAAAACTACATATAATGAGCTAAAAGCCTAGCAGGTCACCATAACCTATAACTGAATTCAAAGCACGATAAAAGAGCGATATGCATGTTAAGGATCAAATCATCGAAGTACCAGTCATATAATTATTGAATAAGTGCAAGAATAGTAAAACTCAAATATAGCAGTAGTAAATCTATAAATAGTAAAACACTACAGTACAAAAACTAGTAAAGCAGTAAACCAGTATGAGTGTCAAATTTATAAAATAATTGTCGTATCCGTAACCAATCAGTACAGAAATCAGATAAAGTATCAAATCAAAACATAGATAAAGCCTATTGAAATCATGTCAAAATATAAAATAATAAGAATAATGTCTCAAAAATATGCATTTCAGTTTTCACACTAAATAAGTAAGAAGTCCTAGCTATCACGGTGTTTTTCAGTATTACTATCAGTGTTAGTAAATCGTTAGCTCAGTAAAAAGAGTCGTCACTCTTTGCCCGTCGGCACAGTAATAATCTCCTTATAACTCTCAATTAGTGTATCACGTGAATTAGTATAGGATAACACCAAACCATAGTCTTTAAAGGAAAGTACGCCTGCCCACCATCCTGTATAGGTCAATCAGTCTTCAACCATGGGTCAACTAGTCTTTACTTATCTTTACACACACAGTATTATCAAAATAATATAGTAGTAATAGCGACCAACTATTACTCAATCCAATCACATATTCACACTCACTTCAATGCATTGCAGTAAATAATGCATAATTAACCTTAATGTACTATATTTTCAGCACATTTTTAGGAAATTACCAAATTACTAGGGATTGTATAAAATGATGTTTTAAGAATAGTAATAGCGACCGGCTATTACTCAATCCAATCACATATTCACACTCATTTCAATGCACATAATTCCTTGAAAATATTACATATTGAACTAGAAAAAGCATACAACGTATTAGATGCATGCGCAACTAAACTAGAAGGAAGGGAGCATGCACTAAAAATTAAAATATCCATTCTTGAAAGTGCAAACAAATTTTTAGAAATAAAATTATATGCACTTAAGAATAATAAACCACCAACTACTTTAGAATAATTTTATAGGCCATCAACATAGTATGCATTTCATAAACCTAGGAGAAGGCACCATAACCCACCTAAGTTATTAAATATTTTTTTTAGTGTTAGGTGTTACTCTTGTGGAATGTTAGGTCATAAAGTCCACACTTGCATAATCCACAGTATGATAAATCTAATATGGAGGCCTAAATTGCATTCATCACAACATATCATACATTTATCTCACTTATTCAAGCATAAGGAGAAACTCAAACTCACTTGGGTTTCCAAATCTAACCTTTGAATGATTATGTAGGGCTACTCTCACAAAAGACCTAGTGAGAGCATGTGGTACCTAGATAGTGGATGCTCGAGGCAAATGACTGGTGATATAAAGCAGTTCATCACATTAGAGGTCAGGTCAGGAGGCAAGGTGACATTAGGGGACAACACCACTAAGAAAGTGGTGGGCTCAGGTATAATTGGCAACTCTAAAACTTTATGATTAAAAATGTTTTATTAGTTAATGGTTTAAATCATAATTTATTAAGTATTCATCAACTGTGTGATAAAGGCTTTGATATAAAATTTCTTCCTAACAAATGCATGATTAGTTTAGATAGAAAACTTGTGTTATAAGGAAAACGAATGAATAATATTTACATGTTAGACTTGAACTACATTGAATATTCAAATTTCTTGTGCTTAAAAACTATAATTGATGAATCTTGGCTATGGAATAGGAGACTATGTCATGCGAGCATAAAAAATCTCAGGAATATCACCTAAAAAAACCTAGTTAGAGGTATACCTAAGTTAGACTTCACTAAGGTCCACCTATGTGATGCATACCAACTAGGAAAATAAGTTAGATCTTCATTTCATTCAATCAAAGATATTAACACCTCTAGGCCACTAGAAATCCTTCATATGAATCTATTTGGACCAGTTAGCACAGCCGAGGAGGAAAGACAATTAGGTTTGTAATAGTAGATGACTTCTTCAAATTTAGTTGGAGTAGATTCCTAGCACATAAGAGTGAATTATTTGAGAAATTTAGAATATTCTCCACTTAGATTCAAAGGAAATTAGGATGTGAAATATCAATAATTCATAGCTATCATGGTGGAGAGTTTAAAAAATGAAAGTTTGAATCATTTTACGAAGACATAGGAATAAAACATAACTTCTCTGCCCCTAGGACCCCCCAGCAGAATGGAATAGTTAAAAGAAAAGATAGAACCTTGATGGAAGCTGCTAGGGCTAATGCTAGCTGAGTATTCACTCCCTAGGTATTTTTGGGTAGAAGTAATGAATATTGCTTGTTATATTTTAGATATGGTAAATGTTAAATCCAAGCTTAATAAGACACCCTATGAACTCCTTAAGGGTAGGACACCCAACCTTTCCCACTTGTATGTCTTTGGTTGTAGATGCTTCATCTTAATCAATAAAATCACCCTTAGGAAAATTTGATCCCAATTCTGATTAATGTGTCTTCTTAGGTTACTCGTCTGTAGGTAAGGCTTATACAATCTTTAACAAGAGGACCCTGGCAGTAAAAGAGTCTACCTATATGATATTTGATGAATCAAATAGGACCTTTGAATCTAAACCTGAAGAAGATGAAGTGGAGGTCATTCAAGGGGTAGAAGCCATTGCTATAGGAGATAGAGTAGAACATAGAGAAAAATTGCCTAGAGAATGGAGATATTATTCTAGTCATCCTAAAGAACTTATTTTAGAAGACCCATCTGAAGGTGTTAGAACTAGGCATGGACTTAGGAAGGAAGTTAGTCATTCAGCTTTTATCTCTATGATAGAACCCACCAATATAGATCAAGCCCTAGCTGATGAATTATGGATTCTAGCAATGCAAGAATAGCTAAACCAATTTATGAGAAATGATGTATGAGAACTAGTCAAGAGACCTAAGGATCAAAGTGTAGTTGGAATAAAGTGGGTTTTCAAATATAAGATAAATTACTTTAGAATAGTAGTGAGGAATAAGGCTAGATTAGTAGCTAAGGGGTATAACCAGATCGAAGGAATAGATTTTAAGGAAACCTTAACCCTTGTAGCTAGACTAGAAGCCATTAGGGTGTTGTTAGCCTTTGCTTGCTTTTAGGATTTTAAACTGTATCAAATGGTTGTTAAGAGTTCCTTCCTAAAAGGGGTGATTCAAAAGGATGTTCATGTTAAGAAGCCTCCAAGTTTTGAAAATTCATAATTCCCAAATCATATATTCAAACTAAAGAAGGCTTTATAAGGGTTAAAGCAAGTACCTAGAGCCTGGTATGAAAGACTAAGCACATTCCTTATAGATAGAGGCTATGTTAAGGGTTGCGTACACACTACCCTCTTCCTAAAGAAAGAAGGAGTAGACTTACTCATTGTCCAAATTTATATTAATGACATCTTATTTAGATGATCAAATAAAAACCTATGTGATAAAGTTTTAAAAATAATGAGTAGAGAATTTGAGATGAGTATGATGAGAGAGCTAAACTACATTCTTGGATTTAGTGTAAAGCAGATGGATGATGGAACCTTCCTTAGCCAACATAAATACATCAAAGACATTCTTAAAAGGTATGAAATGAATATCGCTAAGGACATGAACACTCCCATGAGCTCTATTGTTCAATTAGACAAGGACCCAAATGAAAATTAGTATATAAGAAAAAGTATAGGGGGATAATTAGATCACTTCAATATTTGAGTACTAGTAGATCAAACATAATGTTTTGTGTGTATCTCTATATAAGATTTCAGGGTGATCCAAGAGAATCCCACATGACTATTGTTCAGAGAATCCTTAGATACTTGTTAGGCACTCCAAACTTAAGGATTTGGTATCCTAGACAGAACACTAATTTTGAAATCATAGGATATTCAAATTCTAATTTTAAAGGATGTAGGGCAGATAGAAAAAGCACTTTTGGAACTTGCCAATTCATAAGATAATCTTTTGCCTCTTGGTCCAGTAGAAAACAAAACTCATTAGCCCTTTCCACAGTTGACACAGAATATATAGCAGTAGGCAGCAGCATTGCTCAAGTCTTATGGCTAAAGCAATAACTCTTAGATCTTGGACTACTTGTAGGAACCATTCCAATTATGTGTGATAATACTAGTGCAATTTGCATATCCAAAAATCTAATTCAACACTCACGCATAAAGCATATAGACATTAGGCACCACTTTATAAGAGATCATGTAGCCAAGGGAGATATAGAATTGCGCCATATATCTACTAGAGATCAATTGGCAGACATCTTTATAAAACCCCTAGCTTATAACACCTTTAGCACCTTGAGGACAAAACTAGGTGTTATAGATATTCCTGCTTAATTTAAGATAAATAAAAAAAATTGAAATCTTTCATTCACATGTGTTAAACGATATGTGTTTATCCTTGTGCATATTTATGTGTTGTTGTTTATTATTTATGATTTTAAAAAAATTAGTTTAAGATGTTTCTTGATCATCACACACACACCTCACTAACTCATAAAGTCTTTTAAATAATATACTTATCATGCTGTACAATCCACATTTGTACTATATGATATGCATAGATACACAGATCATAACCCTTAGTTTAATCAATGGTCCAGATTAGATCAATGAAATATACATCGTACTTTATGAACATCTACGTACTGTACGATCTACATGTAACTAACCATTAATAAATTCAATTTGTTTGGTATAAAATTATTACCAATTATATAATATGATACCTCTCTTCGTACGGTACAATATACGTGTCAAACAGGAGTGGGACGAATTCAATTCGATTGGTATGATAATAATTGCGTTCCATAATGTACAAATATCTATTCATACTATACGATCCTTTTCATCAAACACAGTACCAATGACTCCTCGGGACAAATGTAATTCCTTAAGATCGTCAAGTATAATATCGAACGTACTGTACGATTTGACTACTTTTTTTGATAAGTCATCCAAATAATTAGCTTCTCTGATCGTACTGTATGAACCTAGATTGTACTGTATAATCTACCCTAAAATTTATAAATTGGATGGATTTTCACATTTCAATTCACTCAACTCCCTCAATCTTATACCCTCTTAACATTAACTATCTAATGGTCGGTGGAAGCAAACACGGAAGAATGACCCAATGAAGCTCCTCCTCTCGTCGCTTTGGCAATTATTTTCAATCCAAAATGGATGAAGATGCATACAATAGGTTCAAGGAGACCAAAAATCACTCTATCTAGAATGTTGAACCAACCAGCTCTTAACTTCTAGGTGATGAGCCTCTCTGCCTCCACCACTCTTCAATTTTTACTCACACTAGCTTTTCCCTTCAACTTTGAAATACTTTATGAATTCTTAGCCAACCTCAGGCTAAATTTGGAAACCTCTACCATGTGTTCATATGTTTGTCGATAATCCGTAGAAATCACCCAGGCCGATTTAGAGAAACATATCGGTCTTTCTACCGAAGGACCTCGACTGCAATCCCTTATCTCTACAACAAACTTTGACTGAAGTTTTGTAAACTTAACTGTTAGGAGTATGGCCATAAGTCAACATCAACCATTAGTCCACACCTTAAATCAGAATGCCCTGATTATCCAGCATGTCCTTAGAACCTCAATTATACCGAAAGCTAGGGATCGGGTTAATATAACCCCACTTCTTTTCATAGTAACATACCTAATAATTTTGAATACCAAATTTGATGAAGCCCAAATGATTCTTAATTATATCTAAAATATGACTAATATTCGACATCCCAATACCTGAAGAAATCAAAATGTCACACAAGGGCACATCATAGGATATATCTTAGATAAAAAATACCAAATTAATTATCCTGCTCAAACCGATAATGTTCCATTTTTATACGGATGCCTCATTCCGTATTCTTTTCCATCAGGGGCACGAGCAAAAAGCGAAAGGAGAACCGTCCGTCACAACTTTTAAGCAATGGATAATACAAAAAAAGAAAATAGAATCAAGAACAACTAGGACATACCCATGGACCATTATAATGCAATGCAAGCCGCCATTTCTTCTGGAAAGATGCTAAACACCTCCTCAGATGCCCTCAAAGTTCTTCTTCCACTTTCACATTATCCCTCTTGAGTCACTCACTCTTCTTTCTGATTCTATGGCTGGTCGACCGTGTCTATCACTTTATCAGCATTTTTCCCACTGTAGTTTCCTTTTTCTCGCATCTGTCGTCGCTTCCCTGATTTCATATTCCCACAGCAATTTCATTTTTCCTGCAAAGTGAGCTGCTCGATGAGCTCTCAATTCGATCAACTGGCTGTTCGAGCTTGAGCCTGATAAGCTATCAATCTTAAAATTATGTTCAAGCTCGACTCACGAGCTTGATAAGCTTGACTCGTCGAGCTTGTTGTCGAGTCAAGCTCAAGCTGGCTCGCGAGCTGGCTTGACTCGGTTGCACCCCTAATTGCGACCAATCCCACCACTTGCACCTACATACCCTCACGATGACATAATTCAATAGCTCGAGCAATTAGAAACTAGGCTCGATTATCACATTCAATAATAATAACACCAGCACGAGGAAGACATGAGTTGGTTTGGAGAAAAGTTTTCCTTGATTGACAATCAATTTAACTCAATCTATCATTACATTCAACCACCACCACCACCACCTAAACAGAATATGTCATGCCTTTAGTGTTTTATTATGTTTTTACTACTTTTATTTCTTGAAATTGTTTGTTGTTCCTCCTCTTTTTGGTGATGTCAAAAGGGGGAGGAAATATATGTTCTGGTTGTATGTTTCAGCTTAATAAAATCTTGTGTTTGTGTTACTTTATTTTCTATTATTTTTTTATTATTATCTTTTATTTAAAAAATAAGAAAAGAAAAAATAATATAAAATAAAAATAAATATTCGAGAACCCCAATTTGTAAAACTATAACCTAGTGAGGGAGAGCTTAGAAGAAAAGCATTTTTATCTTACCTATCAACCAACATTGTTTGACATCACCAAAAAGGGGAAGATTATTGCAATTCAGGATCTCTAGTCTATGATTTTGATGATGATAAATATTATTGATTAAACTATTACTTTTCTCATTAAATATTTTAGATATTTCTTCTGTTTCTGAGCACTAACATTGCAGGTAAGACATACACTGCTCAAGGCTATTGAAAGCTTAAGAATTGGTAGAATAAGAATGTCAAGTAAATAAAATCTATAATTTATTTTTCTTTATTTTCTATTTCTTGAGTCTAGCCACATAAGAGTGTATACAATTGGGTGAAGGTGCACACACACACAAGGTGAGTGAGATAAATTTTAATTAAAATTTTTTGTAATAATCATATTATATAACTTACAATAGTACTGTATGATCAGTAAAGAAAGAATGTGCTTAATAACTAATTAAATAATTAGTTTCTATGAACTAATCATATTATACAATCTTGATCGGCATGTACGATTTGTTACGATTTAAAAACCCTAACCGTCGGATAAATTTAGTAAGATATTGAAAATTTGACTTTTGAACTAATCATTCTATATGATTTGATTCATACTATACAATAATTTAAAATCTTACTTAAATTAATCATCATAATTAGTCAACCAAATCATGATTTAATTAATGATAGCTGATCATGATGTAAGATATTGATCATACCAAATGATTGATAGAGACAAAATTTGGTCATCCCAAAGATCATACCAAACAAAACCATAATTTTTGTGCTAATTATGCAGTACGATATCATACTAGATGACCTAATTGAAATCATCTAATGGTACTATACAATGAGAGCAATACAGGATGATTGATAGAGACGATTTCTAGTCATCCCAAGAATCATCCTATACGAATAGAGAAAATAAAACAGATCGTACCGAATGATCTCTGGATCATACTATATAATATGTTTGAATTAATTGAATAGTTCATTTGAATGACTATTTACATCATGCTGGACGAGACTAGTTTTAAACTGATCGTACTATACGAACTCAAATCATACTGTATGAATAGTGAAGGTTAACTTAATTTTTTAGGGTTTCTTGAAGCTCAATACTTAAGCAAGTTTTGGAGACTCTCTTTGTAATGGTGAGGGATTATGTGACTGCTGAAGGAACTCTAAGAGAGGAGCTTTTAAGAAATCCAAGTTTTTATAGGAAGGAGAAGGTGAGGTTAAGCATGAGGGAGAAGGAGTATGAGGGGATCACACGGTTGCTATGGGATAGCTACACCCTTGCTCCCCCTATGGCCTTGGTGAGTCATTGAAAGCTCTCTAGGGAGAGAGGCTTCTAGCTCAAGTCCTCAAGGTACTCTGCCTTCTCCAGAAGGGAGAAAAAGGAGCGGAGGTTCTCTGCCTTCTCCAGGAGGGAAAAAATGAGTCAACGTCTGCTGCCATCATCGAGAGGGTGACATAGCGTCTGGCACTCCGCCACATCAGGTTTGGTGAAAGTGAGATTGTAACGGCTTCTTCATCTTACTGGCAAGATGAGAGTTACTTAATGTTAGTGCAATTCTCAGAGCAGAGGACTCCGGGGAGTAGATGTAGCTTAAGATTGACCGAACCTCTATAAAAATCTCTGGTGCGTTTTTTACTTTTTGCACTTTTATTTTTCCTGCATTTTATTTCTATTATAACTGCTTGGAAAAATTAGTGATTATCGCTTCATTTCATAAATCAAAATATCATCATAGCTAAATCAATATTTTTAATAAACTTGTTGATTTTTTCAATCAATTAGAATTTGATATTTTTAATTTTTAAAAACTTTTTCAAAAAATATTATCATCATTATTTTGGAGTTAAGAAAATTTTTAAAATTACCAATTCATCCCCCCTCTCTTGGTGAGCCTCGGGCTACTTCCTTAAAATATAACAACCTTTACAAACTTTCACACTTAGCTAGTTTCTTAAAAATATGTGTAATATGTAAGTATATTAGTATTAGTGATAATGCTATTAGGCTTAGATTATTCCCATTTTATCTAAGGGATAAAGTTAAGATGTAGCTGAATTCTTTACCCCCAAGCTCTATAACCACTTAGAATGAGTTGGCTCATAAACTCCTAGCTAAGTATTTCTCACCTTTAAAACTGTCAAACTTAGAAATAATATCACATCTTTTGCCTAGTTTGAAGGAGAATTAATTTATGAAAGTTGTGAGAGATTTAAGAGAATGCTTAAGAAATGCCCTCACCATGCTTTACACGATTGGTTGGTTAATCAGAATTTTTATAATAGATTGGTAGAATCCCTTATATCAATTAAAGATGTTATCATTGGAGGATCTTTAATGTCTAAGCCATTTGAGAAAATATATGAACTAATAGAGGAAATAGCCACAAATAATTTCCACTAGCCTATGGATAGGGTGAATCCTAAGAGAGTAGCTAGAGTTTTTGAATCGGATGCTTTATCAATTCTTACTACTCAAGTAGCAGGAATTTCAAAGAAATTAGATATTATTGGAGTTAACTTAGGATCAGAATTATTTATGCAATTGGAAGAGCATAATTTAAATTTTATTAATGATTGTAGTGCTCTGGGGATTGAAAATATTAATCTGATTAGAAGATAAAATAATTCTTATTCCAATACATACAATCCAAATTAGAGGAACCATAATAATTTAAATTGGTCTAATAATAATGTTGGTGGAAATAATTAATGGAATTTAGGACACTCTAATTAAGAAGGAAATTAGAATCATTCTCAGCAACCTTTAGTGAATCCTAGACCTTATTATCCCCTAGGATTTAATCAAAATAATCAAATAAAAGATAAGAATACACCTTTGAAAGAGGTAGTGATTCAATTAAGAACTTAAAAGTTTGAGACGGTGGTTAAAACCTATAGAATTAGCCCAAGGCTAACCAAGAGGGGGGTGAATTGGTATTTTTAAAAATTCTTAAACAAAAATAAAAAATCTTTTTATCTTTTTAAATATTTTAAAAACTAAACAATCTTAAGCGAAGGCAGATATCAAAATCAAAGATTTCAACCATAGAATAAATCACAAAAAATATGAAAATACAATACAGAAAAAGTAATAAGATAGAGCACACCGAATTTTGTAGTGGTTCGGTCAAATCTGACCTATGTCCACTCCCCAGAACCTCCCGTTCTAGGTATTACACTAATCAGTTAGTGTCTCTCCTTTTGCTCCCACAGCAAGGCGGAGAAGCCCTTATAAAATTTTTTCACCAAACCGATGAGATAGAGAACCTTGAATCCTTCTTCACCCTCCTAGTGAACGTAGAGAACCCTGAATCCTTTTACTCCCTCCTAGAGTACGTAGAGAACTTGATAATCCTTTTACTCCCTCCTGGAGTAGGTAGAGAACCTGGAACTGATGTTGATAATTATCTCTCCAGAGCCACCAAGGAACTAAGGATCAAGAAGGAAGAAGACAATTGAATCCTTTCTTAGAGCAACATTTGTGAATTCCCTCATAAACTCCCACTCACAAGATCCTCTCTCTCTCTCCCCCAAACTCTCCGTCTCCTTCTCTAAGCTCTCTCTCAAGTTGAACAATAGCAAAATATTTTTTTAGAAGCAATTAGGAGAGCTTAAATAGGAGGCTTTAAAAATAGCCCTAATTTTCAATTTGGCGGCAAAGATCGTACAAGATGATTCAAATATCGTTATGTATGATTAGTACAAAATAACCCTTTCAGCCAGTACGATCAGCATTCCCTGTATGACCAGTTTAAGTATTTGAAAGAATCATCCTGTACTATATTTTTATCATTCTGGATGATTAGTTCAGGAATGGCAATTGATCATCCAGTACGATGGCTGGTGATTAATTATCGTCCCATGCAGCACACGGTTTATCTAGTATGATGTAGAGGTATCAACCAGGATGATTAGTTGAAAAGTTAAAGTTTTCATCATGTACGATAGGTGGCGATTAATTATCATACCATGTAGTGCTTGAATCATCTAAGATGATGGTTTTCAATCGTCCTGTATGATTTGATCGATCAATTTAACTTTAATTAATCCCCTAATCAAGGGATTATTTTAGGCATGATTGTCATGGATCATCTAGGTTGATATGTATCATCCGTATGATTAGAATAAATTTTGAGTTATGAAATCTTATCTAAATTATGATTGGCAGTTGTTTGCTCTAATTTGTACTGATCATCTCGTACGATCCAAATCATCTAAGATGATTAGTTAATATAAGTTAATAATATGGGATATCCTAATTAGGGTTTCTATTTTTAACTGATCATCTAGGATGATTTAGAATCATCCTGTACGATATAATCAAAAGCTAGAAAACTCTCTAACTAATAAAATTTCTCCTCCTGAGTGTGTGTGTAAGGTTACTTAGTTTTAAGATCCATCACAGTATATTTGACTCAAGAAAAGGTAAAAGATGCATTGGAATCGAAAGACTCTCAGTTATGAGATTATCTTCTAGATATAAGAGATGAAAAATTCACTCTCTTAGAAAAAGAAGAATAAACTACAAAACGCAATCATACCCATATGATAAATACAATCACTTGATTAAGAAAACGTGAAAGTGATTCAATATTTTGGAACATTATTCATATGAGATAGATTACTGTAGAAAGATAAAATATATCTCTATTTCAAAGTCTAACTTTTTAATTTTGAAATATATTTTGATTGAAAAAGAAAATTATACCATTAAAGGAGTTAGAGGAAGAGAACCAATCATTAATGTTTCTTTCTTTAATAATTTTAGAGGAGTCAATCATTGCTTATAGGCTTCTAAACAAAAATAAGAAAAAAATCTTATTTAAATAGTAAGTTCATCAGCAGAAGTGAGCAGTGATCCAATTCGAAAAAATATAAAAAAAATAACAGGAAATCAAACATATAAAACAAAAATACATAAAAAGAAATAAATAAATAAGTCAACCAAAACACTAAGAACAGAAACATAAACAGAAAGCATCAATTTCAAGCATGAATATCTATCACACCTAATCTAGTTCTTAAGGTACTAAAGGTTTTAAAAGCTATTAGTTTTCTGAAGATATCTACAAGTTTATTTTCAGTGGCCACATGGTATAGCTCTATATCTCCTTTGGTAACATGGTCCCTAATGAAGTGGTGTCTGATGTCTATGTGTTTGGTCATGGAGTATTGGATTGGGTTCTTTGAAATACAGATGGCACTAGTATTATCACATAGGATTGGAATTGTGCCTATAGGAAGTCCTAAATTTAGAATCTATTGCTTTAACTAAAGGACTTGGGCCATATAACTTCCTAAGGCCATATATTCAGCTTCACTAGTGGAGTGTAACAAAGTTCTATTTTCTACTGGACCAGGAGACTAAGGATTATCCTATAAATTAACATGTCCCAGAAGTGCTTTTCCTATCAACTCAGCATCCTGCAAAATCTGAATCAGAATATCCTATGATTTCAAAAGAGGTGCTACTCCTAGGATACCAAATTTTTAAGTCTTGGGTCCCTAAGATATATCTAAGGATTCTCTTAATAGCAGTCAGGTGGGACTCCTTTGGATCAGCCTAAAATCTAGCATAGAGATAAATACTAAATATAATATCAGGTATGCTAACAGTTAAAAAAAGAAGTGATCCAATTATTCCTCTATATTTCTTTTGATCAAATTTATTTGAGTCCTTATCTAACTGAACACTGGAACTCATGGGAGTGTCGATTGGCTTGGCTTTATTCATCTCATATTTCTTAAGGATATCCTTAATATTTTTTAACTGACAAAGAAAAGTTCCATCATCTTTCTGCCTTATACTAAATCTAAGAAAGTAAGTTAGTTCTCCCATCATACTCATCTCAAACTTTTTACTCATCATTTTTAAAAATTCATCGCAAAATTTTTTATCAGAAGATCCAAATAGAATATCATCAACATAGATTTGGACAATCAGTAATTCTTCTCCTACCTTTTTTAGGAACAAGGTGGTGTCTACACTCCCCTTAACAATGGTTCTTTCTAGTAGGAATATGCTAAGTCTTCCATACCATATCCTGGGTGATTGTTTTAGTCCATATATAAAGCCTTTTTTAATTTGAACATATGATTAAAAAATTATGAATTTTTAAAGCCTAGGGGTTGTTCAACATACACATCTTCTTTTATCACCCAATTTAGAAAGGCACTCTTAAGATCCATTTGAAATAGTTTGAATCCCTTAAAACATGTAAAAGCTAGTAGCACCTAAATGGCTTCTAATTTAGCTACAGGGGCAAAAGTCTCCTCAAAGTCAATTCCTTCTATCTGATTATACCCCTTAGCAACCAATTTTACCTTATTCCTTACCACTACACCAGAATCATTCATTTTATTTTTAAAAACCCATTTAGCTTCAACCACACTCTAGTCCTAAGGTCTTCCAACTAGCTCCCAAACATTATTCCTTACAAATTGATTCAATTCTTTTTGCATGGCTAGGATCCAAAATTCATCTAATAAGGCTTGACTTAAGTTAGTGGGTTCACTCATTAAAATGAAGGAAGAGTGGTTTACTTCTTTTTTAAGTCCATACCTAGTTCTAACACCTTCATATGGGTCTCCTAAGATTAGTTCTTTAGGATGACTTAAATAATATCTCTATTCTCTAGGCAAAGAAACTTCAGGTTCTACCTTTTCCTCCAAATTTATAATTTCTAATCCTTGGGTGACTTCTATAACGTCTTCTTCTTTTAACCTAGACCTTCCAGAATTATCAGATTCATCAAATACAATATGAGTAATCTCCTCAACTAATAGTATTATTTTATTGAATACTATAGGATTTTCCAACACTTGAGTGGCCTAGGAATACTCCTTCATCCGATTTTGGGTCAAACTTCCTTTGTTGAGACTTCCTATTATTCAGAATAAACTTTACATCCAAAGACATGAAGATGAGAGAGGTTGGGTGTCCTACCCTTAAAAATTTCATAGGGTTTCTTGTTCAACTTAGATATAAGATTTATCCTATTCAGAATATAACAGGCTGTATTCACCACTTCTACCCAAAACTATTTAGGAAGTGAATATTCAACTAATATGGCTCTAGTGGCTTCTACCAGGGTTTTGTTCTTCCTTTCAACTACCCTATTCTGCTGAGAGGTCCTAAGAACTAAAAAATTATGATCTATCCCTTGCTCCTTACAGAAAGATTCAATTTTTTTATTCTCAAATTCTCCTATAAATGGTTAAGATCTCACAACCTAGTTTTCTCTGAATCCAAGTGAAAAAAGATTTAAACCCCTCAAATGATTCAATTTTATGATATAGAAATCTAACCTAAGTAAACCTTGAGTAATCATCAACTATTACATACCCAAAGACTTTCCCTCCTAGGCTTGAAGTACTGACAGATCCAAAGATATCCATATAAAGGACTTCTAAGGGTTTACTAGTGTTAATGTCTTTGATTGAGTGGAAGGAGGATTTGACTTGCTTTCTTAACTAACATGCATCATACAGGTGGTCCTTAGTGAACTCTAGTTTGGGGACACCTCTCACTAAATCTTTTTGGGTAATCTTTATAAGGCTATTCATGCTTGCATGACAAAATCTCTATGCCATAATCATGATTCATCAGCAATTATTTTTAAGCAAAGAGCAATATCAGCTTTAAAGTAATTTAGATCCAACATGTAAATATTATTGATCCTTTTTCCTGCAAAATAATTTTATCATTTAAGCTTATAATGGAGCTAGTTAGCAGAAATTTTATGATGAAGCCTTTATCATAAAGCTGGCTGATGCTGAGTAGGTTGTGTTTCAGTCCATCTATAAGCAAAATATTTTCAATGATAAAATAATTTAAATCACCAATTATACCTGAGCTCACCACTCTCCTGGTGGTATTATCTCTAAGTATTACCTTGCCTCTTGCCCTGGCCTCCAGGAAAATAAATTGATTTGTATCTCCAGTCATATGCCTTGAACATCCATTGTCTAGGTACCACATGCTCTCATGTGGCCTTTTATGAGAGCACATCTACAAAATCATCAGATATCAGATTTGAGAACCTAAATAGATTTGGGTCCCTTATTATGAAAAGAAGAATGAGATGCATGCATGCTATGCTGTGAATTTTGCAATTTTGGTCTCCACACCAAATATATTCTATGATGAATGGTGCAAGTGTGGGAGATATGTCCTAGCATGCCATAAAAAAAATATCTAACACCAGGAGAAGGGTTAACTAATCTATGTGGATGATAGTGCCTCTTCCTAGGTTTGGATGATAATGATTGTGAATGAAATTCTTCAAGTGAAGGTGGTTTTTTATTTTCCTTGAAGGCAATTAATTCAGCATCAAAAATTTTATTTATACTTTCAAGAATTGAATTTCCATTCTCAATGCATGCTCCCTACTATCTAAATCAGATGTAAGAGTTTCTAATTCCTTGAAAGCAATTTCTAATTCAATATGCGATGCTTTTAAAGAATTATGCTCAGTGGTTAAATCAGAATGCTTTTTATTTAATTTATTGAATTCATCTAATAAAGCCATGTGATTGCTATCCAGAGTGGAGTGATCTTTTCTTAAGCATTCATGCTCTTTTTGCAGATTTAAAAATTCAACTTTGAGGCTAGCATGTGCTTTTTTGAGCTTCTTATATGAAGAATGAATTTTTTTAGAAACTTCAAATAATTGATCATATGTAAGCTCACATACCTCTTCTTGATCAGAGTGATCAAGATGATCATCAGCCATTAAATATAGGTTTGTTACCTCCTCTTCTACTTCAGTTTCAGAGGAACCTGATGCTGAGTCTGTCAAGAATGTCTTTTGGATCCTTTTCTTATCCTTCTTGAACTTAGGTTTTTCCTCACCCTTTCTTAATCTTGGGTGAGCTTTCAGAGTTGGGCATTCAAATCTCAGATATCCTAGCTTCCTGCATTCAAAATAAATAATATCATATGAAGCTTTAGAATTTTTATTATTTTTATCTTTATTCCACTTCTGATGATGCTTTTATTTTTTTCTTAAGAAGCTCTTAAATTATCTTATTATTAAAGCCATATCCTCATCATCAGAACCAGAAACATCAGTGTCAGAATCATTGGCCTTCATGGCTACAATTTTCTCCATTTTCTTTTCTCCTGCATCAACCTATCTTTAGTTCACTCCTTACTTGTAAGCAATGAGTGATTCAAGTAAGTTATCAATTGAATAAGCATTCAGATTCTTATATTCAATAATGTTAGTAATTTTTACATCAAAGGAAGAAGATAATCATCTCAAAAATTTATTCACTTTTTATAGTTTGTAAGTTCTCTTCCTAAGACATGCAAAGAAGTAAAAATCTGAGTAAACCTAGTATACATTTTAAAAATTGATTCACTAGATTTTACGCGAAAGAGTTCGTAGTCATGAAGCAAAATATTTAGTCTAGATTGTTTAACTTCAGTTATTCCTTCATAAGTTATGCAAAATCTATCCCAAATTTCTTTTATAGTAGAACAAGTACAGACTCGTATGTAATTTTTAGATTTTAATACACAAAAAGAATAGCTCTGACATTTGGCATTCAGTTATGCTAAATCTCTATCATCTAAAGTCCATTCAGCAAAAGAAAATTCAGTTTTAATGCCATCAAGTAATCTAAAAGGTGCAAAATAACCTTCCTTAACTAGCATCCACATGCGATAATCAATTGATTGTAAAAAGGTCGACATGTGAGTTTTCCAAAAATTAAAAGAATATTATCAAATAGAGGTAGTCTTGTGATTGAATAACCTTTCACAGTATTATGATTTCTAAAGTTAGCCATTGATCAAAATTCAAAATTTTTCTAAAACTTTATTTTATGAATCCCACTTTGATACCACTTGAAAGTTCATGAGGGTGGTTAAACCCTATAGAACTAGCCCGAGGTTAACCAAGAGGGGGGGTGAATTGGTGTTTTTAAAAATTCTTAAACAAAAATAAAAAATCTTTTTATCTTTTTAAAATTTTAAAAACTAAATAATCTTAAGCAGAGGAAGATATCAAAATCAAAGATTTCATCCAGAGAATAAATCATAGAAAAATGTGGAAATAAAATACAAAAAAAGTAATAAGAAAGAGCACACCGAAGTTTATAGTGGTTCGATCAAATCTGACCTACGTCCACTCTCCAGAACCTCCCGTTCCATGTATTGTACTAATCAGTTAGTGTCTCTCCTTTTGCTCCCACAATAAGGCAGAAAAGCCCTTGCAAAATCTTTCCTTCAACCCGATGAGGCAGAGAACCTTAAATCCTTTTTTACCCTTCTGGTGAAGGCAGAGAATACTGAATCCTTTTACTTCCACCTAGAGTAGGCAGAGAACCTAACAATCCTTTTACTCCCTCGTAGAGTAGGCAGAGAACCTAGATCTAATGCTAATGATCATCTCCCCAGAGCCACCAAGGAACCAAGGATGAAGAAGTAAGTAGACAATCAAATCTTTACTTAGAGCAACCTTTATGAATCCCCTCATAAACTCCCCCTCATAAGATCCTCTCTCTCTCCCCCAAACTTTCCTTCTCTTTCTCTAAGCTCTCTGTCAGGTTAGAACAGTAGCAAAAGATTTTTTTAGAAGAAATTAGGAGAGATTAAATAAGAGGCTTCAAAAATAGCCCTAATTTTTAATTTGATGGTAAAGATCATCCAGGATGATTCAAATATCATCCTGTATGATTAGTATAAAATAGCCCTTTCATCCATATGATCAGTATTGCCTTGTACGATCAGTTCAATTTGAAAGAATCGTCATGTATGATATTTCTATCGTCTTGGACGATTAGTTCATGAATGGCAATTGATCATCTAGTATGATGGCTGGCAATTAATTATTATCCCATATAGCACACGGTTCATCTAGTATAATATAGAGGCATCATCCAGGATGAGTATTTGAAAAGTTAAAGTTTTCATCTTGTATGATGGGTAGTGATTAATTATCATACCATTCAGTGCTCGGATCATCCAGGATAATGGTTTTCAATCATCCTATATGATTTAATCAATTAATTTAATTATAATTAATCCCCTAATCAAGGGATTATTTTAGGCATGATTGTCATGGATCATCTAGGATGATATGTATCATCCTTTACGATTAGAACAAATTTTAAATTATGAAATATTGCCTAAATTATGATTGGTAGCTATTTGCTCCAATTTATACTGATCGTCCTATACGATCCAAATCATCCAGGGATGCCCTAATTAGGGTTTCTATTTTTAATTGATCATCTAGGATGATTTAGAATCGTCTTATATGATATGACCAAAAACCAAAAAACTCTCTAACTCACAAAATTTCTCTCCCTGAGTGTGTGTGTGCAAGGTTACTTAGCTTCAGGATTCATCACATTTCATTTGACTCAAGAAAAGGTAAAAGATGCATTGGAATAGAAATTACAGACTGACTCAATCCTAGTCTGCCTAATCTTAAGCTGATTGATGTTCCAAGTGAACCTATGGACCTGACAGGTTAGTAAGCAAGGCAAATAAAAGCAAATATCCAAGAATAGCAGAAGTAAAGAATTAGTAATGTTTGTTATCATCAACATTACTGTACTTGGGCCCAGATTTGTAACAGAACTTAATTGCAAAGTCAAGCTGCTTTAATTAAAAATTCAAAAATGAGTTAGGACAGCTTACAATCTTTTTTAATAATACGCCCCTTGGATTATTGCCCAGTAATACTGAATTTAACCCTAAAGAGAAGAGTTGGATCATAGTGGAAACCACTTGAGGAGTGATAGTGATGCACCCCAACTAAAATGAAAAATCTAGGCAAGTCTAGCTGAAGACTATACATTTAGCGTTGTATAGAGAGGCAACCCAATTATGTTGGTATTTTGCAATATTTTTATAATGTTTTATGATTTTTATTTTTTTATTATTTATGATATATGAATGCGGTGTATTATTTGTAATAGTTATTAATTTTTAATTTTGACTAAGTCATGGTATGTTTCTTGGAAAAAAATTACTATGCTAAAAATTGAACTAGCATCGCAGCATTAGGATTCAAAGCACCACAATGTTTACTTATTTAGCACTATGACATTCAAAACTAGCGCCGCAACACTGAACTCTTGGGAAAATCACTGATTGCACTGCCGTAAGGATGTATTCTTGAACAATGCAGTGCTTTGATGCCTTCTTAAGCACCTCGGTGCTACCTTTTAAAGCACAACGATGTTAGGTCTATTAATGTTATAGTTTTCTATGATAGTTCAATCAATTGACCATACTATCATAACTTTTTCACTATAATGCTTTGGTGAGTGCCAAAACACCATTATAAGCATCACAATGTCAAGTCAAAATCATTATTAGTTTAGTTAAAGTGCCGTGGCAGCAGTCTTTGGTAATGTCACAGTGCTTGTATGCGTCAAACACCGCAATAATTTCCCAGTCAGAAAGCTGATGCTTCAATTTCTCATATAAGTGCTGCAATGCCACGTGTTTTGCGTCACCACAACATTTTCCATTTAGACTGCTTGTCATTTTATGTTTTTAAGTGTCACAGTGCTATGTTTGTTTATAAACCATAATTTTAGTTATTTCACTGCCTTTTCACTCTTTTATTTCTTCAAGCTCTGCATTTTTAGTCTTTATTTATGTGTAATGGCCCCTAAGATGTTTGGTAAGAAGAGATCATCCTCTTGTTATGATAAGAGCAAATTCATTTATGTCGAGGCAGAGCAAAGATTTGTTAAGTTAGTGGTGAACAAGCAATTAATCCTAGTGAGAGGATTTCAAAACCCTAGCATCTCAGTCATGCAAACCATTGTAAATAAGGGTTGAGAACATTTTTGTTAGAACCTTATGCCATCATTGTAAATGTGGTAAGAGAATTCTTTGCCAATGGGAATGAAGACATTAAAAAGAAGTGTTATGTGAGGGGTAAGTGGGTACCTTTTGATTCTGTTTCTATCAATAACCTCTATAAGCTTCAAAATTTTAAGTTTGATGAGTATATTACTTTCTGTGGAACCCCTATTGATCCTAATGAAATCTTGAGAGTGTTGTGTGAACCCGATAATGGAGCGAGTTGGAAGAAGAAAGAAAATAATATTATTAATTTTCCTACATCATGTCTTACCCAAACTTCTAGGGCTTGACATTATTTCATTTCTACTCATTTTTTGCCAAGTAGAAACATTAGTGAAGTAACCCAATATCGTGCTCTACTTAACTATTATATTAAGGTGGGTTACTCAATAGATGTATGGAAACTCATTTACTTTTCTTTGACTTATATCAGCAGGGGCACTACTTTTGTGGGTGTGGGGCACCCTTCTTTGATTTATATCTTGTGTGTTATTTTTGGTGTAATGGGGGACCAAAATGAGGAACACATTTTCCCTATTTTTGCCCTTATAGAAAGAAAAAAAATCTAGTTTTGAAAAGGTTGGAGGAGGTGATGATGAGGGAAGTCCTAGTGAGCCCAAATCATCCAGAAGGTCCGGCAGCAGTAGTGGAAGTAGGAGTTCTAAGCCTCCTAAACCATTAGGAGTGCAGGCAACTGTTATAATCTGGGATCCCGAGTATATGATTTTGATGATAATAAATATTATTGATTATCCCTTTATTTCTCTTAGTATTTGTATTACATATCTACTTTTATGCACACTAATATTTTATCTATAAAGTATACCGTGGCATAAAGGATCAAGACTCAAGACAGGGTAGAATAGGTGTGATTTTTTTACAGGACTCTGTATTTCATTTATTTATTTTATATATTTTTAGTCAAAAGTCTTATAAAAGTGACCGCACACGTACACACACACACTAGGGAGTGAGAACATAAATTTTAGATTTTTTTATATTTGTATTGTATGATCCAAATCGTACTGTATGATCAGTTATTCAAAAAATTAATTAAAATAACTAATTGAGTAATTAATATTTTTTGAATTAATCATACTATATGAACTAGATCATACATAATGATCAGTTGAAATCGAAACCCTAGTCGCTAATTCAGATTTAGGTAAGTATTTTAATTTTTTAAATTTGAATTAATCATATTGTATGTTCTAAGTATCGTACTGTATGATTTGTATGTTATTTTTGAATAGATTATACTTTGACTCATCTGTCGTACTTAAGAAATTGGGATTTCTTGAACTAATCATATTGTACAATCCCTAATTGTACGTTTGAACAGAAATAACTATCTTGGAAATTTAGGATTTTTGGAGCCTTTATTTAAATGTCATCCCTAATTCATCTTAAGGAATCTTTTGCCACTTTTCTAAGGGAGAGCTTCTATAAGAATAGTTTGAAGAGGGAGAATTGCTTTAGAGAGAGAGAGAGAGGTGAGGTCTTGAGGAAGAAGATTCTTGTGGGATAAGAGAGTGTGTGAGAGGGGGGGCTTTTATACACACGGTTGCTCGGTGATCTTGCATATTCTTCCTCCAAAGTTGGTGTCTTTACTTAACAAAAACTCCAGTAAGTATCTCTTCGTGGGAAGGATCCGGCCGGTCCATCACACCGAGAAGGTGAAAGGGATTTGACTACTCTGCTGCACTGAGGAGGTGAAAGGGATTCAACTACTTCGCTACACCGAGAAGGTGAAAAGAGATTCGACTACTCCATCGCACTAAGGAGGTGGAAGTGATTGGTAAGGGCTTCTCTGCCTTATTATAAGGGAAAAGGAGAGTCACTAGTGTTAGTGCAATACTCGGAATGGAGGACTTCAGGGAGTGGATGTAAGTCAAGGTTGACCGAACAACTATAAAACTTTGGTGTGTTTGTTCTTGTGCTTACCTTAACTTTTTGCATTTTTATTTCTTGCATCTTACTTATTGTATATTTGTGATCTGTGAGTTCTTTGTTTTACAAAAATTGAATATCATATTTTTGCTCAAAAAGAAAAGCAAAAAAATCTAGAAAGTAAAAACCAAAAAAATATTTCTTCCTTCAAGTATTGCTTAAAATCAAAACAAAGTTTTTGTTTAAACTAGTGTTGTATAATTATTCATTAAATCATAAACTTTTCAAAAGGATAATTTTTAAAGGGAATTTTTTAAACACCAATTCACCCCCCTCTTGGTGTGTATTTGTAGTTCAAGCCAGTCTAACATTCTAAATTTAAACTTTTAGTTATATATTTGAGAATCCAAATGGATGGGGTGTTAGGCTTTTGTGATGATTCGAAGGAGTGGCAAGATGAGATGAAAATGAGGGTTGCTTATTACATGGACCATTAGCAGATATACTACCATTATACTTTTGAATTCAATAATGCTTTGGTTGGTATATTCAGGAGTAGTATAATTGTTGAGCACCTTAATCAATTATAGTTCCCTCCTACAGTCACTTACGATCCTTTTGTTTGACACCCATCGGCTAGAAATGATGATGATGAGGAGGAGGAGGAGGATCGTGACTCTGAGAGTTAGGAGTCATAATTATTTTCTTTACTTGGTTGTTCTTTATAGGCTTCTTGAAAGAGAGAGAGAGAGAGAGAGAGAGAGAGAGAGAGAGAGAGAGAGAGAGAGAGAGAGAGAGAGAGAGTGAGTGAGTGAGTGATGGTTGTAGCAATTTTTATTTGTAGCTATTTTTGTTTTGCTTGGGGGTGATCTCAGTGTTGCTGTGTTGATATTGTCATTATGATGTGGTAGGGTGTCCATGAGAGCCATGATGGATGTTGATTAGAGAATGGTGTCTTAGGTATTAGTTATCTTTACTATTTTACAGTAGAATGTACTCATTATCTTGAGATTTATATCATTATATGAAAAGGCATATTTTATTTCATATTAGCTTTCTTTTTATTTTAGTGCATTGTATAGATCTTTTGTTTACATTTATTTAAATTCTTTTAAGCTTAAAATTATTGTACACCATCCTTTACAGATACTTGTATTTTGTTTATTTACTTGACCAAAATAAAAAATGATAATTAAAAATTATATAAAATTAGAATAATAATAATATCCTAGATGATAGTTTGAAAAAACAACGTATAATAATTCATAATTTAAAAACTTAATAATTAACTAATATAGAGTACTTAAGCTATTGACTAGATTTAAATTTAAAAACTATACACTACTACATTGACTACTGAATAAAAAAAATAAATAATTAAGTTTAAGGAAAAAGATATGAGTAGCTTAAATTTGGGAAATCATAGTAAACTTGAAAATGAAATTAATAATCTTATTGAATTCTTACATTAAATAAATTAGGATTGTAAGAGGTTGAAAGTGAATATGATATTCAAAATCATTAAATATGTACTCTACAAACTATGAAATAATAAAATTTATAAAAAATTCAAAAAGAAATATGTGAAAAAAAGAAATGTGAATAATTAAAAAATTAGTATAAATTGAAGCTTAAGTTCAAATGCCTTCTAATACTTAAAATCAAGAAGGACAAAGTAAGTGAACTAGTACATATGATCGTGCACTAATAAAATTCCAATTTAAAATACAAGCATAACTAATCCCTAAGTTATATTATTCATTTTTACATTAAGAAGTCAATTTTACACTTACAAACATAGTTGACATATTCAAATCAAGCAATAACAAGGGTGATTGGTTAGGATAATTGTTATGACATTTCAAATTAGAATTATAACTTTGATCATTCTAAATTACTTCTACACTGTAATATATTATCTTATATTTTAGTAATTTTAAATTATCAATTTTTATTTTGGCTATTAAGTGATAAAATATGTGAATTTTATAATTACTTGAGGACAAGGAACTATTTAAGATGATGGAAAATTTATTAAGTGTAAATTATGTATTATTTATTGTATTTAAATTCAGTAAAAATATGTTATTTTAGTGGTGTTTGTGCAGGAAATGTGCATAAAAAGGTAAAAAACCATAAGTGTGGAATAGCGCCGCAATGCCATCATTAGAAGCACCGCAGCATTCAATTTCACAACACCATGATGCTACATTCAAACATTAAAGTGCCAGGTTCTCTGTTTTCAAGCACAACAGTGTCACTAAGGTCAACGCAAATGTGCCCAAATTCAACACCGCAACATTGGAGCCTTAAGAAAATGAGCACCAAAGCACTGAGCCTTGCAATGCCTCAATGCCAAAATTCACATTCTAGCACAGCAGCACTCAAATTTTGGAGCACTACAGCGAAGCAGTTGCCGGCGCTAAGAGTTACACTGACTCAGCCGCAAGACGCGTCGTTTCAATTATTAACCGTGATAGATAAACCATCGCCACAGCGGAGCCATCATTATAAGTCGAGGCACTAGTTCATTTTTTTACCAACACGATGCCACCTTATCGAGCTCCGTGGCGCTTGAGCCTGTCCCTCTACTTCTTATAAATAATTTTTTAATTCTGTTGTGTAGAGAGTTCTGTCACTTAAGTAAAATTCTTTAATTTTAAGTGTGTTTCTTTAGTGTCACCTAGAGTAAAAGTCTAAGAGAGGCTAGGAAAGTGCAAGATACTTTTTCTTGTGGTGATCTTAGCATGTTTGTGTAAGTAACTCTGTAGTTGGAGGAAGAAGTGTGAAAAAGATAATTTGATCCTTTCGAGTGATAATTTTCTTATTCATTTTCTTGTATCTTTTCTTTCAATGAATGAAATTAAGATGTGTTTGTTTCTTATATCTTTCATGTCTGGCTAATTCTTTAGTATTGGTCTGATAATATAAAAAGCATAGCAAGTACTATTATAGACACTTGTGCCTTCAATGATAAATTTATATTTTCAATCTCTCCAATTCTTTATTTAATACATATAATAGTCATGTGTATAGTTAAATCTAGTGTGATGTGTAGCCTCCTCGATGGGCGAATGTTGAAATAATTGAGAGTATTGAAATGGAATGTTGGTATGCCTAAACATAGGATGTTTAAATATTCTAAGTTTTATGGAGATAATAAAACTGTAAGAAAGCCATAAACCATTCTTTTCACCCTTACAAGCTCGATAGAGATCGAGTGATACAATGCTCTGATCCATATCTAAAAATTTAGAGTCTTATTAGGAAAGCTATTTGATTTACATTCATTAGTCCAAAATACTTTATTTTCATAATTATCAAAATCTCCTTGTAAGTTTTTCTTTCAGTGATAAAAACTCTAAAATATCATTTTTATATTTTAGTAGGATGAGTTGTGCATTTGAAGTAGTAGTAGTTAAATTGTAATTAAACAGAACACTTCCTCGTGGGTTTGACACTCTACTTTGTTACTTTATTACTTGATTTGACACATATACTTGAGTATTTTAGTGGGATTTTAATAATTTTATATCAAAGAAAACTTAAGCATATTTCAAACTCAGCAAGTCACATACTAGCTCACCGTAAGCCCATAAAGAGGTTTTGCTTGACTCCTATGTGCGACATAGGGAGATTGAGAGGGAGGGAGTTCGAGCGAGGTCAGCTCTTGTACATAAGTCGTGCGAACAAATAGAGAGAGGGAGTTAGCAAGCTGGGGAATCAGTGTCATGGGAGACTGGGTTGGAGTTGCGGGCTGAAGTCTCGCGTGCGTGAGTTCAATTGGGGTTGTAACGCACAGAGAGAACGGGAGGCTGGGTCGGGCTCTTTACATACTTCAGATTCTGCATGCAATTGAGGGAGATAAGAGGAAGAAAGGAGCTAGCAAGGTAAGCGTTCTTTCATGCGGCTTAGTTTGGGTGCTGGATCAAATAGGAGGTTGAGAGGGCTTTGGCCCTTGGTGTGTAGAACAAAGAGATGAGAGAGAGAGAGAGAGAGAGAGAGAGAGAGAGAGAGAGAGAGAGAGAGAGTTCCTGCGTTATATTCAATTGAGAGGAGTCGAGCGATTCTCTTGTAGCGTGAATGGTTAGTTACAAGAGTTATAAGTGACATGTGCGGAGACCGTTACTTGAAATCAAATGCGGGGGAGATCGAGAGTAGTTAGATGAGATCAGGCGTATTAATTCATTCACCAAAATTTTAGTCGCTTGTTTGCTCATCATTTCGCTTTGCTTGGATTAATCTCCATTTTCACTATCGAAGTCAACAATAACCTCCTCACCCTCAAAGTTTTTCGTCTTTTCTTTGGGGTCCATCAAAGATTTCATCAAGATCATTTAAGAAAAAATAAAATATTATATTCAATAAATTATACTTATAATTTAAAGTACAATATATATATATATATATATAAATCCATCATAAATAAAATGTTTTAAAAAATTCAAGAATTTAATTATAAAGCTATTATTTACATACAAATTTTTTCCCTATACCAACTTAAACCTATTTAGGGTTACAAGTGAGCCAAGTTGGCTCAAGTTCGACTCATTAATGAACTAAGAGTCGAGCTTATATAGTCACGAGTGTGCTCAAGCTCGAGCTCAGCCTTGCTTGACTCGAAAGCTCCTTGGGCCACTTGATTAACTTAAAATATATTTAAAAATTTATTAAATTAGCATTATATAATATATTTATTATTTTAAAATTAATTATAAATTAATAAAAATCTTAAAAAAGAAAATTTTATTAAAATTAACAATAGAACTTAACAATCGAGTAAACTTTAAACTTTCTAAATAATCTCGAACAATCGAGCCAAATTTGTGCCTATAAATTTTTTAATAGTTGAGGTTGGACTTAGTAAAAAATACGCCCAAGTTCAAGACAAACAATATAAATTAATTAGGCAAATATTTGGGTCGGACTCTTTTACAACCCTGACCCTGTTCACACTGCAAAATCTTCTGGTACAAAAATTTTACTCCTATCCGTGGCCTCCAGAGCTAGAAGGTGCCGGAACTCACGTGCTTGTCGAACCCACCTCCTTACCATTCGTTTGCAATCTTGCTCGTTTCTTCCTGGCAACGGAACCCAGCTTTAGGCTTCGTTCCCCTTCATTCTGAGCAGATCTGTATTCCAAGGCCTTAGGGTTTCTTTCTTCTCCAAAATCTTGATGTCCATTCATGACTTCATCCGTGAGATTAAATCAACGTGCGGGTTCTGTTGTTTCTGTGTTAGAAAGCTGGCTGTCACCTGAAAAATTGGATCTTTAGGTTTACGTCTGTTGGATCGAGCGGAATCTATTGGTTTCGATATGTACCGGAGCGTGGCCACGCGCGGTGGGATGCCAACAGACAGCGGTGACGGTGGCGTGGTGACGCTCGATCAGGTACCCAGTTGGAATGACACTGATCAGAGATCTTCTTTCCTTTATGGACCAGGAGATTCTTCCTCGCCGTTGTATTTCTCAGATCCTCTGACTTCCTCTTCCGGATCGAATTCGGGAATTGATGGCATGGTGTCGAGGTTTCCGGTCGACCATGATATCAATGGAAGGATATATCTATGGCGTGGCAACCCTTGGAATCTTGAGGTCGATGCTGTTGTTAATTCCACCAATGAGGTGAGCGTGCTTTTATATATGTTTGTAGTCATTTGTCCCGTGGTAATGGAGAAATGTTTTCTTTTAGGTACTTCAATGGTTTCATTTTTTGTTTGTTTGTTTGCAAGAGTTTGGATGAAGCACATAGCAGTCCTGGTTTGCATACTGCTGCTGGACCAGGTCTTGCAGAGGAATGTTCTGCATTGGTATGCTTTTTTTTTTCTGTAGATTTCTTTGGGGAGTGCGGCTTTACTGTTAATATAATCTAATTTGGTGTTATTTAGGTATACATGATTTTGAATTTAGAGTGTCTCACAATATTTGTTGCAGGGTGGCTGTCGGACTGGAATGGCAAAAATGACTAATGCTTATGATCTCCCAGCCAGGTATGTGCTGAAAGTTCATAATTTTGATTGCTATACTGATTTATATGTTACAGACTTTCTCTCACATCCATTCTAATTTTATTTTGATCAGTTTTATTAGTCTAAACTGAAAGGACATTTGTTTATATATTTGATATGCTGAAAGGACTATTGTTTGCTGTTTGATGTGTGAAAATACAATGTTGCCCCTCCTACAGCTTTAAATATGTCAGAGAGGGAGGGACGGACTTATTTTGGATTGTGGGTGGGATAGTGTGGTATTACTCTCGATATGCTGGTAGCACATTTTTTGTAAGGGATGACGCTCCTGCCATGAACAGCATGGTTCTTGTGTTTTAGTTATGGATTTAGGAAGATAATTATGATTGTCAAAGGTCTTCATAGATCTGAACTGGGGAAAACTCCTTTCCAACCTGCATAGCAAGAAAATTATGTGACCTGATAGGTTATTTTTGGTCACGTGCTTCCTATTGCTAAGAAACATCATTCATTATGTTTATATATTCTTTTCATACATTCATTGTTTAAGATTGCATAATATAAAGGCTTGTCTTGAGGCCCACCTCATTGTAATTCCAGTAAAAAATGTCTCGAGGCTTATGCTTTAGACTTTTTTTTATGAGGCTTGCACCTCAGCTTGTCTGAGGCCCTCCTTGAGGTGCGCCTCGCCTTGCTGGTGTGAAGCGTACGCCTCTCCTATATATAATTAAAACTTACCTGAATCCTAAACTAAAGCCCGAACAAATCACACCTTCATGCACCCTCGAGCTACAACAACTTCCTCTCGATGGCCTCAACCTCTAGTCTGCCGCCTTTACTGCAACCACCACTATCGTAGCCGCGGCTGAGATCACATGAAAGCCATATACGACCCACCTCAAAAAATTTTGATTTTCTGCTCTCATCCATGGCAAATATTTATGAAAGAGAAATATGACTTAAACAAATGGAGAAGAAGTAGAATGAGAAGCATTGGACTCCACAGGATGAGGCGGGGGAGAGACTAATTTGTTATGACGACAACTCAAATAAAAACTCTCTCAATAGTGCAGATGATTTCTTAGTTTTTGACAACTATTTTAGCTTTCTTTAGGAATTAAGTATGGATAAGTAGGGAACTGAGAAAGAAGGAATTTGAAGCTGAACTAGATGTTATATAATATTTTTATGCAATTCTTATACTTTATATTATTTTACTCTTATAATATTTGGATTTCAATTCTATTTCGTACAATTTATCACTTATATTTTGTGCAATTTTTTATTCCATATGTATGTCAGCTTGTTACTTCATAGTTCAATAGAAAGTTAATATATTATCCTTTAATATATTATTTAGGTATTATATAAATTCACTTTTAACATTTATTTTCACTTTATGTAATTTTTGAATTTTAAGGCTTGCTCCTCAAAAAGTCTTGAGGCTTGCACCTACGAGCGAAAAACACCTCAATACCTAATTGCGCAATTTTAAACCTTGCATTCATTAATGATGTTTTGCTGGACATGCTATCACTAAATTTCAGCAGATGCTAGTTTTATTCTTTAGTATGCTATTTGTTGAATCCAAATTTGTGTGGTGGGTGATACCTGATTTTACTGGTAGATCCGTCTGGTGA
This sequence comes from Dendrobium chrysotoxum, assembly GCA_019925795.1. Taxonomy (NCBI): domain Eukaryota; kingdom Viridiplantae; phylum Streptophyta; class Magnoliopsida; order Asparagales; family Orchidaceae; genus Dendrobium; species Dendrobium chrysotoxum. The sequence goes on along the minus strand of CM034309.1, from coordinate 311,324 downwards.
GTTAAGATTCTGTTAATAAGAATTGAGAATAGAGAGAGTAGAAATGAGGAGAGAAAGATGGCAGAAATTTCACTATTATAATTGGAAAATGCAGAGAAAGGCTAGAGATCCAAAGTCTCTAGTTGAAAGCCCAAAGGTAAAAAAAGTTCCAAACTATTCCTCATCATCCTTTATTTAGGAGGTTTTATGGGCTACAGAAAAGGCTATACAGAGAAAAATAAAAATACATGCAACGCTACACGTTAATCTATGACACATATTGCCTCTTGGTTGGTTACAAGAGGTGAAGTCAACGGTCGAGTGAGCTTAGAGGGGCGAATAGACGTAGGGCGAGTTTTTGGTAGAGTCCCAAGAGGAGATGGACCCATAGCTAGCGTGTCTTCTGATCAGGTTGGAGAATGACATAGGGAGCTCAAGGTCGCCATGTCATGAAAGGCAAGCAGTGATGTTTGTGGGGATGAAGAGTCCTTCAGTCTGGTAGTGGTAGCCGAATGGAGTGTGGAACCCCTAAGATAGGCGCTTTCATGTGGTTGAGTCTTGCGGGCTCAGAGGAAGAGGATCTGATTGAGATGAGTGATGATCCGGTTGCTTGGTGAGGAATTTCATGGTCTCCCACCATAGGGTGATCTCCCTGGCAGATGTGGGCTAGTGATGCCCGTCATTCTCCTTGGGCGAGTTTCTCTCTGGTCCCTGGTGAGTCCTTTAAGGGATCTGCTCCTGAGAGGGAAGACTCTCATCACAACCCAGTCGCTACCAATCAAAGCACCCGAGAAGGTGATCATGGGCATACAAGTACAATGAGGAGAAAATTAAATAGTGTTGGTTGGGCTTGTTTTTTTGCATGAAATGATTTAGCTTCTACTACTTTGCCTTCTAATTTTAAAATAGGAAATATAATGAATTTTTAATTTTATACTGTAATTTAAATTTCAAAATAAGAAACATGAAAATATACTTGCATTTGCATTCCAACATAATAATTTGAATATAAAAATATGTGGATGAATTAATTCAAATACTCTCTGAATTTATCGTTTAAATAAGAAAACATTCATAAGAATTTAGTATGAATGTGCCGACAAACAGTTAAGGTGATGCTGGATCAAAGAAAATATTTTAAATAAAATATTTATTGACCTTTTAGGATTGAATAGGGTGCTAATAAGAAATAATGCTAATTGACTTTGAGTGATTTAAGTGAGGATTTTATTAGAAATGACATTAACATAAAAACTATTAATGGAAAAACATTTTAAACAACTCTGGTAAGTTTTGAAAATTAATGCAAGGCTGTAGAATAATTCCATAAATAGATTTAATTAAATTTGCACATAAATTGAAAGCAAATAAGAGGAAAATTGGGAGACGATGTTTTTAGGACACCTCGAGTTTCCGGAAGCACAACACATGTACTGCATTATATCTCCTTAGTTCTCTAAGGTTCAATTTTGGGGAAATAAGAAGGGTTTTCCCTAGTGTTTTATCTAATAAATTTTGAAATAACACTGACGACAGTTGCATTTTTTTGCCTACTCTTAATTGGAAGGAAGTAATTTGAGAGGAGGGCAAGCGCTGCATCCTTTCAGATCCACTAGAAGTACTCGGTTAAAAAAATAATGAATAATTCCTTAAACAAACATAATGAAATTCTAATATAAATTGAAAGCAATTTATTGGGAATTTTCAGATGGGACAATTTATGTAAAGAGTATTGAAAAGCATAGAAAACATGAGGAGAAATTAAAGTAATTTGTGAAATAAAAATTGATTAAAGGTAAAATATTGGAAAAAATATTACCCATTTGAAATTACAAGATTTGAAAAGTATTTTATAGATTCGAACAACAAAGCCACGCAATGGTTTCCTACACACAACCAAAAGAAATCATGAAGTTCAATGTTTATAGTTTTTAAATTTAAATAATAATATTTACTGATTTTAAATATACAACAACAACATCAAGCCTTTATCCCACTACGTGGGGTCGGCTACATGAATCCTTTTTTTTTTATTGTGCCCTGTTAAGAATCAAGTTCCGTTTAACTTTAATAATAATAACAAAATTATTAGATTTAAATGATTTTAAATATAAAGAATAAAATTTTTGAATTATTTTTACCTAAAATGATAAAGGCTTGGTTAGAAAGTATTAGAAATGACCTCTCATTTATTATATTTAAATGAGAATTTAACTTTTAACTGGACACAATGGAGAAAAAAGATTCATTTAGCTGACCCCACGTAATGGGATAAAGGCTTGATGTTGTTGTTATATATCTAAACTAATATTCTGGATTCAACAGTAATGGAAATGAGTGACAAAATGAAATAATTATTTGCTTAATTATATGAAAAAATGTGATCAATTGAAAATAAAATTATAAGTTGATAAAAAATTCTTCTCTTTTTGATTGTCCTTTATTTTGTAATTAAAAAGCTTGACTTTTGGTATTTCGCATCATTCCATGGTCACTGTATTTTAGGATGTTGAATTTAAATTTATCTGTGGGCGAAGCCTGATCTTACTTGCAAGATTGACTAGAGAACCAAAAAGAAAGAGAGGGAGAGAATATGAGAGAAGCGCTGTGATTTCTTTGCTTGAAAGTAGAGAGGTTGAGACAAATAAGTTGTTATATGTGTCCTTAGGCTTGACTTCTGACCCTCTATTTATAGGTGAGAGTAGAAGCAATGATATATAAAAAGAATTACAATAAAAGGTAAATAAATGAATGATATAATATGTCTAATAAAATCTTACCACTAAAAGGAGATGTTAATTATATCTCTTTGATTACATATGCATTAGAGCTTTTCAGATATAAGATAAGCCCACATTTAGCTACTAATTGGTCTGATTTGATCTGATTGACCCGTGAGATTAACATCTTTTAGCCAACTAAGTTGATTCAAGCTTAGCATGAGCAACTTGGGGTATAAACTATTTACTGCTAAAAATATCATTTTTTATTGATGAGTAAGATGTTTTTTTGGAAATATATGCAGCCATCTTAACTTATTCTATTGGATATCTCATGTATTTGTTTGAACGATATGGTTCATTTTCTTATTGGTAATTGGCAAGAGGGAATGGATAACTCTAACTAATGCTTTATTGTTGTCAGTTAGTACCAGTCTGTACCAGCTTCCATGTGGGAACTGCTATGAAGCATTTACTAACTTCTGTTTAGTGTTTACTTACGGTCTTCCTGTGGCACTCATAATTTGGTGTCGTAGCAATACATTTAAATTAACTGTCATCGCAGGAAAATTATCCACACTGTTGGCCCAAAATATGCTGTCAAGTATCATACTGCTGCTGAAAATGCTTTGAGCCATTGCTATCGTTCTTGCTTGGAGCTTCTTATTGAAAACGGTCTTCAGAGGTTGGTATCATGAAATTATGCAGATGACAAAATGTTTGAAAGTTTCTCCTATGAATATTGGCAATAATATTTGTGTGATGCAGCATTGCAATGGGATGTATATACACTGAAGCAAAAGGTTATCCTCGAGAACCTGCTGCCCATGTTGCAATAAGTGAGTAGTGGAAGTAATTTGAATAACAGTTCCAGTTGCTATTCCTTCTAGATTTGCTACCTTTAATGATACATCGGTGTGCATTTGCATAAGTTACCTAGCAATGTTGTTGCACATTCACTTTTCTTTTTTGCTTCTCAATTGAGTTGTCTTCTTTTTATAATTGCATTCACATCTAATAATGGCCAGGGACTGTCAGGCGTTTCCTGGAAAAGCAAAAGGATAAAATAACTGCTGTTGTTTTTTGTACTTCTAATTCATCTGATACAGAGATATATAAAAGGTAGAGTCTTTGGCATCCTAAATTATCCTAAATGAGTTATATTGTACATATAAAAAAGTTGTAATTGAGACGTGCTTCAAGCATGAATCATAGATTAGCTTTCAAAACCTCCTTGGAGTATGATAAAAGACATTTGTTTTTCTACGGTTATTTAATTTCTTAATTTCCAAATATGTTTTGCAGATTGCTTCCTTTATACTTTCCCAGGGATAAACATGAAGAAGAGGTAGCTATATCAAAGCTTCCGGCAGATGTTGGGGATGAAAATGGTGAAACTGTAATAGATGAGCGAAAAATAAGGATTAAACCCCTACCAGTGCTGTCATCGACTACAACGAATGCATCTACAACCTCGGTTGATATTCCTATCAATGATTCTGATTCAACTTTAAGACGGTTAGTTGAGACTCCAGACTAGTTCCAAATATCAGTGTTTCCTTTTTTTTTAATTTATTTATTTGGTGTATGTGTGTGCTGATCTTCAAAAGTTCCAAGCAAAGAAATTGAAGCCATGAACTAGGAATTATAATACTTTACTTTTGCTTCAAATAAGGAACCTGCTGCACTCATTTCAAGTCCTTGTTCAGATCTTTTTTTGAGAATAATCATAATTCTCTTTCATTATATCATAATAATTTATCTAACGTATTGTTAAAAAAATGTGTTCTAGTTATTGGTTTATGTTTCAAGAACTAGGAGGTCTAATAGTGATAATTATTTTTTCAAACTTCAATTAAGCCATACTAGATTTTCTGATGTGGAAAGAGACATATAAGGTGCTTTTAGGCTTGCTCGATTGATAACGTCTAGATTTTTCTTTGCAAGCAAAGTTTTTTTTTTGTACTAAGTTTTGGAATGTTTTCAGGGCATGAAATTCTGTTCCACTTGAAAAAGCACAGTTTTTAATTTCATGATGAATGATCATAAAGCGCTATGGTAAGAAACTTATTGTATTGATGCAAGTATAGTATATTAGCTTTGGTGCGCATGATTGCCGTGATATATATTAGCTAATCTCATACTTATTCTAGAGTGATCTTAGGGTTGCAATCAACTCTTTCTAGTGTTCTTGAGCTCATCATTATTTGTGAATATTTTATGACTTTGTGGATCTACAGTTTAATATTTTAATAAGAGACAATTGATATGAAGGAAACAAGTTAAATGCTATAAATTCTTATACCTTTGGGTTATGGCCACCTAAAGTTTAATGAAGCTAATAGTTTGTCATTTTATTGAATTTCTTAGATCATGATGCAAGTCGTGCTAGTATTTAGGTTTTTCTAACGCAGTTATAATGTAATTCACAAAATCATGCTTATAAGATCAAAATTTGTAATCCACAACATCACTTTAAATCAATATTTGTCTATTTTGATAACTTCAACATATGCAAAATTCACACTAAAGATATTTTAATGGCTGTGTAAATAGAAATCTAGAATCAATGGAAACCTCACATCCTCAAAAATCACATTGTAATTAGATAAATAGGATTGTGTGAGTTTTGACCAAACAGTAACCACTCATGTTGGCATACCCTGCAGGATTTCTTCTATGGAAAGGGAAATAATTTGGCCTGAAACAGTAACCACTCAACTCTCTCCCATTTGGGGTATTGACTAGACAATCTTGACCCCTATGCAACTAGGGATGGATCTTATGATTGTAGGAGTTCCTAGACATTGACTTTATAGGAAGATATACTAAGTGGATCGGTTGACTTGGCTAGCATGTGTTGGTTGAGAAGGCAATGTCCGGCACTAAGGCGGTTATGCCTCTTTGTGGGAAGGCATCAGTTGAATGTCAAACAGAAGAAAACTCCGAAGGGGACATTTTGGGTGTGGGTTTATGGAGTCTGCACCAAGAAGCTGGCGTCAAATGCCAAGGATTGATCCATTGGGGCGAAAGTCATCTACCAATAGGAATTGAGACGAGGCTATGGTCCAAAGACTAATAAGATGCGTTTGGGTAGATGGTGCTTGCTGAGAAGTTGTTGGCAATCAAGATTAGGGGTGTCAAAAAATTACTCGAAAATCTCACCCTAAAAATCTTGGTTCGGGTTGACCTGTTTAATAAACGGGTCGGATTTGGGTATGGAATTCCGACCAGTTTATTAAACTGGTCGAGTTTGAGTTGAACAAATTACCCAACCTGCCAACTCGATTTTAACCTGTTTAAAAAATTTTTCCTTAATTTTTTTATTTGTTGGTATGATTGTCTTATTTTTATTAATTAATTTAAAATCTATTGTTTAAAATATATAAATTTTTTTAAATAAAAACGGGTTGTTAGGTCGGGTTCGGGTCATTCAGGTTGCTAGCGGGTCTGGATCGAGTCTATATTTTTTACCCGTATATTAAAATGGTTAGGTTCGGGTTGAACATATTCAGGTTGGGTCAATTTTGAGTTGAACCAAAACCCGACCCGTTGACCCATTTTGACACCCCTAACCAAGATGTTTTTTATCGGCTTTAGACAGAGCATTGGTCGAGTAGAAAGGAAGCTAACCTACTAAGGGGGTGGTGCTCGAAGGAAGAGCTAATAGATCAAGGCGGTGCCAATTTGTTGCTGGACAATTTATAGAATGTTGGAGAAAGATCAACTCAAGGCAAGATTATGTGTTTCTAGACCTACGAAAGCTTATGAAATGGGCTAATTCAGGTTTAAAGGGGAAACCAACTAATCCTTGTTTGGGTGGACTAAATGTTTGGTCCTAGGGTGGTATTGTAGATTCTTTTAGGGTCTAGGATGATTGGGGCCAAGGCTCAATCTCAAATGTTGTTTAGGGAGGCAATGATGGAAATTCAAATCAAGAGATCTCATGGTGCCAAAAGAGTAGTCAACTTGCTATAAATTAGGTAATGATGATCCATCAAATCAATAACATGTTGTATGTATTTAAGGTGTCAGTTTATCAGGGAGATCATCAAGATATAGTTCTTTAAAGTTAATTAACACTAGACAAACATTCTTAGGTATATTGACTTTTAGGCATAAATTTTTTCAATTTTATAGCCATCAAAGCATATATCAATCATTCTTTAGTGTTTTCTTTCTTCAAGTATGTTGGCTTGACCATATTATAGATTTCCTTAGTTCACTAAGAGCATTTGATTCTTTTGCATATGACAGAGGTAATCTTAGGCTTATTGGGTTTTAAAACTATTGTCCTCGAATTGCTTTTAACTACATAATTGTTAAAGCTCTCTAAGTGAGTCTTATCTAAATCATATAACCACAATTAGGATGCATGGGTACCAACCTAAGATGCACCGACACGGACACGGCGACACGGACACGACACGGACACGGGACACGGCATTTTTTAGAAATATAGGACACGGGTGCGGCGTGGACACGACATAATAATTTTTTTAATATAATATATAGAAATAAAGGTGACACCATATTGAAAATGGTAAGCAATAATAAATCAATGTCATGAGGACTTGTTTAGCTTATAACATTAAAATGTTTAGTACAATCACAAAAATATAAGCAAAAAATTATTTAGTACAACATGAAGTTTCAACTACTCAATAGAGGGAATGATAAAATTAGATTCAGAGGTTGGTCTTTGGCCTTCAATATCATCATCATTGAATATCATTGCTTCCAATTCTGGTTCATCTAGAGAAAGATTTGCAACCTCCAATAATCCCATATCATCAAGGCACTCGAACCCATCTCCAGCAACATCCCACATCTTGTTATCACCTGTCATATAAAGTGGGGTCTTCCTTGATAGAAGACGAAGATTTGTATGCACATAAACTAAATCTTCAGCTCGTTGTGGAGTTATTTTATTCCTCTTCATCGATTGAATAAATGAGTATGTGCTCCAATTTCTCTCACAATAAGAAGAGGATGATACTTGACCAAGAAATTTTATTGCTATTGTTTGAAGAAGCGGTGCTGAAGCTCCATGAATCAACCACCACATTTTTGGATCCATCCTCCATCTATCAACCAAAGATCCTTGATCACCAAAATCCTCTAAATATCCAAAGAACTTTGCAAGTTCTATATTAATCTTTCTTCTCTCCTCCTCATTTGGAAAATATCGTTTCAAGCATATCTTTCTCATATTTGACACCTCTAAATCTTTTTGTGGTGAGACACGTTGAGGGTCTTGTTGAAGCCATTCTTTACTTGAATACCTTCAAATAATACAAAGCATATAAAATTATTATTCATTTACTAAGAAATTTAAAATTAATTTAAAAGATGAATACAAATGTACCTTGGATTTAATGAATGGGCCAAACAATGCAGAGGTGTGTTGCTTTTGGTCCACCTATCCTCAAGAATGGTATAGACAATACTCCAAAAACTTGAGTCTTCATTATGTGACTTTCTTTCATGTCTGTATATAATTTCTTTCACTTTTGCTAACATAGAGTCCCACATCTCATAAATCAAATGTAGGCATGATTTATCTGTGTCAGCCTCTCTCAACATATCATAAATCGGATCAGTGAAAGCCAAAATGTAATCTACATTATCCCACCACAAATCATCTAAGACCTTTTCTTTCACATACCTTGCCTTCCCAACATCATCTTCTCGATAGCAAGACCACTTCTCACTAATCACCATAGATTGAAGAGCACTTTTTATTTGTTTGAATCTTCTCAACATGATTATTACAGAGGCAAAACGAGTTTCAGAAACAGCTAACATTCTCAAATGTGAGAAATCATTAAACATTGAAAGTCTCATTGAGTGGTTCATAATGAAATTTCTGATCAAAACAGCATCATCTGCAACTGTTGTTATCCAATGACATTCAGCATAGATGATTTCATTTGCCTCTGTATTCTTTGCTACACAAATATTTTTTAGAGCAAGATTTAAAGTGTGCACAACATATGGAGTCCAGAATATATGAGGATAAGTCTGCTCCACCAACAATCCTGCAGCTCTACACACCGGTGCATTATCTGTAATAACCTGCACAACATTTGAAGGCCCAATAATGACTATTACCTCTTTAATCAAATTGGCAATAAAATATTTATCCTTGTATTCTCCTTCACAATTCACAGCTTTAATAAACATGGGGTAATTCTCTGTAACGGCCATGAAATTAATGAGTGGTCTTCTTTGAGGATCAGTCCAACCATCACACATCAAAGTGACACCTTTTTCTTTCCACACTCCTTTTGTTGGTTCAAGCAATGTTTCAATATATACTCTTTCCCTTTCCAATAATTTTAATCTTATTGCATTGTAGCCAGGTGGAACATAACCTGCAAGGTTGTTATTACATGCAAAAGTAAATGCATTTTTGTAATGAGGATTTCTTGCAAGGTTGAAAGGAAGTCCCGCTGAAAAAAACATCCTTGCAATTTCACCATCCAATTCCTCTCGCTGTTGCATCTTAAAAGCCTTCTCTAAAGCACCACTGGCAACTCCTTTTCTTTTCTTTGAATCATATCCTTCACTTTTATATGATAATGAATGATCAACTCTAACAGATGAGGAAGAAGTGTGGGATGAACCATGGGTAGATGACAAAGGTATCTCTTTAGGAAGTGCCCTTTTGATCCTAAATTCAGTTTCATCAACTTGTCTGTTCAATTCAATCAACTGCGACGTAGTAATCTTAGGACACATTTTAATTCCATGACCAGAAATCTTAAGTAGATGTGCTTTCACCCTAGAATAAGATCCTTTGTAAGTGCCTCAGTAATTGCATTTGAATGACACATTACCTCCTCCTTCAGAAGTTTTTCCTAATTTTGTAACATGAATCCATAAGGGCTTATCAGTTTCTACAGATGACTCTTTTGAACCGTCACCTAATCCACTCCCAACAGCAGTAGAGCTCATTTTGCTTTCAAATACACTGGTGAAATGGAAAAAATAAAGGCTTAATAAATTAGTGCAATATATCAAACCCCTAAACATAATGTTTCACTTATTCTAAAGATGATGAATACAACAATATGCCGGGCAGTCGGGGGTCCAAGGGGGCGCTGCCCCCTGGCGGGGGTTTCCGGGGGCAGCGCCCCCGGAACAAAATTTTATTGTAAGCGCAACTAAAGTGCACCTAAAGCGCACTTAAAGCGCACCTAAAGCGCACCTAAAGCGCACCTAAAGCGCACCTAAAGCGCAACTAAAGCGTAGTTAAGGAAAAAATTTTACTCTTTTTGTTGCACTTTATTTTCCCTTTTGCTGCGCTTTAGTTGCGCTTTTGCAAAAGGACAGCTTAAGCGTAGCAAAAAAGCATCTAAATGGACAGAAATGATGAATGGAGAAAAAAATGGCGAAATCAACTTACAGGTTCGAAAATTTTTATGCAGTTTGGTATCGCCTTTCCTCGGCTGCGCACAGAAACTAAAAATGAAGGCGTGTTGCTTATGGCCGGAAGGGAAGACTAAGGGTGCGATCTCCAGGCAACCGCTGCTCGCGGGAAAGATCTCCGATTCTCCAGTTGACCGCTGCTCGCCTCAATCGCTCGGGAAGACTATGAATACGAATAGGAATACGGGATTAGGGCGAAGATGAAGACTCGGGCGTGAATCAGCTAATATAAAATAGCGGGACTAGAGTTTTTCTTTTTTTAAAAAAAAATTTAATTATCAAATAGCCAGACACGCGTGTCCGATTTTTTTTTTTTTTTAAATGGGACACACTAATAACGTGTCCGACACGTGTCCCCGCCGTGTCGGACGCGTATCCGTGTCCGACACTGCATACCCTCTTAAAACGGAGTGTCGGTGCATCATAGGTACCAACACAAGGACCTGGACATGATTTTGGCATGTCCCATGAACCTAAGCTTAAGCTTTGGATACATCATTGTATACATCATTATAATTTTTATATATTTTAAATTAAAAATAAATCAGAAGAATTAAATTGATAGATATTAAGATTAAGAAAGAAATGATAAGCCTTTAATTTTGACATGAACCTATGCTTAAGCTTTAAACCTAGTTAAATTTCTCATAAAAGCAGAAAACTTAAGCTCTAAAAAGAAAGATATAACTATATTAAAAACTATTGAAACATAAGCATCATCTAAAAATTGACAAACGCACTCAATTTCGGTCAAAATTCATGAAATTAGTCAAGAAAAAAAAAACCAACTCAGGCTTGATTTCAAAAAAAAAAAAAGAACCAAATCTAACTTAATTTTTCAAACCTTAAGACTATCTTTCACGCATTGATTTAGCTCAAATTTTAAAAACAAAATGGTACTCACCAAGTCATAATGGATGCGCTGCGACCACACTCAGAGAAAGGGGGCTAAGAGGGGAGTCGAAACACTAGTCATGGGCTTTGGTGTCAACAAAGGAGATGGTGTTAAGAGGGGGACGAATCCTAATCATGAGCTTTGATGTCGAGAGAGGATATTTGGTTTTTGGAGGGGGCGTATTAGTGCAGTGGAAAGGAAAAAGTTTTAAGCAAGTAAATAATGAAATTTTAAAGTGTATATGTTTTAAATTAAATTTTTTATAGAACTTTTATTCAGTTATTTGGGACATGCTTTTCATTTTTTATTTTTTAATATTATTTTAATTGGATACATATTCACCATGTCTAGCATGTATGGAGGCATATCGAATGCATGTTGATGTCCGATACCTGTTAGACATTGCATATTTCATGAGAAGTGTCGGTGCATCATAAAACCATAGGCTACCTAAAAAGATGTGTGATTCATAACCAAGATGTCACACTAGATATTATTATTATATTTAGTAAGTTAAATGGACACAATATTTTTGTATTACGTAAATTGTAGTTTTTTATATCCAAGCTACTTTATATGGCCTTGAGAGAGGTTCAGATTTTAAATCCATGCTATCTATATTCGATTTAACCGCAACATTATATAACTCCTATCCTGAATGACGAGTTTGTAACGGTTATCACCCTGTTACATAGGTTTTAAAAATTGAATTTTTGTTCCCATTTGATTTAGTTTTAGGTGTGTGACAATGATGCATTGCAGAACATTTAAAGAATTTGAATTAAAGCATGATCATAACCACTAATTTCTTATGAAATTCATGATTCCCTCATTAATTTCAACGTTTTCATCTTCTACATTAATAGGTTAGTTCCAACTAGGACCTTTATTTGTGTGGTGACTAGTTTTTTGGTGTTTAAAATAAAATTTAGCAGAAATTTGAGAGCTAGATGATGTAACAACATATTTCTTCTTGGTCTCTTTGTTTACAATAGAGCCACTTTCTTTGGAGGGTGGCCACAACAAATTGAGTGGCTATTTTGAAGAAAGACAAAAGTTCTAATATATGTAATAGCTCTCTTACAATTGAACGTTTAAACATTTACTCAAAATCTATTGGAAGTTGAAAAACATAAGTGATTAAATCTCATGTGGTGTCATCTCTCTTCTAATTTTAGGACTCAATTCAGATATAAACCTCAGAAAACAATGTTTTAATATCATTAGCTATTTTAGAATGCAATCACAATTCCTCAAATGTATTCATGTATTCTGTGGTTGTTTTTGTTCATTGTCTTAATGAGTTAAAATTCATCATTATATGATAAAGACATATTATGCTTTTAATAATTTTCTCGTCTCAAGTGAAGTCATGTCCAATCTTTTTCATACTCATCCAATACATTTTAGTTTGTTACTTTTTATTTTGCAATCATTGATGTTCACTCAATCTTATTTGCTATTCTACGAAAATATCTGTCTATTATTAAGATAAAATCTCGGTGTCTACTTTTCCATAAAATACAAACAGCTCAATTTTAATTTTCTTAGTTTTGTTATAATTTGTTCCATAAATTTGATGTCTATGATTACTATAAGCTTCTTGTCATACACCATATTATTTATCTTGATTGCTTCCTCTGTGTTGATTTATTTTTGGTCTTCTAATCATAGTAACATGTGGATGAAAGAGTTCATCATTATGATTAGAATCAACTATTGGGCTAGGTTGATTTAATTGATTAGCTTTTAAAGTTTTAATTTGCTCTTTAACTCAATTTATGTCTCCAATCATTTGAATTTACTTATTTGGTTTTTAATCAAATTGTTTTGTATGGTTACCCTGTTGAAATAAAAAGAAGAAAACAGAGAGACATCTCATTTCACGAAGGACGCCACTCTTTGACTTTACACACAAAAAAAACCGAACAGAAAAAACTTACGCTCATTTCTGCTTGTTCACTTGTTCCGTTCGTTTCCACTCCTTCGCTCTCACTTGCGGTATGCCCAGTGCTCGTGGCCCGTTGTCCATGCTTTCGCACGCGATCTCCTGTGCGCACTTGACCCATCGCCTTCGCACTCCCTATGCATCCCGTCTTCGCTCCGTTGACCTGACCCTGCTATCGCCCTGCGCCCACTCGCAACATTTGCTCCGCCTGACTCCGTGCCCATGCCTATCGACTGTGCGACTTAGCTCGCCTCCGTTCAGCCCATCCCGTTGAATGTGGCCTATCACCCGTGCAACTGAGTCCTCATCCGTCTGGCCCCTTCCCATGCAAGCACAACCTGTTCGCATGTACCCGTCCTACTCCCGTGCGAAATCACTCGTCAGCTCCTGCTCGATGTTCGCCACCACGCGACTTGCCCGCTCGGCTTGGACACTGTGTCTGCTTCCTTCTTCTATGCCCATAAGTATTAAAAAAAAGAAAAAAAAAAAAAGAGAAAAAAATGTATAACAAGTACCACAAATTGAAGACCCGAAGACTTGTGCTGGGACCCGAAGCCCTCGCTCCATCGTATCTTTGATTTGATCGGCGGATTGAAAGACAAGTGCCTTGTCAACCTTCCTTTGCGGGGAGAAGATGTTGGCAGGCTGCCGAATTTTAAAATAAAAAAAATCTAATATAAAATATGTTTTAAATTAAAATAAAATATGTTTTTGAAGAAAGCAACTTGAGTCTGTTATTAAATTTAAACATTTTTTAAAATTAAAATAATCCTAATTTGATTTTATTTAAATTAAAATTTTAATCAGTTTAACTAAATGATAATAATAAGAAATACTAAAATTTTTAATTTGTAATTAAAATTTTCTTTTAATCAATTAATTAATTATTTTGAAATAAAACCCAACAACAATAACAAGCCTTTATCCCACTACGTGGAGCCGGCTACATGAATACTTTTTCTCCATTGTGTCATGTTAAGAGTCAAATTCTCATTTAAATCTAATCAGGAAAGGTCATTTCTAATAATTTCTAACCAGTCTTTTTAGGTATACCTCTAACTTTCTTAACATAAGCCAAATCTAATACATCTATGCTCCTAACATAACCAAATCATCTAAGATAACTCTCTTTAATATCTTATCTTCTACTGGAGCTACTCCAACCTTTTCACGTATATGCTCATTTCGTATCTTGTCTCTAAGAGTAAAGCCATTCATCCACCTGAGCATTCTCATATTTGCAATGCTTAACTTAATATTATGCTTCTCATTTAATAGCCAACATTCTACACCATAAAGCATTGCAAGTCTTGCCACCATCTTTAAGAAATTTCCATTAAGTTTGAGGGGGACTTTTCTATCACACAACATTCCCAATGCATTCCTCCACTTCAACCATCCAACTTGAATTCTACTAATAATATCTCCATCTATTTCACCATCACTCTAAACAATAGACCTAAGATACCTAAAACGTGCACTCTTATTAATGACTTGATCGCCCAAAGTCTCAAACCCCCACTTGATCTATTACTACTAAAATTACACTCCATATATTCAGTTTTAGATCTACTTAAATGAAAACTTTTAGATTCTAAGGTTGACCTCCATAATTTAAGTTTAGCTTCAACTCGTTCTCTAGTCTTATCAACAAGTAGAGTATTATTAGCAAAAAACATACACCAAGGTACAACTTCTTGCAAATGTCTAGTGAGAACATCCATGACTAAAGCAAAAAAGATATGGGCTTAAGACATAATCCAACTGAAATAGGAAAATATTTGGTCAAACCACCTTGTGTTTGAACACAAATAACAGCTCTTACATATATATCTTTAATGACTTGAATATAAGCATTCTTAACCCCTTTCTTTTCTAGAACTCTCCAACTTCTCTTGGAATTTTATCATATGTTTTCTCTAAATCATTAATTATCATATGTAGATCCTCCTTATTTTCTCAATACTTCTCCATCAAACCTCTAAATAAATGTATAACTTCCATAGTAGACTTACCCGGCATGAATCTAAATTAATTTTGAGAAATATTAGTATTATGTCGTAACCTATGCTCTATAACTCTCTCCCATAGTTTTAAAGTATGACACATTAACTTAATTCCTTTATAATTCACACAAATCTTGTGCATCACCTTTATTCTTAAAAATAGAAATCAACACACTCATTCTCCACTCATTTGTCATCTTTTTAGTCTTTAAAATAATATTAAAAACTTAAGAAAGCCATGAAATTCCTTTATCTCCTAAACATTTCAACACCTCTATTAGAATATTATTAGGTCCAACAACTTTTCCACACTTCATTTTCTTTAAAGCCTCTCTAACTTTAGTTTTACAAATGCATCAATAAAAATAAAAATGTGTATTTTCATTTAGGGTGCCAAGGTCACTAAAGTTAATCGTATTCTCACAATCTTCATTAAAAAGCTTAGCAAAATATCTCATCCACCTTTATTGAATATTCTCTTATAATAAATGTATATTTTGATCTTCATCCTTAATGCACTTTACTTGAACTAAATCCTTACTACTATCTCTTTATTTGGCTAACTTATATATACATCTTTTGCCCTCTTTAGTATCTAATATATTATATAAATCATTAAAAGTTTAAATTTTTGCATCGCATATTACTTAAACTCTTTACGGGCTTCTTTATATCTTTCCCAATTATCAGGATTTTTACTTCTAAACCAATTTTTGTAACAAATCTTCTTATTGTTGATCTTTTCTTGCATATTTTGATTCACCCTAAAAGTAGCTTTTTCCTTTGATATTCCAAGCACATGCTTTGCAACTTTTTTAGTATTACTAGCTACTTTTTTCCACATAACATTAGTTTCCTCATGCACAGACAAAATCTTAAAATCTAGAATCTTACTCACAAAAATATTTTTGTTAGTATTCTTTAAATGCCCTCATCTAATCCTTGAATAATATTTTACTTTATTTTTTATATTCTTTCTCATCATCTTAAAGTCTAAAACTAATAAGCGATGTTAGAGTACATAAAATTTCACTCGAAATAACTTTACAATTTTTGCAAGCTAAACGATCTATTTTTCTTATAAGAAAATAATCAATCTGAGTTTTACTATATCCATTCTTATAAGTGATGAGATGTTTATCTCTTTTTTTAAATAAGGTACTAGCAATTATAAAATCATAAGCTATAACAAAATCTAATATGGTGTTACTACCATCCTTAGTCGTTCTAAACCAATAACCGTCATGAATACTTTTAAAATAATCTACCTCTTTACAGACATGTACATTTAAATCTTCTCAAATAACAACTTTTTTCAAAATGTATCTTTTGTACTAATTCTTATAAATCATTCCAAAATTTTAATTTTGAACACATATCCAAATCTACTTGAGAAGCATGATCACATATAATATTAATAATCTCAGCATGAATAATAATCTTTAAAGCTATAATTCTATCCCCAATTCTATTTATTTTTACAACATTATCTTTCAAACTCTTATCTATAATCACGCATACACAATTTTTAGTATGACTACTACCAGAATACTATAATTTTAATCCAAAATTATCAATCTCCTTAGCCTTCTCTTCCAGGAAACTCCCTAACAATAACACAATGTATTAAATGATTCATGTTATTCGACAAGTTTTATGCTAACTGTCGACTACCTAATACAATCCTCCACTTTTCTCATCCAAGATTTGGGACTTGACAACGACAGTGTTAATTTGAAATAAACACAATAAATTAAAATTTTTTAGTTAATTAATTAATTTAAAACACGATGAATTAAAATTTCTGTCAATTAATTAATTGATTGATTAATTAATTAATTTAAAAGGCAATAATCTAAATTAAAAAAAAAGAGGGAAATGTTCACACTAAAATACTCTAAATACAACTAGTCCAATTAATACAACAACTAGCTAAGTACAAAAACTCCAAACAAGCCAAACATCTACAACAAAAGAAAAAATAAAGACTAAACCAAACTGACAAGTGGTGCGGGCTACTAATACCTGTAAGCAAATAAATGATCACAAATTAGATAATAGCAGAATGATACTAAAAGCAAAAGGAAAATATTGTAACTAAAGACAGCAATTTCTGAAGCAAGAGAAAAGTGAAAACAAAGTAACTATTTCTAAGTTCAATAAACATAAATTAACAGGCTACTTCTAAATGAAGCAGTAAAACTTATTCCTAAATTAAATTTTCAAGCTACTTCTCAATGAAGTGGTAAGACCTATTCTTAACCAATTTATTAGGGGAACTTCTAAGTGGAGTCGATAACCCTAAAACTAAGTTGATAGGTGATTTCTAAGTGAATCAATAAATCCTATCTTAACTAGTTTATTAGGGAGCTTTTAAGTGAACTAAGGAATCTAAAACCAACTAATAGGCTCCTTCTAAATGAAGCAATAATACTTATTCTTAATCAATTTATTAGGGAAGCTTCTAAGTGAAGTAATGAACCCTAAACAAAGTCAAATCGAACAACTTTTAATTGAAGGCATAAGCCCCAATCCAAAACAAAATCCATAAGAAAACTTCTAATTGAAGTTATAAGCCCTATTCTAAACTAAATTTATAGACAACTTCTAAGTGAAGTCATAAGTCATAAGTCTTATCCTATATCAAATTTATCAGGAAACTTCTAATTGAAGTCATAAGTCCTATCCTAAATTAAATCTATAGGAAACTTCTAAGTAAAGCTATAAGTCCTATAATAAACCAAATAATGGGCAACTCATAAGCCCCATCCCAAATAAATCTAATGGGCAACTCCTAAAAGGAGCTAGAAGCCCCAAACTAAACTAAACAACCGGGGAACTCCTAAGCGTAGTCGTAAGCCCTATCCCAAAGAAATCTAACAGGCAACTCCTAAGCGGAGCCGTAAGCCCCATTCCAATTGGACTATCAGGTAACTCCTAAGCAGAGCTATAAGCTCCATTTTAAATTAAACTACCGGGCACCTCCTAAAAGGGGTCGTAAGCCTCAAACTAAATAAACTAATAGACATTCTAATAGATATTAGCCCCAAAACCCAAACCACAACATCTAACTACTTCAGTCTATTTAGGATCCCTGAGATGAGGCACATATAGCTACTAATCAGATTCCCTAGATGTTGCAACTAATGGTTTGTTAGCATTGGTAAACTAAAATCTATAGTATTCCAAGGATGGCAGAACAATGGGATCTTGATCGGGTCTACCTCTATCTCCTAAAAATGAGACTAAAACTTAAAATTTTGAAGCTATGCTAGAGTGCTCTTCCAAGAAGTGGGGAGATAATTAACTATGAGGGCTTGTCCTGATAGGAAGTAAGGACCCATACTTGAATAAACCCTAATATGATTTTCGGGGGAAATCTGGTTAATTAAAAATCAATCTACCTTAAGGAAAATAGAACCATAAGCCTGAAAAGTGGGTTTTTTGCCTAAAGCCATTTTTCTTGAGCAAACATACCCCATTC
This sequence comes from Dendrobium chrysotoxum, assembly GCA_019925795.1. Taxonomy (NCBI): domain Eukaryota; kingdom Viridiplantae; phylum Streptophyta; class Magnoliopsida; order Asparagales; family Orchidaceae; genus Dendrobium; species Dendrobium chrysotoxum. The sequence goes on along the minus strand of CM034309.1, from coordinate 292,858 downwards.
CTCTAATGATTAGTTGATTGATTTTGATATTGAGCCTCACTTCTAGTTGTTGCTGACGTAACTTTAACCTTCGATATCAAATTTGATGCATGTCATTTTTAGGTATAGGATTTTCTAATATATTTATATGATATAATGTATTAAGTCATATAAAAAAGATCAAAATTTGCGGTCATAGACCATCAATTTAAACAAATATCCATCTTTTTGATGAAAAGAAGAAAACATGCAGAATTTGTGCAAACAATAATTTAATGATCACATAAATACAAATTTAACATAGAAATTCCAGATCAATAAAAACCACGTCACTTGAAAATCACACCTCCATCAGATAACCCATATTTTTTATGAGTTTTAACTAAATCTAATCACATAGGCAGACTAATTATTAAAATTTAGAAAAAGAAAATGATAAAAAGAAATCACCCAAAGAAAAGATTCAAGTCTCGTATTAGCACGAGAAGATTGCTTCCTTTAGAAGTTTGTAAACACTAACCATTACTTGCATCTAGTTTGAAAATTCACATTCAACCAACACTCAGATCACATCGAGATTGCAAAATGTTCAAAGGAAACTAGTATTGGAACTTGTCTCTTAAATATTTCTGACATACCTATTTATTATCACATGGTTTTCCCTAAATTTTTAATTTAATAGAGTTGGCCTCTTAAGGCACAGATTGCACGGAATAATCACAGCCAGCACCCGCGGAAGTCCCGCAAAGGAATTATTATCAACTGATGGAACAACAAAGCACTTAAAAGTAGCTGCAAATTTCACCGTGGTTCAGTGCTGCCTTTCTACAGTACTCAAGGAGTCGAATTAATAGGGTTAATTCATAGTCCAGCAGGGATAAAACCGAACAGCAATTGACCCATTAAAACCAAACTAAGAACCATGACTATAACCAAACTGAAAGTAAAATAGTGAACAGATGGCTGAAGCGAACCAAACCAGCACAGGGAACCAAATTCAACTAGAGAGGATAAAAGTTAGAGCATTAGAGAACACAACTTGTTCTCATAACGGTCATCATGGCATGTTTAAACAGAAACACTGAACTACTAAAGCAGCCTTATCTAAATTCCATTAAAAACTCAGCATGCCGATTAACACATCTCAATGCACCATCTTGCGTTTTGGATGAACATGAACTTGATGTTTATATCAGATCATTTGGTTATAGTTGAGCTAATTGAGTCCTTGTTTGGTAGTACATTTTAGCTGTTTTTTTATTTTTATTTTTAATTTTTTTGAGCAACTTGCAAATTTACTGCATGTGCACTGGCATGAATCGGCCAAATAGCAACTTGCAAATTTTTGGAGAGAAGCGTCAGTCTTATTTTGCACCAATTAACCAAATGAAGCCTTAATGCCGGCATACTTAATTTCATCCTAGCATCTTTTTATTGCAGTTCCAAGTACGTAAAATTTGTTTTGATTTGTTGTTGGAGTTCCCAAGTGCTGATTTTGCCATGCTGATGATAAATATTTACAGAAGCAAGCTAATTTGATTTAAATTCTGTAGCAGTTCATTTCATGTGGATGCATATCTAGATCCTGCGTTCATGTCATTGATGAAGGACCCAGACCAGCGTCGGAAGGAGCAATGGGAAAAAGCTGCCCAAGCTCAAAATGGCTTTGATTTTGCTAAGCTGCTTGGTTTTGGAGATTTAGGTGGTTCTCCATTGAGTGCTGCTGAGGAATATTCACTTCACTCCAGATATTTTGCAAAAGCGAATTCTCTCAACCTATCAGAAATTGCTGAAATGAAAATTGTGTAAGAATTTAGTTCTGTTTGTGCTTAAATAATTTTAGAATTTCCATTTGCGCATCATCTCTAATATTAATGTACAATTATAGCTCAGGACATGGTCCCTTTTTTAGGATTGAATCTGTGGTCGTGCAATCATTTTTTTAGCAGTCTTGTGTATAAAATTTATGCTTGTTTTCATTAATCTTATTTTCAGTAGTCTAGGTGAAGTGACTAGTGTGGAGGGCATTATAATTGTATGATCTTTATGATATGCCAAGGAGGCCCACAGCTAGGCTGGGAGAGCTATTATTTATTATATAAGGAATTAAGGGGAAGTTGTTTAGGAAGGTTCTTAATCATGAGGGAGTTGTTTAAGAAGGTTCTTAATTAAGGGGATTGTTTAGGAAGGTTCCTAATCAATGGGGAATTGTTTAGAAAAATTCCTAATTAAGTGAAATAATTTAGGAAGGTTCCTAATCAAGAGGGAGTTGTTTAGAAAAGTTTTCTAATTGTGTTTATGCTATTTAGGAAGTGTTTAATTGTTTAGGAAGGTTTCCTAAAATGTGTTTAATTGTTTAGGAATTTTTCCTAAATCATGTTTAATTGTTTAGGAAGATTTCCTAAAATATGTTTAATTGTTTAGAAAAGTTTTCTAAATCATCTTTAATTGTTTAGGTAGGTTTTTTAAATTATGTTTATGTTGGTTAGGAAGGTTCTATTTATTTAGAAAGGTTTCCTAAATTATGTTTATGCTAATTAGGAAGGTTTTAATTGTATTATTGTGTTCTAGTGCTATTTAAGGAGGACTTTGTTTATGGTTTAGGGAGGAGATTGCTGAGTTTATTTTCCTAGTGTTTGTTGTGAGTTTCTAGCGGCGTCTAGACTTTGTGGGAGAGCTGATTTACCTCTTGAATAATAGATCAATTGTATCTTGCTTTATTATTGAAGGAAAAATAAAAAAATCTACCCTATCATTGTGTTCCTATCTTTCTTCTCTTTTATTTGCTGCTTTTACTTTCAAGACGCATCAAATTTGTATTAGAGAGATTTTTGGAGAGATGACAGCAAAGAAAGTGGATGCTTTGAAAGGCAAAATAGAGCAATTCAAATCTGGCAAGGAGAAGTTTTAAACTATGGAGAATCGGATGGAGAGCCAATTTGGAGGGATAGAAGAGATGTTAAGGAAGCTCATGAAGATGCAATCCAAAACTCCACCGATGGTTTCAATTGCTAACCCTAACCCAGAATTGACCGGGATTCCCTTTTTTAACTAAGGAAAAAGAAATCGGATGGGAAGAATTTGATAAGGAGAGTTTCTTTCATCAAGAACTACCTACTAGGGCTCCGATAAGGGGCGGATTAGGAGTTCCAGATGGGGGGGACAGCAAGAAGAGAGTTTTATGGTAGAGGTGGTGGAGTGGCTGACCACTATGGGAGGCCTTTTGGGTAAAGAGAGTGGACGACCGGAGAAGGAGGGGGACGGGCTGAACCATGGGGATAGGGTCATGTGAGACAAGGTGGGATTCCCACCCGCGATAAATGGGAGAAACATGGAGGGATCACGACAGCTGTTACACTGCAGGAGGAATAAGTTATTGGGGTGGTGGCGATTCTAGGGTCACTGCATCCTAGTCGTAATGTGAAACAAATTGAATATCTTGCAACAAGAACTGCACCTATTCATCCCAATTCTCAAAAAATTAGTTCGTATGGTGAAAGAATGGATGTAGATCCACATGTTTTACCCATTCTTGGTAGTTCTCAATATGGCAGACCACATTTAGCTTCAATTTTAGGAGCTCCAAGGAGGAATATTGATGATCTCATCTATACTCAAGGGTCAAATATTGCTTATGGCGTGAGTTTATCCTCAGGGCATGATTATATATCAAGGAAAGGCATTCATGGTTTTGCTGGAACTGACTACCAAGGGAGCATTTTTTCACATGACCATTTAAATCTTGGAGTCCCAATAATTGCTGAACAGAAGGATGATAGAGATGCTTTTTGTCAAGAACTTGATATACGCGAAGAGGAGCGCCGTCAGGATATGTTGCGGAAGAGGGAACGAGAGAAGGAATGTGAAAAGGATTATCTGTCCATAAATAAGAGATATCCTAGGTTATCACTATCTCCTGAATTTACAAAGAATGAATTGTTGTGGGCTATGGACTTGAGACTCACTGCTTTGAAGGAAGAGCTAGTTTCTTCTTTCAATTGTGCTGCTGGTGCTAATTGTTGTACCAACCATATTTTTGATTTAGCAACTAGCACTTCCTGGAGTTGTGGAATTAAGCATTTTAGAGCAGCGGAATTAAGCAACTTATTATTTGAGTTCTTGGAGTTGTGCCCAAATAACATGCACTTCGACACTGCAAAGAAGCAATAGACATCCTTGAACGATTCACGAAATATTAACCAAGCAGCAAAAGGAAAGTTTTCCCTCCTTAGAGAAAAATATGATGTAGTTAATCCCGTAGCAGCCATCGTCTCTTCTGTTAAAGTAGCCCAAGCTAAGCGGCATAACTCATCCGAGAGTGAGGATTCCTTAGATTCAAGTGATAGAGATAGCCCCAATGGTATACGAAGTCGGCAGTTGTAAGATTTGCAACACCTAGGAGATCTGTTTCATCGATACGGCTGATCCAGGTAGGTAGATCTGGTTCTTGTAGGTTTTCTGCAATTACTATTAAGAGCCTCAATTATTTTTCGGACAAAGAAAAAACTACAACAAATAGAGATGTTGATCCAACCGAGAGTGGGGATGATGAAATGGAACATCTACCAAAGGAGCCTGAAAATAATGTCACAAGAATGAGTGCTCAAGAGCTATTTTAGCCTTTTTGAGCGCAAACAAAAAGATGAAAATGTAAATATTCAAAATACGAAAACTTTAGAGGCATCCATTAATGCCAACAAATCTGCGTTACGAAGATGTAGTGTGTGAATGGGTGGTTCGTTTAAGTATTCTACACAGGAAAAAACATACGATTCTTGCCATCAGATTGCTTTGGGTAACTTGGACCATGAACTAGAGGAAAAAAAAGAAGATGAGGTGAAGGCCAAGCCTTCAAATCCATAAAGTGTTCAAGTTGTTATGTCTGAAGAGATCGTCACGATAGAACCACTGCAAGGTGATGCTCCTACTTAACCTGTTGTTACTTCCATTGATGTGGAGGGTAAAGATTGTACATTGGCTAAATGGAATTAGCAGCAGGAGGCAGAGTTGAATGACATGCTTATGAAATCGATGGAAAGCAGCAAGGCTAGTAAATACCTTGATGCCAAAGTTGGTAGTGATGGTTTGTTAGAAACATCTATAGATTTAAAAGGGGGATTTTATAGCTAATATAAAGAGAAAAGGGATGAGAAACTTCGAGCTGAGAATGCTAGAAGCCATGCAACAAAACAAGCACAATTTAAGGTGATGCATGAGACACTGGAGTAGAACAAAGAACCAAAATGGCATCCAAATCCATTAAGGCTATGGTGAAGCCAGAATCTGCAAGTCTCTCTCAAAGACCAAGGAGAAATTCATCTCCACCTATTCTGTTGAAGGAACATTCTAAGCCAACTAGTTCGAAGAATGTCTCGCTTAAATCATCTTCTCCAAAGATTGAGAGCACTTTGCAATTAGGCCTTCTGAAGAGAAAGAATGGAGCATCGCCAGCTAAAAGCTCTTATGTGGTTTCTTCTAGTAGAATTTCAAGCAGTTAAAGACTCCAGCCATCAACTTCTCCACGTCAGCCAAGTCCGAAGTTTAAGAAGCCATTGAGGCGTGCGATAGGAGATCACACACCGTCTTCGTTACCCCTGACTTTGATAGGAGACATAGAGGTCATTTTGGAGACCCTGGAAGTATAAGGGGTGTGCCGAGGTGAAACAAGAGCACAGAAGGTACTTATCAAGTGGAAGGATTTGTCAGAGTATGTAGCCACATGGGAGCCATATGAGATGACCCGGAGAGTCTCATCATTCCACCTTGAGGACAAGGTGTCTTTTTTTGTCGGGGGGGGGGGGGGGGGGGGGTAGGGCAGAGCTAGGCTGGGGGAGCTATTATTTATTATTTAAAGGGGAGTGTTGGACAGGTCCAGCCAGCCCCTTCTAAGGGGCCGGTTCACGTATACAAGAGAAGGGGCGGTGGCAAGAGGGAATGAGAGAGAGAGGGTGGGGTCCACTAGAGTTCAAATTCAAATTTGAAGCCAAAGGAGGGGGCGACAAGGGCTTTTAGGTCTTTTTGTTTCAATTGTATGCCTTAAGTATGAGGGAGAGATTAGGGTTAGGGTTATGCTTGATTATTTGTTTCTCTTGGAGTTTCTTTTTGGTGTCTTGGGCTCTAGATTCATTTAGAGATTGGGAGAGACGATCCTCCTCTCGAATTGAGGATTTATTGTATCTTTGCTTCTTTGCTTTATTTTCTTTCCGTTGATTTGATTCCTATAATAAAATCTACTGATTTTGATTGTTTTCATTGGAATCGTTGAGTTTTTCCTGCTGATTTTATCAATCTTGTTAGGGTTTACTTGAAATATTCAAGTATTTCCTATCAAATTGGTATCAGAGAAAATCTTGGGACCGTTGGTGAGTTATTTTTGGGGAATTTTAGCGGCTGTTCTTTGGCCGGTGAGGGAGAAAATTGTTGTTTTTAAGGGCAAAATTCAGATTTTTGAATCTACAAAAATTCAGGGATCAATGGCGGCCAAGAAAGTGGATGCGCTGGAGGAGAGACTTGAAGAGGAGATGAACCAAATTAAGACTACGGTGGAGGACAAAATTTCCTCCATGGAAGGGCAAGTAGCTGACTTACGGGATATGATGAAGAAGATTTAGAATTCCACAACCAAACGGCTTAAGTGGCGAAAGGGCCAGAAGGGAAGACTATGAATTCTGAAATTTGTGAGGAGGATGAGGTGGAGATCGTAGAGGGAGAAAGGAGAAGACCCCATCTGGAACCTTTCTAGAAGGAGGATAGCTGATTTTGAAGAAAGGAGAGGGGAATTTGAAGGAGGTTTTGGGTATAAGGTCAATGGAAGATCGGGAGACTTAGGGAGGGCGAAGTACTTGGGAAAGGGAAAATTATAGAGGAATAAGAGAAAACGGGGGAGATCAAAAGGTGAGGAAGCTGAAGATGCCCATCTTCGAAGGGGAGGATGCATATGGCTGGATCTATAAGGTGGAGAGGTACTTCGCCGTTAATGAATTGACGGAGGAGGAGAAGTTGTCAGCAGCAAGCTTATGTTTGGAAGGAAAGACACTGTCATGGTACTAGTGGAGGGACCAGAGGAGACCACTACGGAGCTAGAGAGAGTTCAAGGATTGTTTAATAGAACGTTTACAAACCAACAGGGGAGGAGATTTCTATGAGCAATTCTTTGCACTAGTGCAAGCCCGATCAGTGGCAGACTATCGGGAGAGGTTTGAGCATCTGGTCAGTCGAGTTGAGCGATTTTTTGAGATGACATTGGAGGGGAACTTCCTGAAGGGGCTAAAATCTTAGATCAGAGCTGCAGTGAAGGTCATGAGGCCTCGTAACTTGGGAGAGGCCATGGAGTTGGCACAGCTGGTGGAAAATCAAATGTATCATGAGAGGGGAGACAAGAGCAGTAATTCAGGGGGCTCTTACAGGACAACGACCACTCTTTTAGCACCCAAGGGTTAGGCAGCAGGAGGATTTCGTGAGACCACTAGGGAGACGCCAGTAGGAGGTGGGGGAAATTTCAAGAGGCTGACGGAGAAGGAGATGCAGGAGAAGAGGGCAAAGGGTTATGTTTCAGGTGTGATGAGAAGTATACTCCAGGGCACAGGTGTAAGGATCGAACTCTTCAGGTTCTCACTGTCTGTGATGACGAGAAAATTGAGGAGGGAGGTGAGGAAGAGATGAGAGAGAAGCTACATTTGGATCTGGCAGAGGTTTCCTTAAACTCTGTAGTAGGATTCACCACGAATCATACCATGAAGGTAGAAGGGAAGATAGAGTACAGGGAGGTGGTGGTACTGATTGACAATGGGGCTATCCACAATTTCATTTTCACTCAGGTCGTTGACAAACTAGGAGTGAAATTGGTGGACACCGGTTATTATGGGGTGATAATGGGTATGGGGAAGGTAGAGAAAGGCCAGGGGATCTGTAGAGGCATGATGTTGACCATCCAGGGGATTAAGGTGAGGGAGGATTTTCTCTTATTGGAGTTAGAAAGTACAGATGTCATCTTGGGGATGAAGTGGTTGTAGACCTTGGGGGACACTAAGGTCAATTGGGGGGCACTCACGATGGAGTTGATGGTGGATGGAAGAAAGATGGTGATAAGGGGAGTTGCAGGGCTATCCAAAGCCATGGTATCTCTCAAAACCATGGTGAGAAGCATACAAGAGGTGGGGAAAGTTTTTCTGGTAGAGCTGCACATACTGTAGGGAGTTAGATTGGTGGAGGGAGGGGACATGCCTCTCTCGGTACGACCATCGATTCGGAAATTCCATGAGATTTTTCAGCCACCTCAAGGATTTTTACCACCAAGGGAGCAGGAGCATGCTATCACCTTAAGGGAAGGTGTATCACCCATCAGCATCAGGCTATATCACTATCCTCAATTTCAGAAAGATGAGATCGAGAAGTTGATATTTCATTCGTGAGATGGTTTTTTCTTTCATGTTAGCCCTTTTTCTAATCCAGTATTACTGGTTAAGAAAAAAAATGGCAGCTATAGGTTTTATGTGGACTACAGTGCGGTAAATAAGGAGATTGTGCTAGAAAAGTTTTCTATACCAGTGATTGTTGAGTTGTTGGATGAGCTAAGTGGGACAGTAATCTTCACTAAGATAGATCTGAAATTAGGATATCATCAGATTTGGATGAAGAAGGAAGATGTGCCCAAGTCTGCTTTTAGAACTCATGAGGGGCATTATGAGTTCCTAGTAATGCCTTTTGGCCTTACTAACGCACCAGCCATGTTCCAGTCACTCATAAGCAAAGTCTTCAGACCTTATCTTAGGCAATTTGTCTTGGTATTCTTTGATGACATCCTAGTTTACAGCAGGACAAAGGAGGAGCACTGGGAGCACTTGAGGAGAGTGCTAGAGGTGTTGCAGGAGCATCAGCTGAGGGCTAACCTGAAGAAATGCTGTTTTGCCCAGCTAGTGTGGAGTATTTGGGCCATATGCATATATGTTCAATTATATATTCTTTGTGATTATAGATCTGTTAGACCTAGCCATGATAAATAGATAGAGTGATAGTAGCAGACCAGCCAAAAATTGAGGCTATGTTGAGATGGCCAGTACCTAAGAATCTGAAGGAGCTGAGAGGATTCTTAGGATTGATAGGATATTACAGGAGGTTCATGAAGAGATACAATATCATAGCATGACCACTAACAGAACAGTTGAAGAAGGATGAGTTCCTATGGGGGGAGGCAGCCTTAATAACTTTTGAGAGTTTGAAGAAGGCTATGATGACTATACCAGTCTTAGCACTATCGGACTTCACTCAGGTGTTCGTAGTAGAGACATATTTTTCAGGATATGGATTGGGGGCAGTGCTCATACAGAATCAATCCATTGCCTATTTCAGTTAGGTGTTGACAGCTAGGGCCAGGTTGAAATCAGTTTATGAGCGGGAGTTGATGGCCATTGTACTAGCTATCCAGCAGTGACGGCCCTACCTATTAGGTAGGCATTCGTTGTCAGGACGGACCAGCGGAGCTTAAAGTACTTGTTGGAGCAACGGATGGTGACAGAGGAGCATTAGAGATGGCTGTCCAAGTTGTTGGGTTATGATTTTGAAATCCAATATAAGCTAGGAGTGGAGAACAAGGCGACATATGCCTTGTCTAGATGTATGGGGGAGTTGCAGGCGACAGCAGTGTCAATTCCATTGGTGGTAAATTGGGTAGCCATCAAGGAGGAGAGTGCCTGGGATGAGGAGTTGGGAAAGATCAAGGCTTATTTACTGAGGGAATGGAGTAGCCATTCGGGGTATTCCTTGGAGGGGGAGAGACTTCTGTACCAAGAGAGGTTTGTGATGCCTAGGACATCAGTCCACATTCCACACTTGCTCTAGGAGTTCCATGGGAGCGTTATTGGGGGTTGTTTAGGGGTGCAGAAGACTTACAAGAGACTATCTTTAGAGCTGTACTGGAAAGGGATGCATAAGGATGTGGAGGAGATGATAGCCAGGTGTGAGGTCTGTCAGAAGAACAAGTACATAGCAATGTCTCCTGGAGGATTATTACAGCCACTTGCTTTACTAGGTCAAGAATGGAAGGTGTCCATGGATTTCATAGATGGGCTTCCCCGATCATAAGGCTTCACAGTGATCCTGGTGGTGGTGGACTGTTTGAGCAAGTATGCTCATTTCATTCCCCTACGACATCAATACACCGCAGTGATAGTTGCATCAGCCTTCATCAGAGAGGTAGTCAGACTGCATGGAGTACCAGAGGCTATAGTACCTGACAGGGATAAGGTGTTCCTCAATCATTTTTGGAGGGAGTTGTTCAGACTACTGGGGACAGTATTGAAGAGAAACACCGCCTATCACTCATAGACGGATGGCCAAACATAAGTGGTCAACAAGAGCCTAGAAACTTACTTAAGATGCTTTGTGTTGGATACACCCAAGTTATGGGCCAAATGGCTAGCATGGGCTTAGTATTGATACAACACCTCTTTTTATTTTGCTTCTCAGGTGACCCCTTTTAAGGTGTTGTACGGAAAGGGTCCACCTCACTTGGCGCACTTTGGGCATAGCAGCACTTCAGTTTCTTTATTGAAGGAGTACTTGGAGGAGAGGGATAGGATATTGGAAGAGTTGAAGAGGCATCTGCTGAGAGCTCAACAGATTATGAACAAACAAACAGATGGGCATAGGAAGGACATCCAATTCGAGGTAGGGGAAAGGGTGTTCTTGAAGCTCCAACCTTATAGGCAAAGGTTAGTAGCCAACAGGAGGAATGAGAAGCTTGCCCCAAGATACTTTGGGTTATATAAGATATTGGAGAGGATTGGAGTTGTGGCTTATTGGCTGAAACTACCTCCAACGGCAACTATACACCCGGTGTTCCATGTATCTCAGCTGAGGAGGGCAATTGGAGATTCTGCAGCAAGCTCTGAGTTACCAGTGACACTAATTGAGGATTTAGAGGTGATTTTGGAACCCTTGGAGCTGATGGGGGTTTGCCAGAGAGAAGATGGAGCTAAGTGTTGATCAAGTGGAAGAACCACCAGGACTACAACACCATATTAGAGGGTAAAACATCAGTTTCCTTATTTTCACCTTGAGGACAAGGTGATTCTTTGAGAGGGCGGTATTGTTAGACCGATCCAGTCGGCCCCTTCTAAGGGGCCGGTTCACGTATATAGGAGAAGGGGCTGCGGCACGAGGGAAAGAGAGAGAGAGAGGGTGGGGTCCACTAGAGTTCAAATTCAAATTCGGAGCTAAAGGAGGGGGTGGCAAGGGCTTTTAAGTCTTTTTGTTTTAATTGTATGCCTTAAGTATGAGGGAGAGATTAGGGTTAGTGTTATGCTTGATTATTATTTCTTTTAGAGTTTCTTTTTGATGTCTTGGGCTCTAGATTCATCTAGAGATTGAGAGAGATGATCCTCCTCTCGAATTGAGGATCTATTGTATCTTTGCTTCTTTGCTTTGTTTTCTTTCCATTGATTTGATTCCTACAATAAAATCTACTGATTTTGATTGTTTTCATTGGAATCGTTGAGTTTTTCCCACTGATTTTATCAATCTTGTTAGGGTTTACTTGAAATACTCAAGTATTTCCTATCAGGAGCTGTTTAAGAAGGTTCCTAAGGGGGAATTGTTTATGAATGTTCCTAATCAAGGGGGAATTATTTAGGAAAGTTCTTAATTAAGTGGGAGTTGTTTAGGAAAGTCTTCTAATTGTGTTTATGCTATTTAGGAAGTGCTTAATTGTTTAAGAAGGTTTTCTAAAATAATTTTAATTGTCTAGGAAGATTTCCAAAATTATGTTTAATTGTTTAGGAAGGTTTCCTAAAATATGTTTAATTGTTTAGGAAGGTTTCCTAAATCATGTTTAATTATTTAGGAAGGTTTCCTAAATTATATTTATGTTGGTTAGGAAGGTTCTATTTATTTAGAAAGGTTTTCTAAATTATGTTTATGCTGATTAGGAAGGTTCTAATTGTATTTTTGTGTTCTAGGGCTATTTAAAGAGAACTTTTTTTATGATTTAGGGAGGAGATTGCTGAGTTTATTTTCCTAGTGTTTGTTGTGAGTTCCTAGCAGCGTCTAGGATTTGTGGGAGAGCTGATTTACCTGTCAAATTGTAGATCAATTGTATATTGCTTTATTATTGAAGGAAAAATAAAAAAATTAGCTCTATCTTTGTGTTCCTACGCTTTCTTCTTTTTTATTTGCTGTTTTTACTTCTAGGATGCATCACTTTATTCTCATCTTTGTGCATGTTGTTCAGTTATCGGGGCGGAGTAGACAGCGAGGGGCGCCCAGTAATGGTTGTTGTGGGCGCTCATTTTTTACTTAGATGCCTCGACTTGGAGCGCTTTGTCCTTTATGTAGTAAAGGTACAATTTTATAAATTCAAAGCCATTATTTTATTCAGTTAATATATAAATTTCTTTATTTGTAAGCTGTTAGAATCCCCTTTCATTTTATTCTATTGTTGAGGTGCATATTAACTTTTTGAAGGTTGAGGCTAACATTAAATGGTGCATAGTATTGTTATTGTTAGTCGCTTATTTTAGAAGCTTTCGATTACATCATAAATTCTCCATATCCCCATCTACACCAACTGCACTAAGGGAACTTTTTGAAGCTATAAATTTTAATTCCTGCCAATATCCATAGCATAATTTGATTTTGGCGGTTATTTTTCTCTTGGAGAGTGTGTGAGGTTCCATCTTATTTGTGATTTGTGAGTCTCCATAACATTGAGCGAGTGAAACCTGACTATTTTTTGTAAATTTCTTCACTATTTTGAAATAGGATACCCCTCCAATATCTTCGAATTCTACTTCCAATACGGGTCACATGAAAACTTTGTATTAAAATGAATTTTTCTATGCCTTATCACCAAAATATCTTCTTGGCTCAAACATCAGCAATGACGAAGTCACACTTAAGCGTAATCGCAATGAGCTTCGACAATCGGGTGGATGCATCTTTTTTCCAATTTTTAAAATCAAAGCTATGGTGAAGAAGGGTGAGAAGGCTGAGAGCCGAAGATGGGGGGGGGGGACAAGAAGATGGTTCAAAAAATGTGAAGGAAGCCTGGCTGGAGAGGGAATGGGTGGTAGGTAGAGAAGTTGTTGTTCTCAACACCAGTAATTATGTAATGGAGAGTAAGAGCAAGGGGAAGGAAATGGTATAGAAGTTAAAATTGTGGAATGATTGGGATGGGAAGAAATAAGATCATATGTAAAATAGGGAGAGATCCATGTAGGTAGGAAAAGTATGGCTAGAGGGGGGTGGATTATAGGGGTGGATGATAGGTAGACAACTGTTGGTTTGGGTTTAGAGTTTAAGCTTTAAGGAAGTTCATGTATTCAGGCCTTTGACTTTAGTTACATAAGTTCATATATCTAATTCATAATATTTATTCACTTATGTAAATGTTACGTATACACAGAGAGGGAGAGAAGTCTGAAACGTAGACATTTGCAAATAATTGGTCTCATTAATATTCATAGCAAGGAGAGAATCATGTGGGCAGGAAAATATGATTGTTGTGAGGGTGGCTGGCAAGTAAATATCTGTCGATTGGGGTTAGAGTTTTATGCTGTAAGATAAGATCTTTATTTGGGCCTTTGACTGTATGAGAAGTTTATCTGTTGAATTCGTTGTGTGAAATCAATTATGGATGTGAAATCACAGAGTATTCTAATCGGTTCAAATTTGTAGCATGCATTATTTTTTAAATAACCTAACTGATTATTGGGTTGGGTCAGGCTTTGACTTGACTGTTGAAATGGCTTACTTATGGTTCTTTAGACCAATTATCATACCAAAGTTGCTATTCCATAATTTCCGTGCAAAGTTCATAGCATACTGACATTTTCTACGTGAAAATAAGCATTTAGGCCATGATTTCGGCTGTCTTGCCTAGGCAGACTGCATGGATCCCTTTAAAAATTGACAGTCTAGCTCTTTGTGGGTTTAGTCTATTTGAAGCAGATTGCACTATTGCAGTAAACTGTCACTCTGATGTTCTTTTCATTTGTACCTTCCAAAACATATGAAGGGAACCTCTCTTTCTTATTCTTATGAGCAGGTATTAAATTTCTACAAGTAATTTGAGTGGGCCTTTTGCATCTAGCAATTAAGGTTTCTTTTCCGCTCAATAATAAACAAACGGCATTATCATTTTAACTTTGCATCATTATGAATTTTTACTGGACACCAAATAGTTTTGTTAAGGAGGCAGTTTTAGCATTGTAAAATCTTATGGTGCAACAGTTTTTTTCTCATAGAAAAAATTTAAATTTATACAAAATTTTAAAACACTTGCTCAAATGCATGAATGCAGACATAAATGTGGGATGAAGCTGTAACACCATTTCCATGTTTTTTCCTCTTTGGGCTGATAATGTGTGTTAAATCTATTTGAAACTTGCTGATATTACCTTTTTATCAACAGGAGTTTGAGCCTCTCATTCAGAAGCCATACTCAATTGTGTATTTTCATTCTGCAGCATCCTTGCAAATGTAAGTGATTGACTATAAAACAAACCCAAATGAACTACATACAATAGTTAGTTGCAGCTTGCTATGTCTATGCATTTACTATTAAATCCTCAATATTACAAACCCAAATGAACTATATACAATAATGAATAAGATTATCATGCAACTTGCTATATCCATGCATCTACTATTCAATCATCAATATTTATTCATACGCCCCTGGAGCTGACTGTTCACTAAATTGGATTGAATATACTTCTAAAAATGTTTTTTTTTTTCTGATTAATTCTTCCTTTAATTTCATTTGCTTAATCTTCTGGTCCGTCCTTTTTTTCATCCCTTGAGAGAATTTGATCATTTTAAACAGATTCCTCTGCATCCTTCATCCATTCTGATGAGGGTTAATAGTGATAGTAAATTTATAGATATTGTATTTCTTTTGCTTAAATGGCATATTTTTTTAATTTTATTCTACAACCTAATCCACTCACCTATTGCTGCCCCTCATCCGCGCTATATGCGAACACACCTAGAGAAAACTCCAAGCTGGGTGGGGGGTTATCTTTAAAATTATACTTCATCTGGAAATTTTGATAACCCATGGAAACAAGTGTTTGTATTTTGAATTCTCTCTCTCATACTTGCTCAGTTTTAACTTAAAAATGGATTTAAAATAGGCGGCCTGATCTTGGTTGGATGAAGAAGCTACAGCAGGTACTTGGTCGGAAGCACAGGCGAAATCTACATGTTGGTTCTCATATCCTTTTTTTATGATAAATTTCTCTAATTGAAACTTTAAATATTGTAATCAGTCCAAATAGTTTTAAGGCTGTTAATGACAGTGATAGATGACTTGGTGAAGTTCATATTTTGCAGGCTATTTATGTACTCCATCCAACCCTTGGACTGAGGGCAACTATTTTTGCTTTGCAGATATTTGTTGATGGAGAGGTTTTTTTTTTTTTAATCTTACTTTGGACAACGTTTAACATTCTTTAATATAGAAAAGCATTCACAAATATACCTGCAGAAACCGTATACATACCTCTCTGATGCCTCGTGGTTAAATTTCGTTGTTCCTTTCTCAATTCATTATTTCAATGCCACTTACATATGGTATTTGTGTATTTTTTAAAGAAATCTCGACTCCTAAATGTATCTACAATATCTTATATGCTCTTAGTAAAACTCGCTGCTGTCATTCTACAAACTTTCAATAGAAAATTTTTAACAGGATTGCTTATCTGATAGGCTTGGCAAAAGGTTGTGTACATGGATCGGCTCTTGCAGCTCTTCAAATATGTTCCTCGTGAGCAATTGACCATCCCAGATTTTGTCTTCCAGTAAAGTCATCTCCTGCAACCAATTATTTGTTCTTTTAATCTGCTGGATATTTTTATTTTGAGATTAAAATAGTGCTAATAAATCGCAGGCATGATCTCGAAGTTAATGGTGGAAAGGGAGTTATTGTTGATCCAAGAACAAAATACATCTATCAGAGGCCTTCAGCATGAAATATGAATGATGCACAACAAATAGTTGGCCTTTGTTGTCCTTTTTCGATGCGTGCAATTTCTTTTTTCTGTTGATTCTCAAACTGGAAATGAAAGCAA
Organism: Dendrobium chrysotoxum; assembly: GCA_019925795.1. NCBI lineage: Eukaryota > Viridiplantae > Streptophyta > Magnoliopsida > Asparagales > Orchidaceae > Dendrobium > Dendrobium chrysotoxum. The sequence continues at coordinate 276,812 of CM034309.1, read as the reverse complement.
TGCACCATTTCTTTTGTAAAGTTTCATGGCAATAAATATTTGACATTCTGTTCATATCTAAAAAAATACTTAAAAATGTGAAGTTATTTTAGCTTTCTTGTGGTGTTTGATCTCTTATGGTATTTTTTTTTTGTGGCTCCTTTGTGCACAAGTTTTCTAAATAATTGATATTAGAATCTATTGAGATCACACCTATCTCTTAAAACATTTTGATGAACAACTTGTAACAACAATAACATGAACATTGAAATTTTTAATGTAGAAAAAAGTGAAAGCAATAATTGTACGCATGCTCGCCAGAGATTTTCTTATTTAGGGGCATTCGTCAATTTTTTCTTTTCTAATATCTTATACTACAATTGATATTATAGGTTTTTATAATGGTTTATATATAAAGCAACCAAATGTTAAACCCTAAAGAGCATTTTCTTGAAAAATATGGCATATCGTACAATGCTATTCTAATATCTTATTGTACTAAATGACAAAATATCATAAAAAGAAAATAATGTTTGATCATCCACTACAATTGATATTATACTATATGATTTCTTATTTCAAATTTGTATTTATTGCCTACTTTATTTTTGTATCTTAATTAAAATAATTTGGAAAGATAATCATGTAATATGATTAATTTAAATTTTAAATTAATATAATTAGGGTAATAAGAAAAATTTTAAATTTCTTGATATTAATTGATCTTATCATAATCATACAATACAATCAAAATTGTACACTTGTTAGCTCTGATTAATGCATCAAGTGTATTAAGAAAATAATATAATAAAGATAAAACTAAATTATGTTTGTGATCATCAAAACATATGCTATGAGTTAGGATCATGTATATTCATAGTTAATATTTAAGGTAGCCTACCTCCACTATAGATTTTGGGTGAAACCTTTTTGAAAGATTAATTAAAGAGTAAATTCATCTTAAATAATACTCTATCAAAAGAGCAGAAAAAATTAGCTTATCAAAGTTCTATATGAAAATTAAATAATTAATTCAGAGATTTTGGAAGGCTAGCGAATGGATGAACTGAGTTTATCCATAATCATCTTAAATAGAAATTGTTTTTACTGGAGATGGTAAAGGCAATTTCAACATATGAAAAAGTTGGGTTATAATAAATTTATCTACAATCATGATTGAATAAAGGCTGTCCCTATTGGAGATATCAAATATAGCCTTTTGAAAATCTTTAGAGGAATAGGATATGTCCTTGAGATGACCAATTGAGAGTTGGATCTATATTGGAAGAGATTTTACTATCATGGAATTCACATTTTAAGGATTTTCAAAGAAGGAAATTAGATGAAAAGCATATATAAAGCACTTAAAAATCACAAATATTTTCAGTGGGGAATGTAGGTGTAAGCTTCTTCCAAAGATTTCTTAAAGAAAAGATCTATAAAAAATTTTAAAGTTTACGACCAATAAAAAAATTTGCCTATAATTGTATTTAAAACAGATTATCTCCATTGGAGATGATGGAGTTGGTTTAGGGTTTAGGGTTTTTAAGATTTTTAGGATTTAAGGTTTAGGGTTTATAGCTTAGGATCAGGGTTTAGGATTTTTAGGATTTTTAGGATTTAGGGTGAAGGGTTTTTAGGGTTTAGGGCGTAGGGTTGAGGTTTAAGAATTTAGGGTTTAAGATTTTTTTTTAAAGGGAAGCTCACAAACGGGCATGAACGTTTATTAAAAAGAAAATTACAGGTCCTTAAAACGGACCTTCACTCTCTAATGCTCCAAGAGCTACATAAAAAGGAAAAAAAATCTAATGAGATAGATCTGAAACTAATTACAAAAAAGTGCGAAAAAAATTATAACTATTCCTCTTGCTCTTTCCACCAACTTTGTCCATTATCCTTCCATCTTTAAAGCCTTGAAAAGAAGACCTACAAATCTTTAAAGCAATAAAATGAACCAAAATAATAGAAAAAACAATTTGTTATCTATAGGTTTTTTCCAAAGAACAAATTTGGGATATATATCTGATAATTCATCATTGTGTAATATACCCAACTTTTTCCAAAGAACCTCTAAATTGATTATTCTTTATAATATTTGCTTTATAAAGAGAAAGGATTTTTTCTTTTGTTCTAGCAATAATTCTTTTATGTTCATAGGAATATTCCTATGTTTGCATCATTTCTATCCATCCAATAAATCATATAAATGTGATAGCAAAAAGAATTTTAATATGAGCTTTAGTAGTATTGTTAAAACATAAACTAAGAAGTTGATGAACTGATAAATTTCCTTGAAAATAACTGATCATCATACAATATCCATATATCAGCCGCAATTTTCCCATTCACAAACACATGGTTTATGTTTCAATTTGAAAATAGCAATAACACTTTGACAACAAATAACAACTTTTTTTCCAAAGTATAGAATCAACAAGAATATAATTCCTTAGAATTCTCCAAATAAGTACTGAATAAGAAGTGAAAATATTATTACACCAAATCTTATTATAAACTTCAGAGAAATCATTTTTAAAAATAAAATTACCATTATAAGACAATTTTAAAAGGATCTGATCTTTCTTAATACTATCAACATTTATGTTTCACTTTGTCATATATGCTAATAGGAACCATATCAAGAATCTTATTCATATCCCAAACATTATTATTAAGCAATTGCTTAACTTTAATGGCAAAAGTAGTAAGAGTAGAAAGCGTAGAATCAATAGAGCCCTTTGACAACCAATTATCTTGCAAAAAAAATGAAGAACGAGAATTTATACCCCAAGATATTAAAGATTCAGCTTTCCATTTTATAGAGCAAAGTCTCTTCCAAATTAAAGGATCTCCATATTTGTAGTGGCATATAGAATGATGTTTGCCCTTACAATATTTGAAATTCATAAATTTAAACCATAGACTATCATTCTTTTTAAAATTCCACCACATTTTATAAGAAGAAGCATTAATAGAATCATTAATAGTTCTACAACCAAGGCCACCTTCACATAAAGTACCAGAAATATTATTCCAAGTTGACCAATACATTCTTTTACTATTGCTTCTTGACCCCCCAAAAAATTTATTAAGAAGTCTCTCAATTCTCAAAATAGTAACGTAAGAAGGCTTAACAATTTGAATAAGATAAAAAGGCATAGAATTTAAAGTACTTTTAAGCACAGTCAATCTACCACCATAAGATAAAAAATGGAATTCCCAAGGGGATATTATTTTTTGAATATTTTGGATAAGCTCATCAAAAAGATGAGAAGTTTTAGTACCTTTAAAAATAAGAGTACCCAAATATTTAAAAGGATTATTATGAGGAGCAAAGTTCATAATATCAGCAACTCTATTAATTCTGATATTAGAAAAAGAAGAAGAAGAGGTAATAAAAAGAACTTTTATTATTATTTATATGTAATCTACTTTCTAATGCAAATCTGTTTAAAAAATTTTTAATTTGATTAATATTTTGAATGCACCCATTACTAAAGGTAATAAGATCATCTACAAAATGAGATGTAGGAAAACCATCTTTATTCCTATAAAACATACTAGAATGATTATTGAGCATCTCATTAATACCTCTTGATAGATATTCTATAGCAATAATAAATAAAGTAGGAGATAAAGGATCTCCTTGTTTAATACCATGTGTAGATTTAAAAAACCTACTAGAAGAACCATTCAATAATATTGAAAACTAAACATTTTCAGTAGTGTTTTTAATTAAAATAAGAAATTTCCCAGAGAAACCAAGCAATAATAAAACTTTATATAAGAAATCCCAAGAGATATTATCACAAGCCTTTGAAATATCTAATTTAAATAGCATGTTACCACCTCTAACTTTCATATGTAAATCATGAATAAGTTTTTGGGGCAAAAGAACATTATCAGTTATAAGTCTGCCTATTACAAAAGCTATTTGATTTAAAGATATTATTTTAGGAAGTAAAGGGGCAATTCTCTTAATTAAAATTTTAGAAATTAATTTATTAAAAATTGTGCAAAGACTAATAGGCCTAAAGTCATTCCAAAATTCTAGATTATCTTTTTTAGGAATTAAAACAATAGCTACAGAAGAAAAGAATCTAAGAAATTTCTTTCCTTGAAAAAATTCTATAACAACATTTATAAGATCATCTTTAATAATATTCCAGCATTTTAAAAAAAATAAAGTAGAATACCTATATGAACCTACTGTAGAATCAACATTCATAGACATTATGATAGAGTATATTTCATTTTCAAAAAGAATCATAGCAAGAGAATCATTCTCCTTATTAGTTATAACATTATGAATAAGATGAAGATTAGAAATAGGTTCCACATTGACATAATTACATAAAAGATTAGAAAAATAATTAACAACAGAGTCATTTAAAAATTTTCATTAGAAATCTAATTTCTTTCCTCATCTTTAATTTTATGAATATAATTTAAGGATTTCCTTTATTCATTAAAGCATGAAAATATTTTGTATTTTTATCACCATCAGTAATGTGTTTTTAATAAGCTTTTTGTCTCCAACAAGTTTCTTCCATATCTTGAAACTTGATTAAATTTTCTTTTGCAGAATTTAAATCATTAAGAAGAGAAGAATCACTAATAACAAGATTTTCTAAAATACAAACCTTCTCTTCCATTTTTTTAATATTAGCAAAGATATTTTTAAAATGATGTTTATTCCACCAGTTAAGATATGGTTTGAGCCTTTTTAAATTTAAATCATAACCTAACCATATCATTTACAGAATCGTTAGGGTAAAAAAGTGAGCCCCAATTTAGAGAAACTCTATTTAAGAAATCTTTATGTTGAATCCACATATTTTGGAAATGAAAAATAGGAATTCTATTAAGATTATTTCTATATATTTTGATAGAAATTAAAATAGGACAATGGTCAGATAAAGTTCTACTTAAATGTTTAATTGATGTTTTAGTAAAATTGAAATCCATAAATTATTAAATAGAATCCTATCAAGTATTTGCCATATTCTATTATTGCTTCAAGTGTAATTAGAACTAATAAAACCAATGTCAATTAAATTGCAATCAAGAATAACATTAGAAAAATCTTCCATAGAATGATTATTAGGATTATTGCCCCCTCTTCTTTCATTAGAAGAAAGAATAGTATTAAAGTCACCTCCCACAAACCAAGGGCCATTAATAGAAGAAGAGAAAGTAATTAATTGATCCCACATAATCTTTTTATCAAATCTATTGCAAGAAGCATAAACCAAAGAACCATTAGAAATAATATTATCATATTTAATAGAAATATTCATAACTTGATTAAAATCATCTAATATAGAAATGTTTAGATTTTGAGGCCAAAACAACCAAATTTTGCTAGTATTGTTAGAGTAAAAATTTTTAAAACCTAAGATACAAGTAACATGGTTTAATTTAACCACATTAATCATAGGCTCAATAAAAAAAAAATGAATATTCTGAATTCTACATAAATTCCTAATTCTACTTCTCATAATAAGGGATCCAATCCCTCTCACATTCCAAATTAAGAAATTAACCATTAAACTTAAATGAAGAAGATCTAGCTCATGTAGATTTAGGAATCATAGGAAAATAAATTTTTTGAAATTTTTTCTTTTTATTGTAAACTTTTCCTTTCTCTTTTTCTAATAAATCACTATTAGAAAAATATTTTGAATTATTCATGATTCACATTAACCCTCTTCCAAAGAATTTATTCCATCATTATGCTCAATAATTTTTGAATCAATTTTAGAGATAGGAGATTTATTAAGAACACAATCTCTATCATCTAAACTTGTATCATTTCATTTTTCTTCTAAATGGACAAGAAGATTTTCTTCACATTGAAGAGGCAACAATTGAGTATCTTCATTAATTTTAGAAGTTTGAGAAATAGACTAATCCGTAATATCATTTTCTTTTAATGTTGAGAATCTATTTTCATGAATTATATTCTCCAATTCAAAAATTAAAGAAACATTTTGGCATGAAACCACATCTCCATCAATAGTATCAATCTTAACAGGATATTTTTCAAGATTTAAAGAATTAACTTCAACAATTTGTTCCAATACCTTTCCCTCTATCTCTTCATGATCAGAAATATTTTCAGTAGATTAAGAGATATTCATTTTGAATGAAGGATTTGTTATGAAACAATTAGAAAAATCATGTCCATGCATTTTGCAATGAGTACAAAATTCAAGAAATTTTTCAAAAATAATATTTTGAAAATAACCATGAATTTCTGATCCAATCCAAATCTCTTTAGGAAAATCTTTAATAACATCTATTTCCACCAATATTCTAGCAACATAAGGTTTATATTTATTAGTAGTGGATTGATGAACTTGTAATGGACGACCAAAGATAGATCCAATTGCATGCAACATCCAATTATTAAAGAAATGCATTCGTAAATTTGGTAAAGAAATACAAACCAGAATGATAGGAGATTCTGATTTTATATCAAAATCGGTAGTCCACTTAAATAGCCTCATTTGAAAATCCTTAACATAATATGATCATCTTGCAAATACTCGACTATAATGAAGATCATTAGAAAGATTTAGAAAAATATGTCTAGGATCTAGTAATCCAACAAAAATTTTTTCTATAAGTTCCAAATTATGAAAGAACTTATGAACTTCTTCCACAGGAGGTTTTCTAAAAGAAAATTTTCCTACTAAAGCGTATAAAAAAGGTTTATTTAGGGTTTTAGGGTTTAAGGTTTATGATATAGGGTTTAAGATTTAGGCTTGAGGGTTGAGGATTTAGGGTTTAGGGTTAAGGGTTTAGGTTTGAAGGTTGATGGGTTGGGGTTTAGGGTTTTGGGTTTTGGGTTTAGGGTTTAGGGTTAAATTGTTTGGGTTTATGGTTAAATTTTTAGAGTTTAGGGTTTAGGGTTTTGGGTTTTGGTGGGGAATGCAGTTGTAAGCGTCTTCCAAAAATTTCTTAAGGAAAAGATCTATGAAAAATTTAAAGTTGACTGCCAATAAAAAAACGTGCCTATAATTATATTTAAAATAGACTATCTCCATTGGAGATGAAGGAGTTGGTTTAGGGTTTATGATTTATGATTTTTAGGATTTAGGGTACAAGGTTAAGGGCTTATGATCAGGGTTTAGGGTTTAGGGTTTAGGGGTTTTAGGGTTTAGGGTTTAGGGTAAAGGGTTTTTAGGGTTTAGTGTTTAGGATGTAAGGTTGTGGGTTGTGGGTTTTAGATTTTTTTTTTTTAAAGGAAAGCCCACAGACAGGCCTACTCGTTATTAAAAAGAAAATTACAGGTCCTTAGAAGGGTCCTTCACTCTCTAATGCTCCAAGAGCTACATAAAAGGGGAAAAAAATAACGAGATAAGGTCCCAAACTAATTAAAAAAAAGAGAAAAAAAATTATGACTATTCCTCTTGCTCTTTCCACCAACTTTATCCATTAACCTACCATCTTTAAAGCCTTGAAAAGAAGACCTACAAATCTTTAAAGTAATAAAAACAACCAAAATAATAGAAAAATAAATTTTTATCATGATAAAATAAAAACCAATAAAAAAATTGCAAATTTTGGCTAAGGTGAATAGCTCAAATAAGTATTGTATCATCATAAACCAAAGATTGTAAATGTTTAAATACCTTATGCTCAATTAAGGCTCAAAATCATAGATTAAAAAAAAAAATTCATCAAAACTTTAAACATCCAACTTCAACTTAGTCGTAATTCTAAAACTTCTAAAAGAAAATTATGCAAATTCCTTGAAATCCCATCTTGGATCAGTCAGACTAGATCTTGGCCCAATGCAACTTAGCCAAAAGAACACACAAAATTCCCCACATGGGTTAGAAGCCCACTTTGCTGAACTCAGAATTTTTAATAACTCAAAGCAGCAAATAATTCAACCCAATATATTCTAACCATTAAAATAACAAATTTTATTCCCTTATATATGAAATTTATGCAAAACAGCAAACCTAAAACAACATATTAATAATTTTAATACCCAATGATAATTGAGCCAAAATCCAAACATTTGCATAAAAAATTTTACAATCATTGATTTAAATTCTTACAATCCTCGCAAATTACCATTAGCCTCAAATAAAAAACAAAATCCAATAAAATCAATCAGATATATAAAACAATAGAAAAAAGCTTAATAATCCATATGCCAGACCAATCCAAAGAAGTCACAAAATTTCCAAGCATAAAACTTTCTTCCTTATATAAGGTAATCCTAATTTCTCCAAATTTATTATTCCTCTCAAAAGATAACGAATATTTATATTTGTAAATATCATAAATTCAAAAAAAAATCTGATCCAATTTCTGCAAGAAAATTAGCAGCTGAATTTCCTTCTCTCCCAATATAAGAAATAAATAAATTGAATTGAGATAACAAAATTTTTATATTTTTTAGCAAATAAAAATTGCAACATTCCCAATGTTATCTGAAGAAAAATTAGCATCAACCTTAATTCAAATTCTAAAAATACATCTTTCAATACAAATGTTAAGAGCATAATAAATAGCCATAAGTTCAGCACAAATAACTGTGCAAGGAAGAAGAGGATAAACAAAAAAAAAAAAAAACATTACCTTTATTATCTCTTGCTAAACCCCCACAACTATAATTCATTCTAAACACTGAGCCATCAATATTCAATTTGATAATATTATCTATAGGTTTTTCCAAAGAACAAATTTGGGATATATATATATATATATATATATATATATATGATAATTTATCATTGAGTAATATACCCAACTTTTTTGCTACAATTTACAACCTCTAAATTGATTATTCTTTATAAGATTTGCTTTATGAAGAGAAAGGATTTTTTCTTTTGTTCTAGCAATAATTCTTTTACGATTCATAGGAATATTCCTATTCTTTACTTTATTATATATGTTAATAGGAACGATATCAAGAATCTTATTCATATCCCAATCATTATTATTAAGCAATTACTTAACTTAATGGAAGAAGTAATATGAGTAGAAATCATAGAATCAATAGAGCCCTCCGACAATTAATTATATTGCCAAAAAAATGAAGAACCAGAATTTATACCCCAAGATATTAAAGATTTAATTTTCCATTTTTTAGAGCAAAGTCTCTTCCAAATTAAAGGATCTCCATGTTTGTAGTGGCATAAAGAAGGATGTTTGCGCTTACAATATTTGAAATTCATAAATTTAGACTATAGAATATCCTTCTTTCTAATATTCCACCACATTTAAAATTCATAAATTTTGACCCTAAACCCTAATGCTCTCTTTCACCATGATTAGATATCACATTCAACTTTAAATCTATGATTGACTAAGCCAAGATGTTAGAATATGAGGGATTCTACCCTTGGTGATGTCAATGATAGCTTCATTTATACTCCTCGCCAAACTTCAAATCCAAATCAATCTATAATTTGATCTGGTCCATGGTTGACTAATCTTGGATATTAGAATTGGAAGGATTATATTCCCGATAAATTCCATAATGACTTCATCAAAAAGATATAAAATTCAATTGAAATTATATCTTCACTTTATCATAAAGTAGAATCAGATGTTAGAGTCTAAACAACTCTATGCCCATTAAAGAATCTTTCCAGAGCATTGAAATTCAAAATCTTTGAAACTATAATTTTGTTTAAAGAACTTGTTAAGTTTTGGCTATTTGATTAAACTCATTTTGGTCATATTCAAACTATTTAATTTAGATGGAGTCAACCCATCCTTCATTGAGTTTTTGAATCATTTCCCACTTGTCATTTTTATTGGGTTAAGATGATTAAAACTTAAGAGATCACTTTCAAATATTATAAGAGAATTATCAAATGAAAAACAAACCTTTCATCCTTTGATGAAAATCAAATATTTCTCAATCATTGTGAGATTTGATATTCATGTGCTTTCACTATAAAGGATGCTCAAATATTCTCATTGTTCTTTAACAACTCATGCAAAAGTAAAAAATTTTCTAAGAAAAATTTTATCATGTTGTATTTAGTTTTCTTAAAAATTGCAAATAAGAACTCTAGAAAATTTAGATTATTTTCTTTGAGTTACTTAAAAATTTTAAATTCAATTACGGAATGAATCTTTAATCAAAATCTTGCATTCCTCCTCCCGTGGTTGAGATGCTTTGATAAATCTTTACTTATCAAAGATAATCAAACTTCTCCCCCTCTTTTTCCTTTCCTTATAAATGACGACCCATACATAAAAACCAATAATCCCTAGAGGAATATTTGCAAGTTATAAGGATCATTTGTAATGGATGAGAGAACAAGTTTTCAATCTAAATGTTTTCCCTTCCCTTCTAGAAAATGGCATATACAAAAGCTTTTGATCTTCAATAGAACATTTGCAAGTTGTTAATGTCATTTTTGATGGAGGGAAAATATCAAAATTTTAAAGAAATTAAATATTCATTAAAGTTCAAATCCTGTTTAAATCTGTCTTTAGGTTTAAGTCTGCTCTTACGACATCCTATAGACATCTAGCATAAGTTTGCTCTAATGGCAGCCCTCCTGCTTAAATCTAAAAATCTATCTTTACGTCTAAGTCCGCTCTTATGACATCTTATAGACATCTAACATAAGTTGATCTTATGGCAGCCATCCTGTTTAAATCTAAAAAAATCTGTCTTTTGGTTTAGGTCCACTATTACGGCATCCATCCTATTTAAATCTAAAAAATTTATCTTTAGGTCTAAGTCCACTCTTACGGCATCCTATAAACATCTGGGATAAGTCCGCTCTTATAGCAGCCAGTATGTTTAAATCTGTCTTTATGTCTAAGTTCTCTCTTACGGCATCCTATAGACATCTAGCATAAGTACATCTTATGACAACCACCCTGTTTATTTCTAAAAATCTGTCTTTAGGTATAAGTCCACTCTTATGACATCTTATAGACATCTGGCATAAGTCCATTCTTACGGAAGCCATCCTGTTTAAATCTAAAAAAATCTATCTTTAGTTCCAAGTCTGCTCTTACGACATCCTATAGACATCTGGCATAAGTCCGCTCTTATGGTAGCCATTCTATTTAAATCTATCTTTAGGTTTAAGTCCACTCTTACGGGTTCCTATAGATATCTATCATAAGTTTGCTCTTACGACATCCATCCTAGTTAAATCTAAAAATCTATCTTTAGGTCTAAGTTCACTCTTACGACATCCTATAAACATCTGGCATAAGTCTACTCTTATGATAGCCATCCTATTTAAATCTGTCATTAGGTCTAAGTCTTCTCTTACGGCATCCTATAGACATCTAGCATAAGTCCGTTCTTATGGAAACCATCCTATTAAATCTACAAATATGCCTTTAGGTCTATGTCCACTCTTACGACATCCTATAGACATTTGGCATATGTCCATCTTATGGAAGCCATCCTATTTAAATCTAAAAGTCTGTCTTTAGGTTTAAGTCCACTCTTATGACATCCTATAGACATCTGGCATAGGTCTGCTCTTACGGAAGCCATCCTATTTAAATTTAAGAAAATCTATCCTTAGTTGTAAGTCTACTCTTACGACATCCTATCGACATCTGGCATAAGTCTGCTCTTACGGTAGCCATTCTATTTTAATCTATCTTTAGGTCTAAGTCCACTCTTACGAGTTCCTATAGACATCTGTCATAAGTCCGATCTTATGATAGCCATCCTAGTTAAATCTAAAAGTCTATCTTTAGGTCTAAGTCTGCTCTTATGACATCCTATAGACATCTGGCATAAGTTCGCTCTTACGACAACCATCCTATTTAAATCTGTCTTAAGTTCTAAGTCTTCTCTTACGGTATCCTATAGACATCTGGCATAAGTCTGCTCTTACGGCAACCATCCTATTTAAATATAAAAATATATCTTTAGGTCTAAGTCCGCTCTTATAACATCCTATAGACATCTAGCATAAGATCGCTCGTATGACAGCCATACTGTTTAAATCTAAAAAAATATGTATTTAGGTCTAAGTCCACTCTTACAGCATCATATAAACAGCTGACATAAGTCCACTCTTACGACAGCCATCCTGTTTAAATCTATATATATATATATATATATATATATATATATATATATATATATATATATATATATATATATATATATATATATATATATATATTAGGTCTAAGTCCGCTCTTACGACATCCTATAAACATTTAGCATAAGTCCACTCTTTTGGCATCCATCCTATTTAAATATAAAAATCTATCTTTAGGTCTAAGTCTGCTCCTACAACATCCTATATACATCTGGCAGATGTCAACACTTATGGTAGCCATCCTCAAAGTTAGGTATAAGTACCCACTTGGTGGCATTCTATCTTTATCCCAAAGTGAAGTATAAGTATCCCAAGCAGGCATCTACTCTTTATTAAATTTTAAAACCCAAACCTTCTAATTTTAGCTGTGAACCTTCACACAGGTTTCCTCTTTCTTAGAAGATGCCCTCTAGTTTGTTGAGGTAGGTGTAAGTACCCACTTGGTGGCATCATTCCTCTTGAACTAGAAAGAAGACTTTAGTCTTATCAAAATCACATTCAAACTCTTACATTTTTTGAGAGTGGCATGACTTATAAATATGGGGAGGATCAATATCAAGATGGGAGTGGTTTAATGGACGACCAATATTGATCCCTTTGATCATAGACCATTGATTAAGTATTTAAGTATCTTAATGATATTAGAATTTGATGATCTTGGGCTTGTTGGATTTGACTCGCCGAGCCACTCGATTCGACTATAAGCATGCCACGTTTAGAATTTATTTGATTATCAAAATTATGCTTTAAACCTTCCAAATATGCTTTGGACCCTTGATTTTGGCTTATTTGGGCTCGGATTGGGGTGATTTTGTTGTTGATGGGTTCGTCTCTTTGAGACATTCAATTTGAATATAAGTTTACTGAAATTGGAGTTCGGATGATCTTACATTTAATTTTCAAAATTTTCATCTCTCATTTGCATCAAGATTCATGCCGATCAAGTTGAATTTTTTGATGATGTATTACACATTATATATATATATATATATATATATATATATATATATATATATATATATATATATATATATATATATATATATATATATATATATATATATATATATATATATATATCTTTTTTCTTTTTTCTTTTTTTAAATAAATCTAGCTAATATTTTGAAAATACCAAAAAAATAATTAGAAATTATTTAAATATTTTTTAAGGTGAAAACCTCACTAGCCATCACCTCTCACAAAAGGTCATAAACGAGTTTAACCATTAACCACCATCATCGACTACCTTCATCATCGTATGCAACATATTAAAATATAAAAAAAGTACCAATAAAAATAAAAAAACAACACTTAGTAAATACCTAAAAATGAGTTTATTTCATATTTCCACTTGTTGGGTTTTTATTTTTGCCTGGCTTTCTAGTCCTGAGACTGTTGGGCATACCCTAGCATTCCCTCCTCCAACAGCTCCTGTCCCCCGTCCACTCAGTTAGTGGGTTCTGATGTAGCATCTTCCTCGACCTCCGGTCTCGGGTGTGTTTGATTGAAAATTGTAGTTTTGAAAAGTGTTTAATTTTCTTTGGGAAATATTAGATTTCTGGAATTTTAATTTTATAATCGAACACTCATTATGAATGATATATCACCTCGAAAGGTGAACATATTGTTCCTTAATAGGTTCCGATTACAAATCTTGATTTATCCTGATTATTGTAGTCAAACTCAAGGAGAAACAACATACGATCTCGAAAGATCAAAATGATGTTTAATTCAATGTTTGACTATGCTAATCTGAATATATGGATCATTAATTTCATAATCAGAACTATTATTGTAATTGACATATCTATCCGAAGAAAGAAAATATCAATTACTATCAATAGTTTGAATATGACGATAATGATCGTCAGGTTTAAATTTCCCAAAGATAATTAATCAAAGTTTTGAAAAAGTTTGATTTTGAAATCTAGTATGGGTTTCTAAATCTCCTACGAGCGCAAGCCCTCGTAGTTAATTACATCGTAAGAAAATAGAGATTTTCCTACGAATACTCTCGATTAAAATAGCGATACGAATTTTCTTTAAGATTTTAACGTTTGATATCAAAGAAGGTTAAGGGACTGGAAATTCAATAGGGATTGGTTCAAGGTTAAGCACTTATTTCTGGAGTCAAATGAAGAAGAGTAGGAGGTATCTTGAGATTCTGAATTACTTCAGAAATACCTCAAACTATCCTAAGTGTTGGGCTTGAATTAGATTGAAAGATATTTTAATGTTTGAGTGGTCAATTTTATTAGAAGGTGGGAATTAGATTCTCGGAAGATTGAGGTCTTAAGATTGAAGACTTGCCTCAGAACTTAAGTCTAAAATGGGTACTGAGAATCAGTGACCCGGAACCTAGCTAATGCAATGCAATCTGGACTTACCCCGGCCTGGATTGGGGAGCCAGCTAAACCACCTAAACGCTTCAAAATCATGAGTTAAAGTCTTTATGAAAGAGTGGTTAAGGATGTTATTTAAGATTGAGTTTGAGGAGTTGGGGTTAACATCTAGAGCAGATTCTTAATTGACCCCTTAACTTATGTTGGGTGAAATGTCTAAATAAAATGCAATTAAGATTTAGACTCAATTTTTAATTTGTTACTAATGCAATGCATGCTAGTTGACTCGATTAAATGCTTAAATCAGAATGAAGCAGTTAAAAATCAGGCTTAAAAAATAAATTTTATCCTAGAGATTGCACAACATCCCCTTGGACAGAACTGCACCCTAATAGGTCAGGTGGTCTGCCAGAACCCGCAAGGCGGGGAGGTGCCTAACACGGTAGAGAAGATTCAATATGATGCATGAAAAACCTCCGGCGAGTCCGGGCTTACTTCTTAAGAGCGTTAGAGTTTCTATCTGAGCTTAAAATTTTTAATTTTATTTAAGTAAAAAAGGTTTATGATCGTACCCTCACGAGCCTCCGATCAGGTTCTAGGCTAAATCAAATATGACATGCAATAAGCGTCAAAAAACTACTAAAAGCATGCAAGTCCCTAATCGCAATCAACATCAAGTAATCAAATCAATCAAATAATTAAATTAATTAAATAAATGCTCAAACTGAAAGTCCATGTGGCAAGTGCCACTTAATTATACAACCCAGGGTCTGCAGGAAAGTAAAGTGGCCGGGTACCACTGACTACAACCCAGATTCTACTCCTAAGACTCAAGTGACTTTGAGATTTGAGATTCTTCTCGTTCTTCACTTCTTCATCTTCTTGGAACCCCTTGGATCGTCGGGTCTGAATATCCAAATGAAAAGAAACTCCCCCTGAATAGGGATGTTATCTTTTCTCTTTGGATATTTGAAATTCATCCTGATTTGGATCTCCAAATGGATAGGAACTATCCCCTAAGGGATGTTCCTTTCTCTTTGGATTTCAAATTGGATGTTTAAACATCTCAATCTCAAATCACTTTAAATTTACAACTCAAATATCATCTCAAATTATATCAATAAAAATTTAAAAATCTAGACTCAATATCCTGCAAGGTTATCATAATAATCAACAGTTTATATTTGACATCCCAAGCAGTTATATATTTGAAATTTAAAAAAATGCTCAATTACAGCCACACTTGGTCATGCTCTTTTAATTTTAAAGGGGGACTTAAGCATGCTTAACACCTGTGTAATTTAATAATTATGATATTGCCCCCTTTAATTTTTAAATGCCCTGTATGAGCATGGCCACCTGCATAAGATTGAATTAGTATAAATCGTTTCTAACCTAAGGGTAGGTCTAACGTACAATCAATCAAATCACAGAGTGCAGTAAATAAATAAACAATCATATCAATTCTACCACTAGCAAACAGCATGCAGTAAAAGCTCGAAAACCTGGCACACAGCAGAAACGTAAACACTGGCCTAGCCTAAGACTAGAGTTGGTTGTCCTAGCAAACCATCTAAAGTGTGTGAGGTAGGTTGTGTGATTTTGATATGTCCTAAATAGGCACTTGATTGAAGTTACTTAATGTTCTGGTTGGTTGAAAGGCTTGAGGGAGATTTAATTTGAATTTAAATATTAATGACTTAAAATTGATTTTAAACTTGATCTTAATTGTTTGTTGGATATCACCTTTGTTGCACACCGAGGCCGTGAAGTTTATTTCACATTCCTTGGGGCTAATTTAATAGCCCCGTAGGCCTGGGTTACCCAGTGATACCCGATAAAATTAAGTGATTTGAGTTTGATTAATATTTGAAGGTTGATTAATTTTTAATTAAGGTTGGTTGGTTGCTGGTTTTAATGTTGATTTATGATTTTCTGGAATTTTTGGAAATTTATTGAATTTTGGAATTTTCTGGATTATTTTATTGATTTAATTTAAGGATCAAAATTTGACTTTTTGATTTAAAGGGTGTTTTAGAAATTTAATATTTTATTAAAATACTAGACCTTACTACGATCAGTTAGACAGTAAGTACATTAAAATTGGATTTTTTTAGATTTTATTATGAAGGTTTGAAGTTTTGACTTGAATTTGAATTAGGTTTGACCAAAAGTTGACTTTTTCAAATTTGATTGATTTCTGGAAACTTAACATTTTAAACAAATATTAGAGCTTAAGATGAGTTGTATGCCTTTGAGTTTGCTCAATTTGGAGTTCATTTGAATTAGTTATGAATTTTTGAAGTTTTGACAATTATTGAATTTTTAAAATTGATTTAATTAAGGACCTTTTTGTGATTTGAATCCAAATGACCTCCAAACTCCTTGAAATCAACTCCAAAGGTCAGGAATGACCTAAGGAGTGATTTCCAAGTGTTTGGAAATTTTTTGGAATTTCTAATTATTTTTAATTAATTAAATTAATTAAATATTAAATTTTCAATTAAACCTAAATTTAATTTAATTTTAAAGTCTAGTCAATGGGCTTTTATTTTTCGTTGGTTAAGGGTTCAATTCTTGTCAGTTTGAGGTATTATATGTCATTTTTGGATTTAAATTTGATTTATTAGAATTTTTGGAAGCTTAAATTGCTTAATTAAGGTTTAAACTTGATTAGGTTAATTAAGGGGCTTAATGATTTCAAAATTCAGTGAAGATTTTTCTTGAGGCTGAGAATGTCACTAAGTTCAAGTGTTCAAAGTTTCAAGTCAATTGGAGATAAATCCTAATTATTAGAATTTTTCTAAGTTTTCTAAATGAGTCCTTAATTGTTATCATTAATGACACTAGGTTAATTGGGTTTAAATCAAAGTCTCTAACCCTTATAATACACCTAAATAATCATACCATAGCAAGAATAAATTTTAAATCAACATGCATGGGGTGATATATATATAAACTTTTTTCTCTTTTATTTTTGCAAATAAATCTAGCTAATATTTTAAATATATTTGAAAAAACTAGGGATTTTAAAAATATTTATTTAAGATGAAAACCTCATTAGCCACCACCTCTCACCAATGGCCGTAAATGAGTTTAACCATTAACCACCATCATCGAAAAGACCTTCATCATCGTATGCAACGTATTAAAATATAAATAAAAATACTAATAAAAATAAAAAACAACATTTAGTAAATAACAAAAAAGAGTTTATTTCATATTTCCACTCGTTAGGTTTTTATTTTTGTCTGGCTTACTCGTCCTGAGACTGTTGGGCAAACCCTAGCACTCCCTCCTCCAACAGCTCGTGTCCCACCCCCCCAGGCACCCGTCACTCAGTTAGTGGGTCCTGATAGTAGCATCTTCCCCCACCTCTAGTCTCGGGAGAAGGGCCTGAAGGAATAGAAATAGGAGGTTACGTCTAGCAGCGTCAGAGGCAGAGGCATCGCGTATCATAATTTATGTGACTCGCTAAGAGCCAGTACAACAGAGGGTGGTTCCCTTGCAGCGGGAACCACAACGACTACTGAGTCCCTGAGGTTGTAGTCTCTCCGAAGATCGATGCAGTTCAGGGAGGACGCTTCTCCCCACTAGTACATAAATAAAGACAAGTTGTGTTTGAACAGGCAACTTGCACACTCATAAAAGTCGTTCGTCCAATGTGTGACTGGTTATTGATCTAAACCCTAGTCCACCTAAGCTCTACACTAGCAATGGGCATGAGCAAGTCGCTTGTTCAAACACCAACATTGGTGAGAAATGGAAAAAAAGGAAAAAAAATAGTTTAATTAAAATTTACATATATTTTAAAAAAAGAGAAAAAGTGAAATAATAAATATATTTTTTATTTGAACATGCAACTTGCACATTTTGGGATCTTTAATTTTAAAAAAATATAAATAAAGGCAAGTTGGTGTTTGAATAGGCAACTTGCACGTCCAACAAGCGACTGACTATTGATCTGAACCGTAGTCCATCTAAGCTCCACTCTGGCAAAGGGCTTGAGCAGGTTGCCTGTTCAAACACCAACTTTGGTGATTTTTTTTAAAGATGACGAATTAAATAAAAAATTTAATAATGGTAACAATTTTTAAAATTTATTCATTTCCCCAATATTCGTAAATTCTTTGTTTTACTACTTTATATTTTATAGTGCTTGGTTTCTAGTTCTTGGATTAATGTTCATGCCCATCGCACCTTTTAGGATATTGAATAAAATTGTCTCAGTGGGTGAACCATGGATGCAACATAATAGTGCATAGAGAGAAAAAAAAAGAGAAAAAGTGATAGAATGAGAAAGAGATAGATTCTAACTATTGTATTATTAAATTCCAATATTTCCAAATGACTTCCTCATGAAATTACCCTATAATCCTTTATTTCTAGGGTTATGGGACTAAAAAAAATCTATATAACGAAAATATTTATTTACATAAGATGTGAGGCCTAATATGTTGCTAGAAAAAAATTATAATTTAAATAAGCAATTGACACTTGGACTATCACTAGTCAAGTGTTCACATTGCGAGTATTCACATATTAAGTACACACATTATATATATATATATATATATATATATATATATATATATATATATATATATATATATATATATATATATATATAATTTTTTTTCTCTTTTATTTTTGAAAATAAATCTAGCTAATATTTTAAAAATACCCAAAAAAGGGATTTTTTTTAAAATATTTTTTTAAGGTGAAAACCTCACTAGCCACCACCTCTCACCAACAGTCGTAAACAAGTTTAACCATTAACCATCATCATCGACTACCTTCATCATCATATGCAACATATTAAAATATAAATAAAATACCAATAAAAATAAAATACAACACTTAGTAAATACAAAAAATAAGTTTATTTCATATTTCCACTCGTCGGGTTTTTACTTTTGCCCGGCTTACTCGTCTTAAGAGAGTAGTTCCCTTGTAGCGGGAATCACGACGACTACTAGGTCCCCGAGGTTGTAGTCGCTCCTAAAATCGATGCAGTTCAAAGAGGACGCTTCTTATTTTTAAAAAAAATGAAAAAAGGAAACAAAAAAAATGAAATAAAAAAAAATATAGTTTAATTAAAATTTACATATATTTAAAAAAAAAATGAAAAAAGGAAACAAAAAAAATGAAATAATAAATATGCTTTTTATTTGAACGGGCAACTCGCACATTTTGGGATCTTTAATAAAAAAATATTAATAAAGGCAAGTTGGTGTTTAAATAGACAACTTGCACTCTCATAAAAGTCATTCGTCTAGCGGGCGACTGGCAATTAATCTGAACCGTAGTTCACCAAAGCTCCACCCTGGCAAAGGGCCTGAGCAAGTTGCCTGTTCAAACACCAACTTTGATAATTTTTTTAAGACGACGAATTAAATAAAAAAATTTAATAATGATAACTATTTTTAAAATTTGTCCATTTCCCCAGTATTTGTAAATTATTTGTTCTACTACTCTATTTTTTATAGTGCTTGGTTTTTAGTCCTTGACATAATATCCATGCTCACCGCACCTTTTAGGATATTGAATCAAAATGTCTCAATGGGTGAAACTTGGACGCAACATAATACTGATGGAGAGAAAAAAAATTAAAAATTGATAGAGTGAGATAGAGATAGATTATAACTATTGTATTATTAAATTCAAATGCTTCCAAATGACTTCCTCATGAAATTACCCTATAATCCTTTATTTATATGGTTATGGGACTAGAAGAAAATCTATATAATGAAAATATTTTTTTGCATAAGATGTGAGGCCTAATATGTAGCTGGAAAAATATTATAATCTAAATAAGCAATTAACACTTGGACTATCAATAGTCAAGTGTTCACATTGCAAGTATTCACATATTAAGTACACAAAAGATTTACTTATAAAACTTTTTTTCTCAATTTTTTTTTTCGGGCTTGGGATTGCATAGGGAGGAGAAGGCTAGGCCACGCGATAATTTCATGCTCCTAAACTGAAATCAACCAAAAAAAAAACCTCTCATATGTTGACTATTGTCCTTGCAAGTGCACACGTGGGGCCGTGAGGCGAGGGAGGAGAAGGCTGTAAAACTCACCGGCACGCCGCATGCCTGACATCAGCGGCCGCCGTCAGGCGAGGAAGAAGGCTGCGGCTTGCGGAATGTAGCGATAGGCGAAGTTGCGAACAGGAAAACAAATGCTAAACCGTCACGTGCCTCCCATGCACAACCCAACTTGTACAAAAATGCTAAATCGATAAGTGTTTTTTTTTTAAATTGTATTAAAAAATTGATTTAAAAACAATAAAACATCTGTTCCAAATGAAGTATTAGGATTTAGGCTTTATTTGGTATGACTTTCTTACTGCTTCTTAAAACATCTTTTTAGTATAAAAATTTTAATTTTTTATTAAAAAATTACTTTAAGAAGCAATTATAAAGCTCTCTCAAACAAAGTCTTAATCTTGTATTCTTTCATACTTTTTAACATCAATTAATCATAAAAAAGAAAATTTAAATGCATAATATAAACTTCTTATGTATTTATATATATAATTCTTAAATAAATTAAATTTTTTTGATATGTACATCAATCTCAATTAATCTCCTTTGGCTCTCCAATGGTCGTTCCTTCTCCTTTTTCCTCCAATCCCCCAAAACCTCTCTCCTCCTTCTCCAAAGTAGCCGCTACTACCTCCTCTGCAGCTCGTCGTATCCTCGACTACCTCTCCACCCTGACCTCCTCTTCCTCCCTCCCTTCCCTCCTTTTCGATATCCTCCGCGATGGCCTCCACTTCAACTCCGCCGTCTCCGCCGCCTTTATCTCCTGCTCACTCTCCCTTCTCTCACCCCGCCCCGCCATTCTCCTTTTCTCCGTGCTCCGCCGCCCACCTCCTTTTGTCTGCAACACTCTGATGCGCTCCCTCCTCGCTTTCCGCTCATCCGCCCCACTCTTCATCTTCCATCAGATGCACCTCTCCTCTCTCCCTGCCAATCACCATACCTTCCCCCTCATCCTGAAATCCCTCTCCATCCTCCGTTTCCTCCATTCCGGCTTCTCTCTCCACTCCCACATCCTCAAGCTCGGCCACCTCTCAGACTCCTACATCTCTTCCTCCCTTCTCCACTTTTACGCTGTATGCTCCGACTCCGATTCTGCCGTCCACCTGTTCGACGATTTGCCTTTGAGAGGGGTAGTTGCTTGGTCCACCCTCATCGCCGGCCTTGCCAAGGCGGACCGCCCGGAAGACGCCTTGCTCGTTTTCGAGCGAATGCACTTCGCTGGAGTCACGCCAAACCGCGTCACCATGGTGAGTACCCTCGCCGCTTGTGCAGCCCATGGCGCCTCCCTTGATTTCGGTCAGTGGATTCACCGCCAAGCCGCCCATGCAGGTTGGGAGCTTGACGTCGTTCTCGGTACGGCTCTCGTTGACATGTATTGCAAATACGGCTGCGTCGATGCCGGCTTTGATGTGTTCTTGAGAATGCCTCAGCGGAGTTTGTTCACTTGGAATTCATTGATTCAAGGCTTTGCTTTTTCAAAAGGAGGGGCAATGGCGCTGAAATGGTTCTTAAGGATGGAGGAGGAAGGTGTGAGACCTGATGCTGTTACCCTTGTTGGAGTCCTCACAGCTTGTAGCCATTCGGGGTTGGTAGAGCCTGGGCGGAGGATATTTGACATGGTTGTTGGAGGTAAGTTTGGGTTTAAAGCAGGGATCAAACATTATGGGTGTATGGTGGATCTTTATGGAAAGGCAGGGTTACTTGATGCGGCTGTAGAATGCATTCAAATGATGCCGTTTGAGCCTAATGTTGTCATCTATGGATCCTTGTTGTCTGGTTCGAGAGCAAGAAAGGAGATGCATTTGAGCGAATTTGCTGTAAGGAGGTTAGTAGAGCTACAGCCTGAAAATGCTGCACATTATGTGCTGTTATCAAATCTCTATGTGGAGATGGGGATGTGGAAGAAGGCTGAGGAGGTAAGGAGGTCCATGAGGGAGTTGGATTTGAGGAAAGACTCTGGTTGGTCTTTGACAGAGTGGGATGATATGGAGGAGTATTTGGAAGAGGCTGTTTAGTATTTTTGTTACCATACGAAGAATGGAAATTGCTGGTTTCCAGAGGCTGAGGACTGCATTGTATTTACGTAAGGTAAAATGTTACCTTTGATTATCATTTTTATATGTAATGTTTTGATGTTATTATACCAAATATTATTATTATTATCATTATTATGCCTTATCACTTAAATTTAGATATTGCATAGGAAAGGGATCAGCTTATTTACTTTCGGGGAATCATTCGTTTTGTAAGACATCTCTTAACCTCTTGGATCTAAAATTTCTAGTTTCTAAATGAAAGATTAGAAAGAAAGAGAAAGAAAAGAATAAATTTTATGTCTCTCTTTAGTGAATCGCAATAAATTTTAAAAACCCTTTTCAATTTTGTTAAAGCCTACAACATTCTCGATAACATTATTGATCAAGTGGGATAACATGTTGATCATCATCATTGTGATCACTAATCTCAACATACTTGAAATCATGATCTCGGACCTATTTGATGCAAAATTGATGATGTTGAATCTAATCAACCAAATTGATGTAAGAAGATTAAGCACATGCATGAGATATAAGGTGGAGAGAAAAGAGAAGGATGCCATTGTTGATTAGATCACCGTTTATAGGATTCATAAGTAGATCTTATACTTAGATGATGAATAATAGAAGAAGTGAGTAGTCATGGAAGGTCAAACCAACAAACCATTTTCTGTTCAATGAAAGGGAGGTTAAAATCATGAAGCAAACTTATTATCTACAACAAATAGAATGAAAAAATGATGAAAGATACTTGATCTTAAGATATTCAAACTTACTCCTAGATAATTCGCTAGTTCAAGGAGATACTAGTAAAAATGCCCGTGCATTAAATGCATGTGATTAAAAATAAAAAAATAAAAAATTATATTATAAATTTTAATTATATTATCATTAGTAAGATGAAAAAAAGTTATTATTATAAATAATTATAATCATTATGATACGTTTTATATGATTAGGTAAATAATTTTATATGATATGGATTTTCTATCATTCATGAATCATTTTGGTATTAAATTTTGTTTAATAAACATACTATTTATTTTTTAAGTCGGATTTTCTTGAAAGTTATAAGTTCTTATTTTAATTGGTGAAAACAGCGAGAACAGCATTCTCTCCCAATCTGGACCAAAAACAGTCACCAAAATTGGTATTGCACGAGAAATCAATGCCAAACAAAGCACGAAGCAAGATACAAGGGATCCTCAATTTGAGAGGAGGATCGTTCTCTCCCAATCTCTAGACAAAGCGATCTAGAGCCAAAACACCAAGGAACTCCAATCCGAAATCAAATCATGCATAAACCTAACCCTAAAACAAACCCTCCTATTAATACAATTAATTTCCTAATTCAAACCTCCCTCATTCAAAATTTCCCTCTCACCCTAGCCGCTCATTCAAAATTTCCCTCTCACCCTAGCCGCCCAAACCCCCTCCCCCAATTGCTCCAAGTGGGGCCCACACAAGTGGGCGGCATCCTCAAAGGGGGCGGACTCCTTTCAGCCTCCTGTAGACATGAGCCAGTCGTTGGGCTAGCTCCTGGGCCGGTTCAGGGTGAACCGGCCTATCAGATTTTATAAACTTTAATAGGGTAAAATGCATTTTATTGTGTTGCATGATTTTGAAGCCCTTCTACCTATCGATTACATGTTGCAGAACTCTAGCTTTATAAAACTTTCTGATTGACGAGGTGAATGAAGAAAGCTTGCAATCAAGTCTCAAATTGCTTGCAAAGTTGCAAACTTAGTCAAAAAAAGTGGTCAATAGAAGAGTCGCCAAGTACTATGATGCCAATGTTCGAGTGCAAGGCATTAATGCATGAGATATTGTCCTATGAAAATAAATGCCATCTCTGGACACTCGACAAGCTTAGTTCAAGTTAAGAAGAGCCCATAAATCATCAAAGAATAAGTTGATCCATGAATATATCCGTACAAGGATTTAATGTTGACTCATGTTCACCTACTTTAAATGTAGTAGCCCTATGGTAGCTGATTATTCTTGATGATGGGCTCCATATGGGATAAGCCATTAGCCCTTGATAGATAAAGTCTAGGTCAATAGATGCCAAGTGAGCCCATGTGATGGGCTTCTCCTTGGGGCAATCCTCAAACCTTTAGGGAAGGTGCAACTAATGCTTGGTGATGTTGGACCCCTTTATCTAAGACAAGGAACCATATTAAGTTGGGATCATCCAACTATCGAACAAGGCCTGAGTGAGATAATGACAAATTAATGCCAAAGAGCCTTACAAAAAAAAGCATTCTGAGCACCGCTAAAATCAACTCAATAAAATAGCTGGCATCAACAATAATTATCATGAGAAAAACTAGAAGCACAACTTGAAGAAATCAAAGACCTAATAAAAAATAACGACTTATAATGTAAGTCATAGACCGTTTTGATTACAAAGGTAACTAGGTCATGAGTACAAGAGGTTGTCCTCTTACACCTAGTAGACTAAAAATTCTTTGAATGGAGACCAAGGACTTATCGTATTATTGGGTCCTATTGATGTGGCATCCATTTCTCTTAGCATGCCATCATTTTTTTCAGAAATTCTTATATGTTTCTTTCAAATTTCTTAAATTAGTTGTCCAACTTGACTGAAAGTTTAATTGAAAAACCAACTTATCTAACAATTACAGTAGTAAATTATTAAAAAATGCTGTTATATAAGGATTATTTTCATCCGATATGTATCTATAGACAAATTAAACTCTACTAACTGATTGGGATAGGTTTGACCAAGGCTTTGGATGTTTCATGTTATTTGTGGAATTCAGTTGTCTTGATGACATCAACTTCTAAGCATTATTTCCAATATCCCTTCCATTCATACCTTAATAATGGTAAAAGTTATAGGTTTTAGAAAACCCCTAGTGAAGAATGCTTCATAAAAAGATAAAAAATTGTATGCTACAAGAAAGATATAATTCCATGATAACTATGAGGTAGTACAACATAATAGAACTACACGATTACTCTTAATGTTCAAACTAATTGTAATGAATTCAAAGTCGAGCTTAATAAAGAAAACAAATAGCTTATGAGAGATGGCATTATTTAAATAAATTTGAGAAACTTGATTCTGTTATATGATGGTACTTATTTAGAAGTCTTCATACTTTCTTTTTGTTCGAACAAATTAGGAATATGAATGTTGTTTGACATTGAGTTAATTGATCTTGATTGAGTAGAATTTCGGTTGATTGAGTTATCATTGTTGATTGACCTCGACTAGATAGAATTTTAGTCGATCAATTTTTGACCTATCAGGGCATCCTTATTTGGGAAAATTTTGGGATGAGTGATGTTTGGTTGGGTTGACTTATTGAGCATCTATTTTTAGGAAATTAAGAATTGACTAATGGTGTATGGCGACATCTTTTCTAAAAACTTTATATTTTATGGATGTTTATATAGATCCTATTTTGGTGTTGTTGGTTGAGGTAGACTCGTTGCTTTTACTGGTATTCCTATTTGGGAATTTTTAAAATAAAAAATTTCCTCTTAAGCGCATGATAAGAGGCTTCTTTTACTTGACTCAATAATTATTTCTTTATCCAAATAAGGGGTCACATTCTTTTGACATTATACTCTCTTATATGCTTCCACATTACTAAAAATTTTCTCAAAGTCTTCTCTAACAACCTTCTCCCATTGTCCCAGAGGTAGAAGAAAGAAGTAAATGGAGGAAACTTCTTTGTTTTCCACTGGAGGTTCTGGTTTAGCCAAGCATCTTTTGAGTTCAGTCAAGTAAGCTTCTATTTTATCTCTATTCATCCCACATGATAAATTAAGTTTGGAAAGAAATATTTCAGAGTAGGCTCCATATGTCGCAATCAATAAATGAACACTCTACTTGATGAAAAACTATGATAATTTTAAGTGGAAATATTTTATATGGAGCTGGTTTAAAAATCTTTATATTTGTATATCAAGAAACAACTAATTCTTTAAGATGCTCCTCTCCTCATGAATATTGTTAACCACAATAGAATTAATTTATGGAATAACAAAGAAAATAGTTTCTTCAGTGTCTTCGATTTTCTATTTAGCCCCTTTCTTCTCAATCAGTCACTTGTTTTGTAATATGAACAGTGAAGTAAAGTACTATTTTCTTTTATGAGATTATCACATTCATTCTTATTATTATAAAAATTTCTAACTAAATTCTCATTATCTTTCCATAATGACTAATACTTTTTTTCTTAGTTGTATTCTTTATACAAGTCATTAAAAGCATTATCATGTTCTTCATAAGATATTTATAGATTACATACCTCTAGAGAGTTCATGCTCTCTTTCTATGAGGCAAATCTTTGCTTCCTACCACGAATCACTTATTGAGGATGACGAAGAAGTGGTGTTAGAGTTGACCTTTAAAGTCTTGTTCTTGTTGTTGTACTTCTACACCCATTTATTCTTCTTTTTTTTTCCTTATGTTTCTTCCCTTCTACAAGATCCAGACAATCAAATTTGATATGCCCTAAGTTCTTGCAATTGAAGCATCTCACTTCTTCCTTTTCAACTGCAAGAGAATTTTTAATCATAATTTTATAACTTATATATTTTTCTTATCTTTGTTGTGTTTTCGTTATCATTGATCGCAACTGCCTTGAGATATTGGAAACTTTATTGTCCTCTATTGCACTTATGGGTGTTCTCTTCTATAAATCTTCTACTTGCAATGCAATCTCGATTTTTTTTCTTGAATGGATCCTTAAAATCTCTAGTTGGCATGTCCTTTTCATTTGCTATCAAAGAGCCAAAAAGCTGATCCGAGTGTATAAGTAGAAAGTCAATTACATTGCATGGTAACAGTTACCTTTGGATCTTAATTCTTATTTAACCATCTTAGAATCTTCAATATAAGATCTTCATTTCTGTAAGTTATGCCTAATGAATGTAATTAATTTTATAATTCTCATAAAATTGATATGTGCGTCATAAATATTTTCATAATTTTTCATAAAAAAAAATTTAAACTCGTGTACTAATCCATAAATACTAGCATTCATAAATTCATTAGTTCTTTCATAATTAATAATATGCTTATCCTAAATTTCTTTTGTAGTTTCAACATAGAATCTCTCCTGAAATCATCAGGTTTTGGAGAATAGTAAAGGTCACTCTTGGTATTGGAGTTAAGTTTGTCTAGATTAATCTTGGCCTGAGTTCATTCAAATAATGACTTCATGCGAATCATAACTGATGGATAAGGGCTATAGTTAATAGATTATGATCCACCACCTGATAGTAAACATGGAGTTTGGAGAAGTTGCCTATGTTCCTCTCCTATGCCACTGCTCGGTCTCAACATCGAAGGCTTTGTTTGTGACAGCTTTTTTACTATTTTTCAAAGCAGTTTTTTAGTACAAAATCTTTTATTTTAAAAAATTTTTTACTAAAAAATTACTTCAAAAAACAGAAAGAAAACTGTCCCAAATAAAGCGTAAGTCATTGACTGCTCTCATGCGGATTCTTATATAGATCTTGCATGTAGGATAGCAGTTGTTGCTTATGTAGGTGTACCATGATCAGTATCTCTTTTAGACACTGGGCATTCTTTATAGGGTAACTCTTTTCCCACCACCAGATAACATATCAGAGAGGACTGCTCTTGAGAGAGAATAGCTTACAGCTTAATCTCATAGGCAACAAAGGAGTCCAGCTAACTTCTTAATTGCCAACCAAACTGTAATCATTTGGGTAATGAGCCTTCTTAGATAAACATTTTTCTTAGACCAACCTACTAATATAGTGATACATAATCACAAATATAACAGACTTGCATGCTTATCAATTCGCCTGGAACAACGAACTATTATGAAGATACTCATCATTTCTTTTTTTGGAGAGCCAAAAAACAGCATTTGATCATTACAGAAGCACCATGAATATACAAAAAGTATTCACCATTTCTTTTTGTTCATCTTAGCACCATTTCACTTGTGTCGTTATCACTGTTTGCCATAGTTTGCTTTACAGGCCAAGCTTCCAACGATTGCAACAACTATTGAATTCAGAACCCGCCACCTATCTGAGCTCACTGAGGTATATGGGGATAAATTCATGCCCCTCAATTGCTTGTCAGTAGGAATTGTTCTCTGTATTTTCTTCCTCACTGTTGATCTGCCTATTAAAGATTCAATTGAAAAAAAAAAAATTTGTGATCAGAATTTATCGCATTTTAAGATTTTTAAAATTATTTTTGAGATGAGTGAAAAGAAAGAAATATTGATTATCCTTATGTTACCTCATCTTAAAATAAATCTATACATTTTAAAATTCATCCTAATCAAATTTGAATTAGAATATCTTGATCAATTTCATTCAATTTACAGTTCATGCATGTTGAACATCTGAACTTTTTGTCAAACATTCTCTGTTTTATGCAATCCTGAATTAAGGCTTCGTTTGGAAAAGCTTTCTTATTGCTTCTTGAAGCAGCTTTTTAGTGCAAAAATTAAAATCTGTATACTAGAAAGTTGCTTTAAGAAATACTAATAAGTTAAAGTTCATGATTAATTAGTGTCTTCTTCTGCAGTTATGTGAGAGGAGGGTCCCTGGGTTATGGATTCTCAAGAGTAATGTCCAAGAGGAAATATATGAATTTGATTTGATGATGAACTATTGAAGGTACATTGGCTATATGATCACACCAGTAGAAGAAATTATTACGTACGGTCACTGGATCGTTCAGAGGCAAATCAGGATATACTACGTCATCCAGTACACAGCACAAGTACACAGTAAATTGGTGATGTGGCGCGACTTTATTCGTCTTCGAATGATGTTCGATGACTGCACGTAATTATTTCTCCACCAGTGGAGGTTAAAGTGGAAGACACATTTTACTCAGAATTTTGAAACTGTACAGCAAATTGAGAGAGATTTGTACAGTGAAATGAACAGCTCAGCCCATTTCAGAGCTCAGGTGCATCAACACTCAAGAATAATAATACTGCTAATTCTCTCATTACTGTCATTATAAGAAAGAAGTGTCGAATTTCTAAGAGTTTATAACGGATTTCTTATGGAGTTTCTTTACCTAAGCTGAAAGGACTGCTCAGCATATTAATGATTATGTTTTCAATATTTAATCTGATTAAAGGAGAAAGATGGATATTAATTAAATTAATTTACCTCTTCTATGCTCAAATTAATTAATAAAGCCAAAATTTCACACTTACATCAAAATGCTTGATCATCTGTTGGGGTGTCAAGTTCTTCACCTTTATAAAACTATGCATCTCTTTAATTATCAAAAATAGATATTTAAAATAATAAAAATAAGCTATTAGCACACTTACAATTCGTTTGGAATATCTTTCTTATTATTTTTTAAAATAATTTTTTAGTAAATAAATTTTTTGAATTAAAATTTTTTATATTAAACAAATTTATAAAAATAGTAAAAAAGCTGTTCTAACCAAAATCTTAGGCGCCATTTGAGATTATTTTTTTATTATTTTTTAAAGTAAATTTTTTATACTAAAATTTTGCTTAAGAAGCAATAAAAAAGTTGTCCCAAATGATTACTTGCTAACTAAAGCATGTAAAGAGTATTTTGAAATTGATAATGGCATCTTATATAGAAATTTCACCAATTTATCAAAAAATTAAAAAAAACTTTAGAACCCCCAATTGCTTTTTAAAACTCCAACTATCTCTCAATAACAACGGAAAAAAAAAAATTAGATCAAAATATTTTGATTAAAAATTGACCAATATGAATTTTAAAGCTCTTGAATATATTTTAATATCGGCGAAATACAATAATTAATTGACTATCTCTGTGTTGTACTCAACAAAGTAAAATTAAGAGTATTCAAACTTCTCGTAACTAAAATTTGATAGTAAAATTTGATTTTTTATTATTTTTTAGAACAGTTTTTAGTAAAAAAAAAAAATTTAAACTAATTTTTTTTAACTAAAAAATTATTTCAAAAAAGCATTAAAAAAATTGTTTTACTACATATCTTTTTTTTTTCAGGCTCAGCCTTAACAAATCAAGACTATATTATTATAGCAGATCACAATTATAGAACCTACAACCCTAAATCTCTTCAATTTTCAAAAACAGAATTTTGAAGAAGCCCTGTAGAATGCATGAAGGGTATTGGTGCAATTAATTTCCATGTTAACTAATGAATATGAAAAATATTTCAAGAGAAACGTCAGCTTAAATAGAAATTATATTAACTTCCAAAAATCACTTGGAAAAATAAACATGAAACACCCAACTGCTCACAAAAAAACTATGACTTTAGTCACATTAATTTAAAAAAAAATTATGCAAAGATATTATAATCACCATTTAGTCATAAAGAGTAATTAACTTTCAAATTTATTTTGAGATGAGTGTAATATTACACTTATATCCAAATAAATATAAAAATATTAAAAAAAATTTATGATTATTTTAATCAGCATATCCTGAGATAACAGTTTTGACTTTCATTCATCTAGCTCTACGAAGAAAGTGGCTACACAATTTAAACAAAAAAAGACCATTTTATAAGAGTAACTAATAAGTCTAAAGTACCTATGACAGAAATATGGAATAAAATCTCAACTAAAGCCATCTGAAAAGCTTAAAAATAAGGTTATAACGCACCATAGCTTTAATTATCATCTTAAATATCACTATACTATCCAAAACCAATAACCAAAGAAACAAAAAAAAAAAAAAATCATCAAATGAGTACAAATTGTAAGAAACTTTTAAACAAAATTTGATGATTCATTTTGAAATGAGAACAATATAAGGCATAATTGATGGTCAATGCATTGTACTCATTTGAAAAACTAATGGTTTAAAAGTCCATCCTAACTAAATTTTTATAAGAATTTTCAATATAATTTTTCTCCATATATTTTGTTTTTGTTTTTTGCTGATGATCTCAATAGACATTTGCAAGAGGTTGTACCCTGATGTTTGCTGATGATATGTGTTGATAAGACTAGAGAGAGAGAGTTGAAGGTAAACTTGAATTATAGAGGTCAACCTTAGAGTCTAAAGGCTTTCGTTTGAGTAGATCTAAAATTGAATATATGGAGTGTAATTTTAGTAATAATAGTTCTAGTGGGGGATTGTGACTTTGGGTGATCAAGCCATTAATAAGAGTACACGTTTTAAATATTTTGGGTCTATGTTCAGAGTGATGGTGAAATAGATGGGGATATTATTAGTAGAATTCAAGTTGAATGGTTGAAGTGGAGGAATGCATCAGCTTGTTGTGTGATAGAAAAGTCCCCCTCAAACTTAAGGGAAAATTCAATAAGATGGTGGTTAGACCTAAGAAATGATAACAATTATGACTTTTTTCATTCATTCATCTATCTCCACAAAAAAGTGGCCACGTGATTTAAACAAAAAAGGGGGCTCATCCTTAACGAATCTAGCCCCATTTTATAAGAGCAAGTCATAACTCTAAATAACTTATAACAAAAATATAGAATAAATCTCAACAAAAGCCAACCAGAAAAGCACAAAAAAATTATAATACCGCATAGCTACAATTATCATGAACAATATAACAATATCGCCATAGCATCCAAAAGCAATAACCAAATAAACAAAAAAAAAGTCCTTCAAACAAGCTTGTTTTCCAACAAAAAAAGAGGTAGCAAGGCATATTTAGAGGATATCTGACTAAAATTTGGCTGAGATAAATTTTAATTACATGGAACTTGCTTTGAGATCAATCATCAATGTAATAGAAGAGTTGATTGGCTGCCATATATTGCACACATCTCAAAACAAATCCAAATGTTTCTTGAGATGAGTGCAACTCAAGAGTTGATTGATTACACATATATTACACATATCTCAAAGTAAATTTATATCTTTTATGATACAGTCAAAAATTATCATTTTATATTTTGTATTTTACTTATATTTTGGACTATATGTAATTTTGGTTTGTATTTTCATATGTGCCCTATGATGGAAATCAACCAATGAACATGTTTAGGATTGGTGCACTTAGGACATTTCACTCCTTTGGTTTGCTAGCTTTCTTTTATTTTTGGGCATTTATTGTTGGGCTAAAATTCTCCTATTGGGCTTGGCCCATTTTCCCTTGGCTGCTTGGTGCATGTGAGTTATCTCGGCTGATGGATTCTGCTGGTTGTTTCGGTTTCCGTTTGAGGGGCTGGCCGTTGGGTTTTTTGGCTGTTCGGATCCTGGGGCTGGCTGTTGGGTTTTATGGCTGTTCGGATCCTGGGCTTGCTGTTGGTTTTCTGGCTGTTTGGATCCTGGGCTGGCCGTGCCTCTCTCTTGGGTATTTCCCATGTTCTGGCTGCTCCCATTGGAGGCTTGGACGGCACCTTTTGGAGGGTTGTTTGGATTCCTTTTCCCTATTTATATAGGGGATATTTAAAAAAAAAAGATGGATGATGGATGATTTTTGGAGAACAGAACTTGCAGTTTTGGAATAGCTTGCGAGCTATTTTCCTCTACCTCCCTATCTCCTAAATAATTCATCTTGGACTTCTAACCTCTTTCTTCTATCCACAGTTTCCGTCTCACTTGTATCATTCTTCTCAAAATTAATATAAGTTATATGGTTTTAAGTTTGTCAAGTCTATGGTAAGGAAGTCTTTTTTAGTTTTGCAAAATCTTCATTTGCATCATTTTGGTATCAAAGCGTCTAGGTTGTTTGTGAGTGTCTCACTTTCTTTAAAAAAAAAAAAGGAAAGTCAAATCAATCAAGTTGAAGGAAAACAAGAAATTCATTTAACTATGCCTTGGATTCCTGAGGACATGCTTACAACAACAAAATGGGTTCCACCTCGAGCATATTCTTCTAATCATCTACGAAATGAGCTTCTAAAGATTCAAAGAGAACTACATTTAAGTGCTACTCATGTTCGAATTTGAACGAGAAAAAGAGTTCATTAAAAGAAAGTATGAAATGTTAATTCAGGAATCGGAAATGCCAGATCTTCAAAATTTTGAGTCAAACTCATTAGGAGATGAGATTCTTCCGCAGGGAAGAATTGATGCAGTCAAGGATTATCATTTTATAATTTGTATTTTACTTATGTTTTGGACTATATGTAATTTTGGTCTATGTTTTTATATGTGCCATATGATGGAAATCAACCAATGAACATGTTTAGGATTGGTGCTCTTAGGACATTTCACTCCTTTGGTTTGCTACCTTTCTTTGATTTTTGGGCATTTATTGTTGGGTTGAAATTCTCCTATTGGGCTTGGCCCATTTTCCCTTGGCTGCTTGGTGCATGCGAGTTATCTTGGTTGATGGATTCTGCTGGTTGCTTTGGTTTCCGTTTGAGGGGCTGGCTGTTGGGTTTTTTGGCTGTTCGGATCCTGGGGCTAGCTGTTCGGATCCTGGGCTGGCTGTTGGTTTTCTGGCTGTTTGATTCCTGGGCTGGTCGTGCCTCTCTCTTGGGTATTTCCCATGTTCTGGCTGCTCCCATTGGAGGCTTGGGCGACACCTTTTGGGGGGCTGTTTGGATTCCTTTTCCCTATTTATATAGGGGTTGTTTAAAAAAAAAAGATGGATGATGGATGATTTTTGGAGAACGAAACCTATGGGTTTGGAATAGCTTGCGAGCTATTATCTTCTTCCTCCCTCTCTTCTTATAATTAATCTCGGTCTCCTATCTCTTTCTTCTCACCACGGTATCCCTTCCAATTGTATCTTTCTTCTCAAAATTACTATAAGTTGTATGGTGCCATGTTTAGTATTTAAGTTTAAGTTTAAGGAAGTCAGGTCTACTTTAATTTGCAATCGTAGTATCTTTGTTATCAATGTTAAGAAAGGAAGTCTTTTTTGGTTTAGCAAAATCTTCATTTGCATCATTTTAAAACCCATCATAATCAAATTTTGAGTAGAATATTCTGATCAAATTATGCTCTCCTAATAAGCAAATGAAGATAATAAGACAAGAGAACCAAAAACCTCAAATTTCTTTACATTTCCTGTATTTAAGGAGAAGAGTCAGAAAAAATGCAGAATCACATGAAAAAAATAAAGCATATTCCAGCTAATTAGAAAAATTAACATAACCCTTTGGCCTCTCTCTACCCACCCCTACCACCACCCCCTCCTCTCTTGCAGCTTCACTTGTTAACACAAAATATACAAGCAAACTATGTTGGCATATACTTTTGGACGAAATTAATATTATGGTTATCAGCAAAATAGCTCACCTGTCCTCGCCTCTCATTGGTTGTTGCAGCAAGAGGAAGTTCTGCAACTTGATTACCAAACACCCGAAGCAGGGCAGCTGACACAATTTTGGATCTGCATTCAACATCTCAATGAGAAAAATTTTAACCAAAGTTGAATATAGCCAAATTTCATGCAACACTGTTTATGAAGATGGAGATTCAGAGGTGGCATTCATAAGAAGCTATGAAATGTTAGTCAAATATAAATAAGAGATACAAAAGATATGGAAACAATAGTATCAAGATATTATCCTGATGCAATTTGTATCAATATAATAAGATAAAATATTCATAATTATAAGACATACTAAATGTTAGAAGTCATTTAAATTTTTTATCAAGACAAATTAATCAATGGTGTTGTTCTTTATTTATGTTTAAATGTCTTCTAACTTTGAGCATGTGTTATATCCATGAAAATCATATCACCTTGATGAAAATTGTATCAGGATATCCTAATTTAAATGTTTTTGTTTTCAAAGAAAATTTAATATAGATGAGCATTACTTTACAGCTACGACAGCACAAAACATTCCTCCAAAAAATTCAGCTACACCCTTCTCACTGAAAAAAAATTATATACTTAGTACAGCACAGAATTAAAAATAGATTTACCAAACAAAAAAGTGCACAGAAAAAGGAAGCTAGAAAAATACCCATTGACCATGGTGGATAACACATCACGATATCCTTTATAGACAGCACCCAATGCCTCATGTAAATAAGTTAGATTGCAAAAAAGCTAAAGCACAAGTAATTACCCAAAATCTGCAAATTATAGGTTATCATTTAAGGAGAGCATCCAAAATATTGAATTTCTAAATTGCTTAAGAAGTTAATTGAAATAGGGGAAAAAAGAACTCCAGGTTAAAAAACTTCTTTTAAAAAAAGAAAAATCTCTAAAATTAGAGCATTGAATAAATTTGATAATAAATAATACTTTCAACCACACTTAAGTAAAAGAATCCTACTACAATCAAAAAAGCTAAGAAGCTAAAGCACAAGAAATCACACTAGATTTGCAATCTACACTACGCCATTCAAGGAGAACATTCAAAGTTCAATCTCTAAATTGCTTAATTAAGATGATAATGACAAAGTATTTGATTGCACAAAATGTTTGCCCTCACCTAGAGAGTACTCCTCCCATTACATAGAAAAGAATAAGTATTATACAAAATAATAATTGAGTGATTTTATAAATTAAATCTAGCCTCAGAGGGAATCTATAATTATATTCCTAATGAACAAATATTTATAATTATGCTAATTGATTTGTAGCCAAAATTGACAGATAGGTATCTATGACATTTAATACCTTCTTTGCTAATAGAAAATAGCAATTTTCATTGTATAATATGATTGAATCGGACGGGGTAAAAACTCTGAAGGTTAAACAACATCCAGTAAAATAAAGGAACCTCTACAATTAGGTATCTATGAATTTGAAACTAAATAATACTTCCCTTACAATGAAGTAAAAGAAACTCAGTACAATCAAGATACAAAAGAGTATAAATAAGTCAAACATAGATACACAATGGTGCAAATTAGTCGAACATGAGCGAGTGAACTGGAATGTTGTTCAACTCATTGAAATCAATTATTTAAAATTTAAATAATATTTTTAAATATTTAATTTATTTATACCAGCTCGCGAGTTTGCGAGTCGAGTATCATCAAGCTCGAACTCGGGCTCGTTTAACAGACAAGCTCGAGCTCGCGGCTCGATAAGCTCGACTCACTTACACCCCTAGCATCGAGCCTAGTTTGAGCAGGCTCGCAATGAACAAAGGGCATTGATTTCAATGAAATTAAGTACTTAATAGGCTTATATATATATATATATATATAAGCAATTTCCAATCCCATTTTCTTCTATTCTAAGGGTGTAAACGAAAACGAGTCGAGCGCACCTAAATATTATATATATATATATAACCTGCAGGGGTTTCCGGGGGCAGCGCCCCCGGAACAAAATTTTATTGTAAGCGCTCCTAAAGCGCACCTAAAGCGCACCTAAAGTGCACCTAAAGCGCAGTTAAGGAAAAAATTTTACTCTTTTTGTTGCACTTTAGTTGCCCTTTTGCTGCGCTTTAGTTGCGCTTTTGCAAAAGGACAGCTTAAGCGTAGCAAAAATGCATCTAAATGGACAGAAATGATGAATGGAGAAAAAATGGCGAAATCAACTTATAGGTTCGAAAATTTTTATGCAGTTTGGTGTCGCCTTTCCTCGGCTGCGCACAGAAACTAAGAACGATGGCTTGTTGCTTATGGACGGAAGGGAAGACTAAGGGTGCGATCTCCATGCAACCACTGCTAGCGGGAAAGATCTCCGATTCTCCAGTTGACCGCTGCTCGCCTCAATCGCTCGAGAAGACTATGAATACGAATAGGAATACGGGATTAGGGCAAAGATGAAGACTCGGGCGTGAATCGGCTAATATAAAATAGCGGGACTAGAGATTTTCTTTTTTTTTTAAAAAAATTAATTATCAAATAGCCAGACACGCGTGTCCGATTTTTTTTTTTTTAAATGGGACACACTAATAACGTGTCCGACACGTGTCCCCGCCGTGTCGGACGCGTGTCCGTGTCCGACACGTGTCCGACACTGCATACCATCTTAAAACGGAGTGTCGTTGCATCATAGGTTTGGTCACATAAAACGGCGGCCTAAAAAGACTTATGTTAGGAAAGTAGAGGTAATAGATTTGACTTATGTTAAGAAAGGTATAGGTAGACCTAAAAAGACTTGGTTAGAAAATATTAGAAATGATCTTTCTTTATTAGTAGATTTAAACGAGAATTCGACTTTTAACAGGACAAAATGGAGAAAAAGGATTCATGTAGCCGACCCCACGTAGTGGGATAAAGGCTTGATGTTGTTGTTGTTGTTATAATCTTTCCAATTCTACCCTTATCAATTTTATTTCTAGTCTCAAACAAGAATTATGTGGAGAGCTCTTATTAGCCAAACCCATTATTCTTTTACATGCAATGGATTTAGCTCAGCACCATGAATCCAAATTTCAAGAATTTCTTGCACATCCTCGCTCATAATGGCGGAAATCATTTCCACTCCTCATTCAAACAAACCTACACACCCCTCTATGCCTATAGGCCAACCGTCTACCCACACTTCCTCACCAAACTCCTTGTCAAAATCACCCAATCTACCCAAAAGCAAGCTCTCCCATTCGGAAATTCAATTTCTTCGTGAGAAAGTCTTTATTTTGATTGTGATTCAAAATTTAGCCCTCAACATCATTGCCCTAATAAATTTTATCTTCTAATGGGCACCGATGATTTTGATAATATAGACAACAACCAATACTCATATGCTGACCTTGATTCACAAGATTTATCTTCGAAAATAAGTTTAAATGCTCTAGCTGGACAATTTAATACACGATATTTTCGTTTAATCAAATATATTAATAAACATAATATCTATATCTTGATCCATAATGATAGCACTCAAAACTTTATTAAAGATAACATCATTACCCAACTTTGCCTTCACCCCAAACCAATTAAACAATTTAACATTTTCATTAACAATGACATACAAGGGTATCCCATCAATTTAGATTTATTCATTCTCTCTATGCACGAGCTGATATTGTCTTAGGTGTGCAATGGTTTCAATCATCAGGCAGTTATACAATTTAACTGGGACCTCACCATGCAATTTACCGATCAAAAAAACACCATCATTCTTCACGGGGAACCACAATTAATTGTTGATCCAATATCTTTGCATCAATTTCATGCTTTAATATCACATTTTCCATCGATACAAGTTTTTACCTTTCATTCTCATCTTTTGTGTAATGACAACCAGCCTTCCAAAACTCTTGACGAATCACTTAAATCCATCATCAAGACTCTACCTGATTTTATTGCCAACCTATTACTACAATTTAAATATTTGTTTGACCTCCCTCAAGGCCTACCACCTCCACGTCTTATTGATCACCATATAAACGTCCCTTTACTTTCAAAAAGATGCAATGAAATAATTAGTTAAAGAAATGTTAAAATCGGGCATTATTCCTCACAATCATAGCCCTTTCTCTATTCCTGTTCTCTAGATTAAGAAGCGTAATGGTACTTGGCGTTTCTGCTTCAATTATTGCGCACTTAATTCTCTAATTATTAAAGATAAATTTCCAATCCCAATATTAGAAAAATGGACGAATTACATGGTGCAATCTTCTTTTCTAAACTTGACCTCCATTCCGAATATCATCAAGTTTACATGCACCCAAAAGACATCCATAAAACAACTTTTTGCACGCACAACGACCATTTTGAATTCTTAGTAATGCCGTTGGCCTTACAAATGCACCATCTACTTTTCATGCTATAATGAATCAAGTCTTTCGTTCTTATCTTCATAAATTCATCATAATTTTTTTTGGTGATATTCTCATCTATAGTTCTATCCTATTTCTTCATGCAAATCATCTCCAACTAGTTTTTCAATGCCTACATGATAATCATATTTTTTTAAAACTAACAAAATGTCAATTTTTTCAAACTTTAATTGAATATCTTGGCCACATTGTCACCGCTGGTAATTTTAAAGTTGATCCAAAGAAAATTAAAGCCGTGCTAAATGATGCATCTTGAAAGCAAAAACAACAAAGAAATACGAAGGAAAACACATAAACACCAAAATGGAAGCTGAATTTTGTATTTTCTCTTCAACAATAATGAAAGATACAATGGATCTACTATTAGAGAGGTAGATCAGCTCTCCCATAAACCCTAACCGCCACTAGGAAACTCACAAAAACAAAAACAAGCTACAGCAAAACATAACCTTTCTAATTATTTCTCCCCTGATTTCTCCTTACATAGCAAATATTAACTCCCTTGCCCCACAAGAAGGGCCAAAACCCCCTCCCTGCTACTCTGGTTCCCGCCCAGTGGGTTTGCTAGGTTCGGACAGTCTGGACGGGTAGCTGGCTCCCGCTCTCTAGAGTAACAATAATGAAAGATACAATGGATCTACTATTAGATAAGTACATTAGCTCTCTCATAAACCCTAGCCGCCACTAGGAAACTCAAAAAAACAAAAACAAGCTACAACAAAACATAACCCCCTAACCCCCTTTAAATAGCTACAACCCCCATTAAACACATTAAAAATCTTTCTAATTATTTCTCCCATGATTTCTCCTTCTTACATAGCGAATTTTAACTCCCCTGCCCCACAAGAGGGGCCAAAACCCCCTCCCTGCTACTCTGGTTCCCACCCAGTGGGTTTGCTAGGTTCGGACAGTCTGGGCAGGTAGCTGGCTCCCGCTCTCTAGAGTAATAATACTCCCTCCCCCCCACCCAAGATGCACACTGTCCTCAAGGTGGAAGGATGAGAACTACCGCCTAATCATCTCATATGACTCCCATGTAGTTTTGTGCTCCGGCAAATTTTTCCACTTGATTAGTACCTCATGTGGTCTTGTTTCCCCTCGACGCAACCTTCCTACGTCCATGGGCTCTAAATTGACCTCCATATTTTCTGTCAAAGTCAGGGGTAGTGGAGACGAAGTGTGATCTCCTATCGCATGCCTCAACATTGAAACATAAAATACAGGATTGATGGTTGAGGTTGGTGGAAACCATGGTAATATGCTACTGCTCATAAGACCCAAAGTAGTAGGGGGAGAGCTTCTCATTCATTCATCGAGCCAAGGTCCTCTATTTGTAAGGTTGGATCTTCAGATAAACCTTATCCCCAACCTCAAACTGCATGTCTCTCCTATGTCCATTCACCTGCTTCTTCATAATTTGTTGTACTCTCCGCAGATGTTCCTTCAATTCTGCCAAAATTCGATCTCTCTCTTCCAAGTATTGCTCCACAAATGACGCTAGTGTGATGTCGTGTTCATAATGTATTAGATGAGGTGGATCCCTCTCATATAGGATTTTAAATGGCGTTATCTGGGCTGCTGTACGATATAAGTGTTATACCAATATTCCGCCCACATCTTTAATGTATCTGATACAATGCAGTGAAGATAAGTCTTCATAATGCGATTCACCACCTCTATCTAGCCATCCATTTGAGGGTGATAAGCTATACTTCGCTTTAGGATAGTCCCTTGCATCTTGAATAACTCCCTCCAGAAGTGGCTCAGAAAGACCTAGTCTTGATCAAACACAATGGCCTCGGATATGCCTTGTTCTAATGCTAACACACGGACACTCGTCATGGATTTCTTTAGCTGCTCAAACACCTAGGTGATTGCCTCCCCACATTTAAAACCATCCCTTCTTCAGTTGCTCTATCAATGGCCATGCTATAGAGCTGTATCCCCTCACAAACTCCCTACAGTATCCTGTGAGTCCCAAGAATCCCCTTAACTCCTTCAAGATTTTAGGTAAGGGCCATTCTAACATAGCCTTTATCTTGAAAAGATTGCAGCTACTGTTGATTTGAACACATGTCCCAAATACTCCACCCTTGTTGTGCAAAAGAACACTTATTCAAATTGGCATACAACTGATGCTCCTTCATTGTCACTAACATAATCCTCAAGTGCTCCACATGCTCTGCCATATACCGGCTATACACCAAAATGTCATCAAAGAAAACTAATACAAACTTGTGGAGGTAGGGTTGGAATATCTTGTTCATAAGCGACTGGAAGGTAGTTGGGGCATTGGAAAGCCCAAAAGGCATCACTAAGAACTTGTAGTGGCCATCATGAGTCCTGAAAGAAGTCCTGTAGATGTCAACGTACCTCATTTTGATATGATGATATTTCGATTTCAGATCAATCTTGAAGAACGTCATCGCTCCATATAACTCATCCAGCAACTCATCAATTACTGATACAAGAAACTTATCCAATACCATTTTTTATTCAAAGCTCAGCAATCTACACAATTTCTAGATACCTTCCTTCTTCACCAGTAACACCAGGCTGAAGAAAGGACCGGCATTGGAATGAATAATCTAGGCCTCCAACATCCCCTTGATTAGCCTCTCAGTTTCATCATTCTGAATCTGTGGGTACCGATAGGGTCGAACACTGATAGTGGATGCCCCTTCTTTTAGTTTGATAGCATGCTCATGCTCTCTTGGGGGAGGTAGGCCTTGAGGCAGTTGAAACACCTCACTGAATTATTACAGGATTGGTTGGACTATCTCTGGAACCTCCTCTTTCTCCATGCCTTCCCCTTCCTCGAGGCTCTGGAGCTCCACCAAGAATCACATCCCTGCTCCATGGATTGCCTCACAATGGTCTTAAGAGAAACCCAGATTTTAGATAGACTAGGATCCCCACTAATCCTCACCTTCCTCTCTTCCACCATGAATTCCATGGTCAATGCCTTCCAGCCCAGCTTGGTCTCTCCCAGGGTCTGCAACTACTTCATGCCCAAAATTATATCTGTGCTTCGTAGCTCTAAGGGAAGGAAATCATCCGCTATATACATGTCCTAAAGTGTCAGCACCAATCTCCTACAAATCCCCCTACTCTTTTTCACCTTCCATCATGACTCCAAAGCTCCCTGTATCCACAAACTTCAATCCCAACTGGTCCACGACCCGATTTGAGATAAAGTTATGAGTAACCCTGCTATCCACCATGACCACCATTGGCTATTGCTCCCTGATCTGTCCCTTACCTTCATGGTGTGATTTGGAGTAAATCACACCACTGAATTAAGGGACACTTTCGATACATCAAGGTGTAAGCGCTCCTCTCCCGCCTCTGCTTCCTCCACCAGATTCTCGTTGTCAATCTCCTCCCCATCACAAACCATAAGGACCTAGAATATGCAGTCCTTGCACCAATGGCTTGGTGCATACTTCTCATCACAGCAGAAGTATAGACCCTTTGCTCTCTTGCCTTGCACCTTTGCCTCTGTGAAGCGCTTGAAGTTGGCCACGAGGAAAACTCCCCCACTCTTCTCCCTCGATGCCAGTGAAGTCAAGGAACTTCTATAAGAGCCTCCCGCGACTCCGATCTTATTAATCCTCTCCGTCTATATCCGATCCTCCGCTATCTGGGATAGCTCCATCGCCTCATTCAACCCCCTCAGTCTCAACAATGGGAGGTCCGCTCGTATGTCGAGCTTGAGACCCTTCATGATATTTTCCTCCAGCACTGCCTCCGAAATTCCCCTCAACCACCCCAACAACAACTCAAATCTCTCCCTGTACTCCATGATGGTCCCCTCCTGAGTTAAGGCAAGAAATTGCTTGTGTAGGTTTCCTTCCCAAATGGCTTGGAAATGTTCCAACAGACAATCCATAAACTCCTTCCATGAATGGATCGGATATCTAGCCTCCCTCCACTAGAACCAAACGTGGTTTTTCCCTGTAGACATAGACATAGCCCTGCAGCTATAAGCTTCTCCTCCTCTCTCAGCCCATTTACTGTGAAATACCTCTTTACCCGATATACCCACCCATGGGCATCCTCCCCTTTCAATACTGACATCTTCAACTTCCTCGCCCTAGCATCTCCACCCAAACTTCCTCTTCC
This sequence comes from Dendrobium chrysotoxum, assembly GCA_019925795.1. Lineage (NCBI taxonomy): Eukaryota > Viridiplantae > Streptophyta > Magnoliopsida > Asparagales > Orchidaceae > Dendrobium > Dendrobium chrysotoxum. Next base: position 233,614 of record CM034309.1, on the reverse strand, counting down.
GCCAATGGTTCCCCTCGTGTATCGAGGGTGGGAATCTCACCTTTCTTCCATCTGCCCCCATGACCCGATCCCCAAGGCTCATCTCCTCCATCTCCTTCGGTCATTCACTCCCCTTTCCCAAAAGCCTCCCATAGTAGTCGGTCACCCCACCACGTCCACCAAAAAACTCCATTCATGTTGTTTCCCCATCCAAAAACCTTTTTCCGACCCTTATCGAAGCACTAGGAGAAGGCGCATGATGAAAGAAGTCTCATCGTTGAACTCTTCATGTCCGATCTCTTTTCTCTTAGATTTGGCCAAGAGAATCCCGGTCAAATCGTGATTAGGATTACCAATCAAAACTGCAGGTGGAGTTTTAGAGGCATCTCAATGAGCTTCCTCGTCATCTCCTCCATCCCTCCAAATTGGCTCTCTAAGGTTGTAAACATTCCTTCAATGGTTGTGAACTTTCCTCAATCCTGGACTTGATTTGCTCCAATTAGCCTTCCGATGCATCCACCTTCTTTGCTGCCATCTCTCCAAAACCTCGCTTTGATACCAATTTGATGGGTCTTGAAAGCAAAAACAGCAAAGAGATAAGGAAAATGCACAAACACCAAGATGGGGGCGGAATTGTGTATTTCTTCTTAAACAAAAATAAAAGATACAATGGATCTACTGTTCGAGAGGTAGATCAACTCTCTCGCAAACCCTAGCCCTCGCTAGGGAACTCATAAAATTAGAAAAAAGCTACAGCAAAATGTAACCCCCAAACCCTAGCAAATAACCCCTTTTAAATAGCTACAACCCCCATTAGACACATTAAAAACCTTCCTAATTATTTATCCCTTAATTTCTCCTCCTTACATAGTGAATATTAACTCTCCTAGGCCCCCACAAGAGGGGCCAAAGCCCCCTCCTTGCTGCTCTGGTTCCCACCCAGTTGGTTTGCTGGGTTCGACCGATCTAGGCCGGGTGGCTAGCTCCCGCTCTCTAGCATAACACTTAATTGCATAGTCCTCCTTCCTTAAGATCCTTTTTTGGGCTTAACCAGCTAATACCACCATTTTATTTCCAACTATGCCTCCATTGCCGCTCTATTAACCAATCTTCTTAAGAAAGATGCTTTCAAATGGGACAACTACTTCCAATGCTTTCCAAAATTTAAAACTGGCCATAACTTCTGCCCCTATCTCAGCTCTCCCTGATTTTAACAAACCATTTGTATTAAGAGCATATGCTTCTAACATCGCTATTGGTCGTCTTATTACAAAATAATCATCAAATTGTTTTCTTAAGTAAGAAATTGGGCCTACACTTATCTCAATCCTCCACTTAACTAAAAGAACTCTATGCCATTACTGAGGCCGTTTGCAAATGAAGCCAATATCTCTTAGGTAGTCAATTTATCATTCGCACCAACCATAAAAGCCTCTAGGAACTACAAAATCAAATTTTAAAAACCCCCGATCAGCAATACTACCTTCAAAAGCTTGTAGGTTTCAACTTCATCATTGAATATAAGCTCGAATCTAATATTGTCGCCAGCTCCTTATCTCGTATACTGATGCACCTTGGAGACAAAAAAAGAAAACACACAATGAAAAAACTACAAAAATATAAATATAGATCATTGATTATTTTATTATAACTTCAATAAGAAAAAAAGATACAAGTGATCTATAATTCGAGAGGTAGATCGGCTCTCCCAAACAATGCAGACGTCGCTAGGAAGCCCTCATGAAAAGAAAATTACAACAACCCTCAAATAAAATTCTACATAAACAAAATAAACCCTAAACTTAGCCTTAAATAAGCTTCTCATATTTCTCTCCTAAATTAGCCCCCACTTTCAAAATATATTTCCCTCTCTAATTTGAATTTTAATTAGAAAATCCTTCCTAATTAATCCCTTCCTAAATCAGTCCCCCTTTCCTAATATATTTTCCTCTCCAATTTGAATTTTCAATAGGAAATCCTTCCTAATTAATCATTTCCCTAATTTCTCTTCTCGCATATGTAATGATAGGTTTAATGGGCCCCACAAGGTGGGCCAAATCCCTTGCCCTTTTCGCCCCCTTTTGGACCAGCTCTTACTAGACCAGCCTACTTCCCTCTCTTGTATCAATACTCCCCTCACAAAAATGCACCTTGCCTTAAAGGTGGAAGGTAGAGTATTGTATCCTGATTGTCTCGTATGGCTCCCATGTGGCATCACTCATGTGCCCCTGTCTCCCCTCTACGCACACTCGCTACTTCCAGGGGTTCCAAAATGACCGTCATGGCTCTGTTAAAGTCAGGGGTAGAGATGATAGTGTATGCTCTCCTATCATCTTTCTCAGCTATGAGACATGAAAGACTGGGTGCAAATCTAATGAAGGTGGTAGCCTCAGTCGATAGGTTACTGCTCCAATACGCTCCACGACCTCATAAGGTCCAAAGTACAGCAAGGATAATTTCTCATCCTCATTATGGCTAGTGTTTTATGTCTGTAGGGCCTCAATTTTAACTAAACCATATCTCCTGGCTCGAAGTTTACTTCTCTCCTTTGCTCATTAGCCTTTCTTTTTATGATCTATTGGGCTCTTAACAAATGTCCCTTTAGGTCAAATAATATCGTCCCTCTCCTCTAAGTACTGCTCGATGCTAGATACAGGTGTAGCACTCTGCCCATAATGAATTAGATGGGGTCAATCTCTCCCATAGAGAATCCTGAAGGGAGTGGTCTTTGATGTTGAATGGTACGAGGTGTTGTACTAATATTCTGCCAGCACAATCCACCTTGCCCAACTCTTCGGTGTGTCAGATACAAAGCATCTCAAATTGGTCTCTATGCTTCTGTTGACCACTTATGTCTGGCCATTTGTCTAGGGATGGTATGTTGTGCTTCGCTTCAGGACTGTCCCCTATAAACAAAACTCCTTCCAAAAGTGGCTAAGGAACACCTTGTCACTAACTAATACAATGGATTCTAGAAATCCATACAAGTGCACCACCTCTCATATAAAAACAGTAGCCATAGAAATTGCGGTGTAAGAGTGTTTCAGAGGGATGAAGTGTGCATACTTGTTCAAACGATCCACTACTACCAGTATCACTGAAAATCCCTCCGAGCACGATAACCCCTCGATAAATCCATCATTACATCCTCCCACACCCTCTCTGGTAGAGCTAGCGGCTATAGTAACCCTTCCAGTGTCATGGCCAAGTACTTGCCTCTGACACACATCACATCTCACCACCCAGCCCTCTACATCGCGGCGCATCCCCACCCAATATAGTTCCGCAGATAGCCTACTATAGGTTTTTTGAATTCCTGAATGTCCTCCAACTGCGCTGCCATGAACCTCCAACAATAACTTAGGGATGTATTCCGACCCCCTCGGTAAAACAAATCGCCCTTGATGTAATAACTGGGTGCCCCTTAGTGTGTAACCGAGATGACTAGCCAGGTGTTGTAATAAGTTGGCTATGATCTTCCCCAAACCCTCATCTTATTCACTCTCTTTTCTCAGAGTTTCCCAGTCTATGACTATAGGTACTGATAGAGCTGTCAATTGTGGCTTGTCCATCTTCCGTGATAGCGCATCCGCAACCTTGTTCTCTAGTCCTGGACGATATTGAATCTCAAAATCATATCCTAATAACTTGGACAACCATCGTTGATGTTCTTCAGTCATCGTCCTCTGCTTTAGTAGAAATTTTAAACTTCTCTGGCCTACCTTGATGACAAAATGTCGCCCCAATAAATAAGGTCGCCACTTTTGGATGGCCAAGACAATCGTCATCAACTCCCGCTCGTATACAGACTTGAGTCTTGACCTGGTAGTGAGCACCTGATTGAAATAAGCAATAGACCAATGATCCTGCATGAGAACCGCTCCTAATCCGTATCCCGATGCATTTGTCCCCACCATAAATGGTTTGAAGTCCGGAAGTGCTAATACTGGCATGCTGGTCATGGCTTTCCTTAGCTGCTCGAAGGCCAGTGTCGCTGCTTCCTCCCAATTGAAACTACCATGTTTCAACTGCTCAGTCAATGGCCATGCTATCGTGCAATACACTCGCACAAATTTCCTACAGTATCGGGTGCAGTGTTAAATATGCAAAGGGTTCCCACATCATGGACGAATGTGGGCAAAGAAGCTAGTCTATGAAACTAAAATTAGGATAGAAACTTGGAATATAAATCGCTTTACAGTCAAATTAATGGAATTAATAGATATTATGATTCATAGGAAATAAATATTCTATGCCATTAGGAAATTAAATGGGTTGGAGAGAAGATTAAGGAGATTGATAGTTTAGGATTTAAACTATAGTATTCTGGTAAGGGTCGTACTAGAAATGGTGTAAGTGTGATTATAGATAAGAGTTTAAAGGATAATGTTGTAAAAATTAATAAAATTGATGATAGCATTATAGCTTTAAAGATTGTTGTTGATGCTAAGATTAATAACATTATAAGTACTTATGCTCCTCAAGTAGGTTTGGATATAAATTCAAAATTAAAATTTTGGAATGACTTGGAAGAATTAATACAAAAGATACCACTTGAAAAAAAAAAATTATAGGAGGAGATTTAAATGGACATGTTGGTAGAGAGGTATATGGTTTCAAAAGCATTCATCGTGACTATGAGTTTGGAGCGACTAATGAAAGTGGTAAGACCATATTAGATTTTTTTTTAGCTTATGATTTTGTAATTGCTAATATCTTATTTAAGTAAAGAAATAAGCATCTCATCACTTATGAGAATAGATATAGTAAAACTCAGATCGATTATTTTCTTATAAAAAAATAGCTCGTTTAGATTTTAAAGTTTCACATGAAAGTTTACGTACCCAATATCGCTTATTAGTTTTGGAATTTAAGATGAAAGGGCATAAAATAAAAAATAAACTAAACGTTGTTCTAGGTTTAGATGGTGGCATTTAAAGAATATTAACAAAAATATTTTTGAGAGTAAAATACTAAATCTTAAGATTTTGTCTGTGCATGAGAAAGCTAATGTTGTGTGGGAAAAAGTAGCCAGTGAGATTAAAAATGTTGCAAAAAATGTACTTAGAGTATCAAAGGGAGAAGCTCCTAAAAGTATAAATATTATTTTGAAGACTAAAAAGATGCCAAATGAGTAGAGGATGAGTGAGTTCATTTATATTTAAAAGAATAAAGGTGATGCACAAGATTGTGCGAATTATAAAGCTATTAAGTTAATGTGTCATACTTTAAAACTATGGGAGAGAGTTATGGAGCATAGGTTGCAACGTAATACTAATGTTTCTCAAAATCAATTTGGATTCATGTCGGGTAGGTCAACTATGGAAGCTATACATTTATTGAGAGGTTTGATGGACAAGTATAGAGAAAATAAAGAGGATCTCTATATGATATTTATTGATTTAGAGAAAGCATATGATAAAGTTCCAAGAGATGTGCTATGGAGAGTTCTAAAAAAGAAAGGGGTTAATAATGCTTATATTCAAGTCATTAAGGATATGTATGCAGGAACTGTTACTTGTGTTCCTATTTTAGTTAGATTACATCAAGGTTCGGCCTTAAGCCCATATCATTTTGCTTTAGTCATGGATGTTCTCAGTAAACATTTGCAAGAGGTTGTACATTGTTGTATACTTTTTACTGATGATATTCTTCTCGTTGATTAGACTAGAGAGGGAGTTGAAGGTAAACTTAAATTATAGAGGTCAATCTAAGAGTCTAAAGGCTTTCATTTGAGTAGATTTAAAACTGAATATATGGAGTATAATTTTAGTAATAACAGTTCTTGTGGGGGGATTGTGCCTTTGGGTGATCAAGTCATTAATAAGAGTACACATTTTAGATATCTTGGGTCTATTTTATTCGGAGTGATGGTGAAATAGATGAGGATATTATTAGTAAAATTCAAGTTGAATGGTTAAAGTGGAGGAATGCATCGGGCTTGTTGTGTGATAGAAAAGTCCCCCTCAAACTTAAGGGAAAATTCTATAAGATGGTGGTTAGACCTGCAATGCTTTATGGTGCAGAATGTTGGCCATTAAAAGAGAAGCATAATATTAAGTTAAGTGTTGCAGAGATGAGGATGCTCAGATGGATGAGTGGCTTTACTCTTAGAGACAGGATATGAAATGAGCATATACGTGAAAAGGTTGGAGTAGCTCCAGTGGAAGATTAGACTAGAGAGAGTCGCCTTAGATGGTTTGGTCACATAAAACGACGGCCTTCCGATGACCCGGTTAGGAAAGTAGACGTATTAGATTTGACTTATGTTAAGAACGGTAGAGATCGACCTAAAAAGACTTGGTTAGAAAATATTAGAAATGCCTTTCTTTGTTAGATTTAAATGAGAATTTAACTTTTAACAAAGTACAATGGAGAAAAAGGATTTATGTAGCCAACCCCACATAACGGGTTAAAGGCTTGTTGTTGTTGTAATATTTTCATGAACTTATGACTAAATGCATGCCATATCATATCAGGATATTTTGCTTGAGTCCCATAAAGCTAGGGTATTCAAAAGTCATAACTTGAATAAGGTTCATCAAATATAGATTACCAAAATAGGCCATCCAACATCCATGGCATGCTTCTTGAAGCTAAAAATTAACCACCTAAAACGAAACAAAACAAAAAAATGACAAATATAAGCATTTGTTAATGCACAAGGAATTCACCTTTCTGCACGAGGTCTGCTATGAAGCAATATATGTGCGGATTGATTTTTGCCATCATCACAACTACTACTTTGAATATTAATCTCCTTTCTATGAAATGGTTCTACAAAAGAACATATTAATGAAATCCATAGCACAACCAAAAAAAAAAACTTGACATCTAGCAATACATTAAAATGAAAATAAACATACAAATGAAATATATATATATATATATATATATATATATATATATCACCTTTCCAAGCCAAAGATCTTATATTATTCGGCTGACAACCAATCATATTCTGAATCAATTCACCTGGCAATAATCCAAGAGGAACTTTCCCAAATTCTTCAACTAATGCATAGAAAGCTAACTTGTAATTGAGAAAAATGCAATCTTTTGACTTCATACTAGAAGCACCTCCATGCTTTTCAAAATTCAATGACAGCACCTAAGCATTCACCAACAATTCAGCCAAAGAATGCTTCATAACTTAATCCATTTACATAAATAAGAAAATTTTAATAACTATAAGTCAAATCAACCAACCTCATTCAAGCGATGCGATGAGCAGCCAAAACTGATTCCAAGATCTTTTATACATCTAAGAAGCTTAATCTAAAAGAGATACATCTTAAAATGACAATCCTGCAAAAAGGAAGCAAACAAACTCACAAATTCAAACATTTTACCCTATCTTTCTTGCAACGTTCCAAGAGTCTTTCTAGAAGGCATTGGTCAGCAAGCAACTAATAGTTAAAGGTGGCCTATCTAGAGTATACTTGATTGACGATTTGGCATTGTTCTGGCAAATTAGACTGTGGGGGATCTTTAGTTTCTGTGAAATGCCTCCAATATTAGATTGATAAGGGTCTGCTGAAGCGATATTGCTTGAATCCTTTAAATACAACTCTTTGGAAGATTTTATGTCTACTCCCCTTTTCTTGTGAGCAGGACATTGCTGCAGATCAACATCACAGAAGATTAACTGGCGATATACTTGATTGACCTTTGAAATGAGACTTAGAGGTGGTCTCATAGCTCTTGTTGACCGAGCGCCCTTTGGGAAACTGTCAATGTAATTTTGATGGAATTTATTTCCAAAGAAGTTCATAAAAAATAGTAGAATTAAACCCAAGCAAATGATATGAAGGTGTACGTGAATTAAAATTTTATAAAGGACTTGTAAGAAAATTAAATAAAAACTAAGCAAGAGGGGAAATTTTCCATCCCAAAATAAGGATAACATCATAGGGGTGCAATAATAGATAATCAATAAAACATACTAAAATTTAATACAAATACAAAAGGGTTACTCATGTTGTTTCCAGAGTATACTAGAAAACTTGGTAGGAAGCAAGACATGGATCTATGACTTAAATCATAGCTCTTTGGACATTATCTTTGCATAAAATGAATATAAAAGTGCTAGATATTCAACTTTATATCATCGAGTGAAGAAATAAAATAAAATAAAATAAAAAAGAAATTAGTTTTTACTCAAATATAATCTAGGATTACTAAACAAAAAAAATAGTTCATCAGTGAAGTTTGGCTAATAGCTTTCCCTTAATGAAGGTCTAAAATTAATATAAGTGAATTCCTCCTAGAATGAGGATCCGTGATCCAGGGAACTGATTACATCATTAAAAAAATAATAATAAACCTAACAATACACCTAAAAAAAAGGCCTATGAGAAGAAGCTTCCAACATAATTTAGGCATCAGGTCATGAAGAAATCACAAAGAGAATCACTAAGGATCAATGAGGAGCTATTCTATGAAAGCTTCAACAAAGCTTCGTTTTGTTTCCCTGAAGCTCCTCAATCAATTTGGATGTCCAATTTGAACTCAAGCAAACGTATGATAAAAAAACATATAGATCAGCCTTAGGTCTTCAGTGTTTGCAAAAAGAATTCACATCTGGCTAGGGTACAGTCATAGAGAATCCTGCATTTCTTTTTCTGTCCTTAAAATGAAATCCTTCATGGATCTCCTCTAGTCACAGCAAACTGAAACTATTTACATGGTCAAGAGGTAAGAGACGATCTCAACGTCATCTGATTTCATCAACAGTTGGGATTTCGTTACATCTAAATTTGTATATTCTTTAAGGCATGGTTTAATTAGAAATTGTCTGATCTTACATAAGACACTGTAATTATATCTCGTGCGGTAGCAGGCCTCGCTATTTCAAAAGCCTCCAATGAGGTGCCGCTACATGTAATGTGCAATCCCAATTAAATTGTATACTGTGTAAAGGAAAAAATAAGGATTTAATAAATTTAATTAAACATCTAAACTTCAAAAATTCATAATTCATTTTTATTCCAAATATAATGAATAACATCTCTAATGAATCAGGAAAAAAATACCATGAAATTAAAATCAAAACCTAATTCCCTCTATGCATATAAAGAGATCAATTAATAAATGTGTCAGGTTAATCCAATAATTACATGTTTTAATCAACTCAATTTGACTTCAAATTCATATGGATGATTCTTAGAATTTCTCTGAGATCTTTTGAATTTTTCCATAAAAGTTTGAAGATAAATCAAACTTAATTGAATTTTCTAAAACCAATAAATCATAAAGTCACTTAAATCTTTCATAATTTCAAAAATTAAATCAAATTAAATTCTAAAATTTTAAAGCAAAATTTAAAAACATTTTTTAATCCATGAATAATAGATGATAAAGTTTCAAAAGTAATTCAAATCATACCCAATACATCTTTAGTATTTTCAAAGAACAAAATATTTAATATTAAAATAATTCTCTAAAATTCATTTTAAAACTACATAACCTCAATTTTTTAGAGATCCTCAAGTTGCCCCTAGCTTATGGGTTTAAGTTCATGTACATATGAGTTCATTTAGATAGAAAATTTTTCAAATCCTAATTCTAAGTTAATGAGGTTTCACTAATTAGTGTAAAATTCATAACTAATTCAAATAAAATCCTAAAAATACAACTATAATTCTACAAACCCCTTGTAAATCCTAGAATCATAGAAAAATCAATTCAATTGGGTTTATAAACAATCAGCATGTCAAATTGATTTTCTAATTCATAAAAAACCAGAAATATCTCCAATAGACATCACATTTTTATGAGATCATCTAGCACATGTTGTCTCATGCAGAAAACCAAAAAATATTAGTATAATTGATATTTTCAGCAATTAGGAGAAAGTATAGCAAGCACAGTTGCTGTGTTTTATGGAAAAACAATTAAGGAACCCTAATTCCTTCAAGAAATCCTTTGGGAATCTAAAACCAAGTTCTAATAGAATTCTTACAGATTCTAAAATTCTTCCGCACATCAGGCCTTGAAACATATGCTTGAATCATATGAATAATGATAATGTATGCAACGCATATAGAATTAAGATAGGTACTCACTTCTTACTTGCTTGAAGCTCATGTAGAAGATCTGAAAAATGCTTTTGACCTGTGCTTTTACCTTTATTATAATGCATCATAGGGTTACCTTCAAGTATATAAACAATAAAGAACTTATTAGAAAATCTAAATTTCTCAATGTAAAGCATGAAATTTAAAAAACCTTCTTCATCCGATAACTTCTCATAACTAGTTATAAGATGAAGCAATATAGGGAGAACTGCCTAAGATGAACTATGCAATAAACGAATATCATGGATCAAAGGTAATTTTATAAAATTATAATAAGACCATCAATTCTACAAGAATTTGAGCATTTAGTGTTGGGGAATAAAAAATCCATTCAAAACCAAGTTGTATGCGGCAAAAATGAGAATAATAAAATGGATGCATGATAAAACTAGAATGAATAAATGAAGAAATGCCTAGATTAGACATATTGTTGTTGGCTCAAGAAAAATGACACGAATGCATGAATCTCGTTTTGCAGTCAAAAGATTCTATCTTCCTTGGGTCAGATTGTAATTAACCAGATTTCCTCTAAGGGCAGTGTCAAGCTTTAATTAGATTTGGATCCTTACTTTCCATGAGCGTAAACACTCATAGTTAATTACCACTCTTAACACGTAAGAGAGAACTCTCAATTAAGGATGAATAAATTTTAGATATTTTAATCTCAATTGTGGGGAAAATGGAGGTAAACCTGATCAAGATCCCATGGTTCCGTCGTCCCGGGTATACCGTAGGTTTCAGTCTACCAACACTAATAATCATTAATCGTAGTGTCCAGGGAATTTGATTAGAAGTCATGGGTTGTCTCCTCTCAAGGATCATGAGTAGACTGAGATGGTCAAATATGAGTTTTAGTTTTATTGGGATTTTGGGGTTTACATCTATTAGAATACCCAGAAATTAATTTAGTTTGAGTTTATAACTTTGCATAGAAGTTATACAGAAGTTTGAATTGAAGCGGGTCTTACAGCTTCTATTAAAAGTAGCCTGGGTATTTGAATCTGAGTCAGGACTTATGGCTTTTATTGAAAGTAGCCCGTAAGGCGAGTCTTACGATTTCTCTTAGAAGTAATCCATGGCGGGTCTTACAACAAATCTCTACAGCAAGATTGTCCATTAGTTTTGAATTTGGATGACAGGTCTTACAACTCCCTTAGAAGTTGCTTGTAGGTTTAATTTGGAGTGGAACTTACGACTCCATTTAGGAGTTGCCCAAAAATGTGTCTTATAATCTAGCTCTACAATAAGGCTTCCTAGGGATTTAATTGTTTGGGTAGGTCTTACAACTTCCCTTTGGAAGTTGCCTAAAAGTGAGTTTTACAATCTAATCATTTAAATTAAGATGCCCATTATTTTTGAATTTGGTTATTTGGGGGTTTAATATTTTATTTAATAGTTTCACAAATAATAGATCTCACGACTCCTACTAGAAGTTGCCTAATTATTTGGGTATGAAAATGTCTTACTGCTTCCCTTTGAAAGTGGTCCATTGGTGGGTCTTACAATTTAGCCTTATAAGCTAAACTGGCCGAAGTTTCAGACATACTTTGAGCGAAGTTTCTCTCAAGTAATAGGTCTTACAACTTCTTTTAGAAGATGGCTAGAAGTAGGTCTTATTACTTCACTTAAAAGTGGCCCATTAGTGGGTCTTACAACCTAGTCCTATAAACTAGGATGCCCAGAGATTTAATTATTTGTTTGTTTGAATGGACAACAATTGTTTGTTAGCATGACACCAGATTGTGATTTTCAGTTGTTTATTAGCTCCACACTTACTAGCCAGTAGTTGTCGTTGTGTGATATTAGTGCTCTTCGCTACAGTAGTTTCTTTTCTTGTTTTAGTAATTCAGCACTTTACCCTACACTGTTTTCTTCCAGCATTGTTCTACTTTCAGTAGCTTGTTCTGCTTTCTATTTGTAGTTTAGCATGGCACTTATTCTTTTTTTCTATTTTAGCATTTACTTTGATATTAATTTAATTGTGATGCTTAATAAATTTCATTTATTTATTGCTGGAGCTCATACAAAAGAGGCTTTGGAGAGCTTGCAGAGTGTACTGTGGAGAGTCTTGAGAGTTGTGAGTTTAAGTTGAGAGTTTGAGTTGAGTTGTTGAGTTTGAGTTGAGTTGTTGAGTTTGAGTTATGAGTTTGAGTTGTGAGTTTGAGTTGAGTTGTTGAGTTTGAGTTATGAGTTTGAGTTGTAAGTTGAATTGGTTGATTAGCATGAATATTTTTATTTATGTATTTTATTTCATTTTATTTAAGTGATTTTAAATTAGTTGATTGGTTGAATTTTAAATTGGTTAGTTGGTTGAATTTTAAATTAGTCAATTAAATTTAAGCTTTTTAATTAGATTTTAAAATTGACTTTGATTCAAATTTATTTGGTTAATTAAATGAGATTTCAATTTGATTAATTAATTAGATTTTAATTGAATTATTTTAAATTTGATAAAATTTAAAATTGGTTGAGTGAGGGTTGAATTTTAGATTTATTTTAAAGTGATTTAATTAATTGCTCAATTAATTAAATGAATTTTTATTTTAAGATTGATAATTAATTGGATTTTAATTAAAGTTTTAAAGTTTTAAATTAAAGTTTTAAATTTGATTTGAATTTTAAATTTAATTATGTGATTTAGTTATTTAAATTAAAGTTTTAATTTAATTAGATTAATTTTAATTTGAAGATTTTAGAATTTGTGTTTTAGTTAATCAAATTAATTAATACCGCTCTTCAATTACTAGTGGACATTTGGCAATTTCTCGGAGCAATTTCAGCAGCCTCCCGACATCCCCTCCCCATGTGAGAAGGTCGGGTGGCACTTGTCGTTATTTCTTCCCTCCCGGACCTAAGGTTGACAGCGCGGGGTCTTCCATTAATTAAATTTATCTGCCCAGATTAAAAATCAATGGCGCAAGTCTTCAAATTTTAAAAACATTCGCCCGGATTAATAATTACAGCGCGGGTCTTCGAATTTTAAAATCATCTGCCCGAATTAAAAAACACAGCGCGAGTCTTCGAATTTTAAAACCATTCGACCGGATTAAAAATTACGGCACGAGTCTTGGAATCGGCGAATACCAGTTGCTTTTTATATAAATAATAATAACTATTTAATTACATGTCGATTTACTGAATCGTTTAAACTTCTGTCAATTAGCGCAATCATTAGTGCCAAAGGCTAAGGCTGAGGGTTCGATTAACAAGGCAATAAGCATGTATAATTTTTGAGGCAGTTCACCTATTGATGCGGACATCTGTAGGAAGACATGGCGTGTCTATCATAGGCGGCGTCGTAAATCAATGGCTACAATTAGAAGACCTTATTTATGAGTCCTTTTATGTGTTTTAATTATTATTTTGTGTTATGTTATGAGTCTTTCCCATTTTACCCTTTCGTTAGGTGATTTGTGTGTTATAGCCCAAGAGGCAATTTTGTCTTTTATTTTCCTTGCTTTATTGTCCTATAAATTGAGGCCTTATGTTTGTTTTAGAGGGAATGATGAATATGATATGAAAATTTTAGTTCTTGTATTCTTATTCTTGTGTTTGGAGAGTGAAAGTGAAGTCCCTTGGATTAGGGCAACGAATTACCCAACAATCGTCGCTGTGGCAAGGTTCTTGGTTTGTATCTTTGTTATTTCTTTTATCTTCTCCTCCTTTATCTCTCCAAACAGTAGCCTTTTGTTGTTTTCTGCATCCAGCAACCAGCTGGCTACCATCCCCTCCACCATACAGCAGTTCCTTCATCCCCAAATAGCCACCTTTTGGAATCCTTAAAGCCACCTAAAACTCCACCAAAAGTTTTGACCTTTCCACTTTCCCAATTAATTTTCCCTACTTCCAAAATAGGCACCCTTCCACTACCCCATGTATTAATTACAGATTCTATAATTAAGATAGCATTCTCCCCTCCCAACAACCCACTTTTCCACTTCCCAAACAGCCAACCCTTCATCTCCCATAGACTAAACCTTTTATCTTCCCAACCATTTAACCTTTGGACTTCTCAAAAGCTACTTTATCTTGCATTAATTGGCTTCCAAGTTTTCCAACAACAGTAAATCACCTTTTTTCCCTTTACCCACCCCATTAATTACACCTCCATTAAAACACTACAACTCCCTAAACCCCTCCCATAGCAGCCGCCCACATCATTCTCCTCTCCTTACTCATTAATTCTCCCCAATTTCCAAACCAAGCTATTAAATCGAAACCCATTCACATCCTAATCCATTCATTTCTTCTAAAAGACACCCTGTAGGCTTTTTGTTCTACATCAGTTTGGTATCAGAACATGGTTGTGTAGATTCTGTCCTTGCACTTTTACCATCCTTTTGTGTCATCAAGTGTCTCTTAATGGACCCGACACAAATTCAAAAAACTCTAGACGCTTTATTGGGTCAAGTGGGAGCTTTAACTAATGCTCTAAGGGAAAGCCATGCTGAGGAAGTCAAATTTTTTCATTATACCTTAGACAGGATTGACAAGCTAGAAAGGGTAAGGAGTAAGCCTTCATATTACACCCCTGCCTTTGCCGAACTCCTTCGCCAAACTCAGGATAGGGCCAAGCAGACACCTTCCACCAACCCTCCTCCATCTCCACAACAAACCAATTATGAACCTCCACCACAACAACCTAAAGATGACCCTCCTCCTCCACAACAAATTATGTATGACCCTCCTCCTCCACAACAAACCAGTTATGAACCTCACAGAAAAAGTCCCATACAGAACCTAGTGACCATGGAGTTGACCCATGGACAGAAGGACTACATGGAATCACCTCCTTCAGGCTTGACATCATAGATGCATATAAAGTCTTCGGATTCCAAAAAGAACGTCTGTATCATCTGAAAGTTCGAAAGGGATGTTAAGCCCTAGTGAACTAGTCCCGAGGCTAACCAAGAGGGGGGGTGAATTGGTTATTTAAAAATTTCACGATAACTACAAAAATATTTTCGATACTTAGCAGCGGAAACAAGTAAACAATAACGAAAAGATCAACCAACGATATTCACCCAAGCAGTTTATATTGAAAAGTAAAATGCAAAACTGAATCAGAAAAGTAAACCAGATTTTATAGTGGTTCGGTCAACTTGACCTACGTCCACTCCCCGGAGCCTCCCCTCCGGGTATTGCACTAAACGAAAGTGACTCTCCTTTTGCTCCCACAGCAAGGCGGAGAAGCCTGTACAAAACACCTCCTTTTCACCACACGGTGAGGCAGAGAACCTGACCTCCTTTCGCTTCCTCCTGAAGCAGGCATAGAACCTTCGAACTCCTTTTGCTTCCACCTGAAGCGGGCAGAGAACCCACGAACTCCTTTCGCTTCCTCCTGAAGCGGGCAGAGAACCCGGATCTTCTTGCGAACGGTCCTCCCACGAAGAACACCGACTAGACGACAGACGACGAGCGGAGAAGACGACTCTGATCCGTGCTTGGAGCAACCTTAGTGAATCCCTCACTAACTCCCCCTCACAAGATCTCTTCTATCTCTCCCAACTCTCTCTCTCTAGGATTTCTCAGGGAAGGAAGGCAGCAAAAGATTTTTCCAAAAATTGAAAAAAGTTCTTTTAAAGGAGGGCTTAAAATTTTCCCTAAATCTCAACTTGTCGGCCAAGATCGTCCAGGACGATCGGTAGATCGTCCTGTACGATCAGTTCAAATTCAGCTGTTTCAGCCTGGACGATCTGGCTCTTCTGGACGATCAGTAGAAAAAGTTGTTCATATCGTCCCGTACGATCCTGCGATCGTCCGGGACGATTAGTTCAAATTGAAGGAAATCGTCCAGAAGACAGTTCGGGTCGTCCAGAGAAATCTGTGCTGGACGACCAAAAAATGACTTGATCGTCCCGGACGATAGGGTAATCGTCCGGTACGATTAGTTCAAAAAGGCCCCCAAATCGTCCTGTACATAGTTCTGGACATACAGCTGAAATGCACAAGACGATCACGATCGTCCGGGACGATCCTGCGATCGTCCAGGACGATGTGATCGTATCAATTAAACATTAATTGCTTTCCTTAATTACCAGACTAAGTTAGGCATGATTGTAGTGAATCGTCCAGGACGATACACGTATCGTCCGGGACGATCAGACCAAAATACTTAAAATAAAACTTGCCTAACTTAATCTGGCGGCTGAGAATTTCTGATTTGGGAATATCGTCCCGTACGATCCATAGATCGTCCAGGACGATCGGCTCAATCAGACCCTCTTAGCTTAGTCGCCCTAATTAGGGTTTCTGTTTTTAACTGGATCGTCCAGGACGATGAAACTATAGTCCAGGACGATCTGAACAAATTTTGAACAGAAACTCTAACTCACTCAATCTCTCCCCCTGAGTGTGTGTGTGCAAGGTTACTTAGCTAGGGGATCAGTTACATTACAATTGACTCAATAAAAAGAAAAATCATACATTTGACACACTTGGACCCGATCTTGAGTTGGCTTGAGTGGCTCGCGGTCTTTTGTGCCTGAAACAGATTAGCCAAGTAAAACACACTGGAAACATATTTGTCATCATCAAAACCAGATTTGCAACAATCTCCCCCTTTTTGATGATGGCAAATATTTGTAAAGTAGTCTGACAGTAAAAGTAAACTAGGTGATCAAACAAACAAACATTTTTTAAATTTTCATTTAACAGCTAAAACAATACAGGAAATATTACTCAGAAAACAGAAACAGACACGACTACAACTGACTCCCCCTTTTGACATCACAAAAAGGAGGAGCGAAAAACATAACACGATAAGAAAACATAAAATAAAACATAAATAGAATAAACTACAAAACAGGAAAATCAGAATTTTTCCTTGATTTTAGATTCAAAAACCAATGACAGGACAATTGACAGCGCTGAAATCCAAAAAAGGTTGGAAATAATCAACTTTCGTAACTCCGACCCCGGGCACCTTATCGATGCAAACCTCTTTCAACACAAAAATTCGATTCAGAATAAAAGACATTAGATTTGAAAAGAAATCCTTTCAAGCCTCGTTCCAGAAAAATATCTGATATAATAGTGTTATAAAGTAAAAAATCAGAAATCAGGATTTTCAAGACTCAAGCTTTTGAAAATATTAAGTGGCGCACAGATTTTTCTAAGACATTTAATAATCTGAAAGGAAAGAAAACTTGTGTTGGGCTCATTTTGTGCCTCTTTTTCAAATTGGTTGGCGCTTTGCGCATCTTTTGATTTTTGATACACTTTGTGTATCCAATTTGGCAATTTCGCATCTTTTCAGTTTTGGGCTCATTTTATGCCTCTTTTTTAAATTATCTGGCGCACTGCGCATCTTTTATAAGCTTTCTCCTTTTCATAATCATTAAAGAGTCTCAGCTGTGAGATTATCTTCCAGACATAGGAGATGACTCTCCGCAGTAAGGAAGAACAATTCACAAAAAAAAATCCATACAACATATGATAAATGTAATCACTTGGTTTAGAAAATCAAACTAATGACTCAAGACTTTGAAAAACACTATTGATATGAGGCAGATTACTGTAGGAAGATAAAATAATCTCTATTTCAAAAACTAACATTTTAATTTTGAAAAGGATTTTTATTCAAAAGAAACTACACACCAGTAAAGGAGTTAGAGGAAGAGAAATAATTATCAATGTTTCTTCCCTTTAACAGATTCAGCGAAGTCAATCACTGCTTATCAGC
The DNA here is from genome assembly GCA_019925795.1 of Dendrobium chrysotoxum. NCBI lineage: Eukaryota > Viridiplantae > Streptophyta > Magnoliopsida > Asparagales > Orchidaceae > Dendrobium > Dendrobium chrysotoxum. The sequence continues at coordinate 215,872 of CM034309.1, read as the reverse complement.
TTTCAAACCAAAATAAGGTAAAAACTCCCAGTCAAAAATTCAGATCACCAGAAGTAGTGAGCGGTGATCAGATCTTGAAAAGCATAAAATAGTAAGTGCAAGATATGAACCCGTAAATAAATAAAAACAGGTAGAAAATCATAGCAAAGTAAATACTCAAATCAAACTAATAAAAAAAAGGCAACACAGAAATCAGCAGAAGAAATAAAATCAACTGAAAGCAAATAATCAAATCAAAACTAACTAACAAAAATCAAAAATCAGAATACAAAAACTAACTAACAGAAATCAGAAAACAGAATACAAAAAACTAACTAACCGAAATCAGAATACCAATCATAACAATCATAAATCAACAGTTATCAGAATCAAGCATTTATATCAATCACTCCTAATCTGGTTCTCAAAATGCTGAATGAGTCAAAGGCCAGTGGTTTAGTGAATATGTCAGCCAGCTGATTTTCAGTTGCTACGTGGTGTAGCTCAATGTCCCCTTTTGTAACATGGTCCCTAATGAAGTGATGCCTAATGTCAATGTGTTTGGTCCTAGAATGTTGGATTGGATTCTTAGAGATACAGATGGCACTAGTATTATCACACAGAACAGAAATTGTGCCAACAGGTACTCCTAAATCCAAGACTTGCTGCTTCAACCAAAGAACTTGGGCCACACAACTCCCTAAGGCAATGTACTCAGCTTCAGCAGTAGAAAGTGCAACTGAGTTTTGTTTTTTACTGGACCAGGAGACTAACGACTGTCCTATAAATTGACAAGTCCCAGAAGTACTTTTCCTATCCACCCTACACCCCGCAAAGTCAGAATCAGAATATCCAATGATCTCAAAAGAGGTGCTGTGCCTAGGGTACCAAATTCCTAGGTTTGGGGTTCCTAAAAGATATCTAAGAATTCTCTTAACAGCAGTCAGGTGGGACTCTTTAGGATCAGCCTGAAACCTAGCACAAAGACGGACACTAAACATGATATCAGGTCGGCTAGCAGTCAGGTAAAGCAGTGACCCTATTATCCCTCTATACTTTTTCTGATCAACAGATTTTCCATTTGAATCCTTATCTAACTGAACTGAGGAGGGCATGGGAGTATTGATTGGCTTGGCTTTGTCCATTTCATATTTCTTCAAAATGTCCTTAGTGTATTTTGATTGATTGAGAAAGGTTCCATCATCCGTTTGCCTTATGCTAAACCCCAAAAAGTAGGACAATTCTCCCATCATACTCATCTCAAACTCTTTACTCATTGTTTTAGAAAACTCTTAACATAAGTATTTATCAGAAGATCCAAAAATTATATCATCAACATAGATCTGGACAATGAGTAAGTCATCTCCTAATCTCCTCAGAAAAAGGGTGGTGTCTACGCTCCCCTTAACAAACTCTCTTTCTAACAGGAATGTGCTAAGCCTCTCATACCAAGCTCTGGGTGCCTGTTTCAATCCATATAAGGCCTTTTTTAATTTATAGACATGATTTGGATATTGGGAACTCTCAAAACCTAGGGGTTGTTCTACGAAAACATCTTCTTTAATTACCCCATTTAAAAAGGCACTCTTGACATCCATTTGAAACAGCTTAAATCCTTTGTAACAGGTAAAGGCTAGTAGCACTCTAATGGCTTCCAATCTAGCTACAGGGGCAAAAGTTTCCTCAAAATCTATCCCTTCTATCTGATTATACCCCTTAGCCACCAATCTTGCCTTATTTCTCACCACCACACCAGAATCATTCATCTTATTCTTAAAGACCCACTTGGTTCCCACAATACTTTGGTTTCTAGGTCTTTCTACTAACTCCCAAACATCATTCCTTACAAATTGATTCAATTCTTCCTGCATAGCTAAAATCCAAAACTCATCCGACAAGGCTTGATTGATGTTGGTGGGTTCAGTCATTGAGATAAAGGCATAATGGTTTACTTCCTTCCTAAGTCCATGCCTAGTCCTAACACCTTCAGAAGGGTCTCCTAAGATCAGTTCTTTAGGATGACTCGAAGAATATCTCCAATCTCTAGGCAGCTCTGTTTGAGGTTCTACCCTTTCCTCCAAATTTGTATTTCTAACTCCCTGGGTAACCTCAACAATCTCTTCATCTTCTACTTCAGATCTAGACTCCTTAGGATCAGATTCATCAAACACTACATGGGTTGTTTCTTCCACCACCAAAGTCCTCCTATTGAACACCCTAAAGGATTTCCCCACACTTGAATATCCTAAGAACACTCCTTCATCAGATTTGGGGTCAAATTTTCCTAAGGGTGACTTCCCGTTGTTCAGAATGAAAACCTTACAGCCAAAGACATGGAGGTGGGACAGATTTGGTGTTTTACCCTTAATGATCTCATAAGGTGTCTTGTTCAGTTTGACTCTCACATTCACCCTATTCAGCACATAACAGGCAGTGTTCACCGCTTCAGCCCAAATGTATTTAGGAAGTGAATACTCGGCAAGCATGGCTCTAGCGGCTTCCACTAAGGTCCTGTTCTTCCTTTCAGCTACCCCGTTCTGCTGAGGGGTCCTAGGAGCTGAAAAATTGTGACTAATCCCATGGTTCTCACAAAAACTTTCAAATCTTTCATTTTCAAACTCCCCTCCGTGATCACTATGGATGGTAATAATCTCACATCCTAACTTCTTCTGAATCCAAGCAGAGAAAGATCTAAACTCATCAAATGACTCAGACTTGTGTGACAAAAACTTAACCCAAGTGAACCTTGAATAATCATCAACAATCACAAAACCATAGACTCTCCCCCCTAAGCTGGCAGTGCTAATGGGTCCAAAGAGGTCCATGTGAAGAACTTCTAAAGGTCTAGAGGTGCTAATGTCCTTAACAGAGTGAAAAGAGGACTGGACTTGCTTCCCCAACTGACAGGCATCACACAGGTGATCCTTAGTGAACTTAAGCTTGGGCACACCTCTAACTAAGTCCTTTTGGGTGACTCTCCTAAGGGTTTTCATACTGGCATGACACAATCTCCTATGCCATAACCAAGACTCATCAGCAGCAGTTTTTAAGCAAATTGAATTATCAGATTTAATGCTACTTACATCTCTGATACCACTTGAAAGTTCGAAAGGGATGTTAAGCCCTAGTGAACTAGTCCCGAGGCTAACCAAGAGGGGGGGTGAATTGGTTATTTAAAAATTTCACGATAACTACAAAAATCTTTTCGATACTTAGCAGCGGAAACAAGTAAACAATAACGAAAAGATCAACCAATGATATTCACTCAAGCAGTTTATATTGAAAAGTAAAATGCAAAACTGAATCAGAAAAGCAAACCAGATTTTATAGTGGTTCGGTCAACTTGACCTACGTCCACTCCCCGGAGCCTCCCCTCCGGGTATTGCACTAAATGAAAGTGACTCTCTTTTTGCTCCCACAGCAAGGCGGAGAAGCCTGTACAAAACACCTCCTTTTCACCACACGGTGAGGCAGAGAACCTGACCTCCTTTCGCTTCCTCCTGAAGCAGGCAGAGAACCTTCGAACTCCTTTTGCTTCCACCTGAAGCGGGCAGAGAACCCACGAACTCCTTTCGCTTCCTCCTGAAGCGGGCATAGAACCCGGATCTTCTTGCGAACGATCCTCCCACGAAGAACACCGACTAGAAGATAGACGACGAGCGGAGAAGATGACTCTGATCCGTGCTTGGAGCAACCTTAGTGAATCCCTCACTAACTCCCCCTCACAAGATCTCTTCTCTCTCTCCCAACTCTCTCTCTCTCTAGGATTTCTCAGGGAAGGAAGGCAGCAAAAGATTTTTCCAAAAATTGTAAAAAGTTCTTTTAAAGGAGGGCTTAAAATTTGCCCTAAATCTCAACTTGTCGGCCAAGATCGTCCAGGACGATCGGTAGATCGTCCTGTACGATCAGTTCAAATTCAGCTGTTTCAGCCTGGACGATCTGGCTCTTCTGGACGATCAGTAGAAAAAGTTGTTCATATCATCCCGTACGATCCTGCGATCGTCCGGGACGATTAGTTCAAATTGAAGGAAATCGTCCAGAAGACAGTTCGGGTCGTCCAGAGAAATCTGTGCTGGACGACCAAAAAATGACTTGATCGTCCCGGACGATAGGGTAATCGTCCGGTACGATTAGTTCTAAAAGGCCCCCAAATCGTCCTGTACATAGTTCTGGACGTACAGTTGAAATGCACAAGACGATCACGATCGTCCGGGACGATCCTGCGATCGTCCAGGACGATGTGATCGTATCAATTAAACATTAATTGCCTTCCTTAATTACTAGACTAAGTTAGGCATGATTGTAGTGAATCGTCCAGGACGATACACGTATCGTCCGGGACGATCAGACCAAAATACTTAAAATAAAACTTGCCTAACTTAATCTGGCGGCTGAGAATTTCTGATTTGGGAATATCGTCCCGTACGATCCATAGATCGTCCAGGATGATCGGCTCAATCAGACCCTCTTAGCTTAGTCGCCCTAATTAGGGTTTCTGTTTTTAACTGGATCGTCCAGGACGATGAAACTATCGTCCAGGACGATCTGAACAAATTTTGAACAGAAACTCTAACTCACTCAATCTCTCCCCCTGAGTGTGTGTGTGCAAGGTTACTTAGCTAGGGGATCAGTTACATTACAATTGACTCAATAAAAAGAAAAATCATACATTTGACACACTTGTACCCGATCTTGAGTTGGCTTGAGTGGCTCGTGGTCTTTTGTGCCTGAAACAGATTAGCCAAGCAAAACACACTGGAAACATGTTTGTCATCATCAAAACCAGATTTGCAACATCATCAAGCGTGCTCATGGTATCTACTCGACGTGGTCGAGTATTCTCCCACCTGGGGAGAATGATGCGGACAATTGTAGGAAGACACGGCGTGTCTATCACAGGAGGCGCCGTAAATCAATGGCTACAATTAGAAGTCCTTATTTATGAGTCATTTTATGTGTTTTAATTATTATTTTGTGTTATGTTATGAGTCTTTCTCATTTTACCCTTTTGTTAGGTGATTTGTGTGTTGTAGCCCAAGAGGAAATTTTGTCTTTTATTTTCCTTGCTTTATTAGCCTATAAATTGAGGCCTTATGTTTGTTTTAGAGGGAATGATGAATATGATATGAAAATTTTAGTTCTTGTGTTCTTATTCTTGTGTTTGGAGAGTGGAAGTGAAGTCCCTTGGATTAGGACAATGAATTACCCAACAACCGTCACTGTGGCAAGGTTCTTGGTATATATCTTTGTTATTTCTTTTATCTTCTCCTCCTTTATCTCTCCAAACAGCAGCCTTTTGTTGTTTTCTACATCCAGTAACCAGCCGGCTACCATCCCCTCCACCATACAGCAATTCCTTCATCCCCAAATAACCACCTTTTGGAATCCTAAAAGCCACCTATAACTCCACCAAAAGTTTTAACCTTTCCACTTTCCCAATTAATTTTCCCTACTTCCAAAATAGGCACCCTTCCACTACCCCATATATTAATTACAGATTCTATAATTAAGATAGCATTCTCCCCTCCCAACAACCCACTTTTCCACTTCCCAAACAGCCAACCCTTCATCTCCCCTAGACTAAACCTTTTATCTTCCCACCATTTAACCTTTGGACATCTCAAAAGCTACTTTATCTTGCATTAATTGGCTTCCAAGTTTTCCAATAGCAGTAAATCACATTTTTTCCCTTTCCCCACCCCATTAATTACCCCTCCATTAAAACACTACAGCCCCCTAAACCCCTCCCATAGCAGCCGCCCACATCATTCTCCTCTCCTTACTCATTAATTCTCCCCAATTTTCAAACCAAGCTATCAAATTGAAACCCATTCACATCCTAATCCATTCATTTCTTCTAAAAGACACCCCGCAGGCTTTTTGTTCTGCATCACCTATGGCAAGCAGATGGGAATCAAACAAGCACAAGGTGTATTCAAACCTACAAGAGCGGAAAGAAGCACTGGGTCGTGAGTGAGATTGCATTAGGTGTGAAGGTGTCGAAAACACGGAGCAGGTGGAACAGGCAGGGGAACAAAGTCTTGAGCGCGTGAAGGCTATTTCGGTGGTATAGATTGGGCCGTGCGAGTGGGTTGTTGTGGGATTGTCAGCTAGGAGGGATTAGACAGGCATCTACGCGGGTCAATCCCGTGCGTGGGGTGCTCAGTCAGACATCGTATGCCAGAGGTGCTTGTGTGGCACAGGATTGGAGACGACTGAAGTGGAATAAAGGTTTAAGGGATTTCGGTCAAGGGTAAGCGGATGAGGGCTTTGACTTCATCTATGTGAGTACGAATACTTGTCCCAATCGCTCTTGCCTGTTGTTTTTGAAGAAATGAGCGGGCGGTTGTGTTGTTTTGAACGAATAGTTGCTTCGTTTAGAAGCAAACCGCATGAGGTGGGGCCAGCTCAAATTCAGGTGCGTTGCTTCACATCTATTCAAAACTCCTTTTTTTCATTTACTCAACAATTGTGTAAGCAAAATATATTAAAGATAAGATGATGGAAAATAGAATTTAGTGATTCGGACATTTAAAATGGAGGATAGAAAATACAAGAATAAGATGTGAACATAAAATTAAAATAGAATGATTAAGAAAATGTGGTAGATAAAAGATGCGTCCGGCAAGAAGATATGTGAAAAGATCTACACAAAATATAGTTAAGGTGCTATAGTACTCAATAGGAATGAATAGAGCATAAGGATTCATAAAACCAATCTCAAGTAATTAGGAAGATAAGCAAATGATGATGATGATGATGCATGCAAAATAACTTTTTATGCCTTACGTTGTTTCAAATTAAACCCTAAACCCTAAAATAAAATATAATTAGAATTTTGAATCTTTATAATTTGTTCTAATGCAATACACGCTAATTGACATTTGAATACATAAAATGAATATGAAATAATTTTAAAATCAGGCTTAAAAAATATTTTTATCCTAGAGATTGCATAACATCCCATTGACAGAATTGCACCCTAATAAGCCAGGTGGTTTATCAGAACCCACAGTCGGGGAAGTGCCTAATAAGGAAGAGAAGAATTTAATATCCATATATGTGAACTCTCGACGCCCTCAAGCTTACTTCTTAAATTGTTAGAGTTACTATGTAAGCATAAAAATTTTATTTAATTTGAGTAGAAAAAGTTTTTTAAGCATTTCCTCATGAGCCTCTCATCGATTCCAAGTTAAAACAAAGATCAATATATAAGAAAGATATCAAGAAAAGCATATAATTTATACTATACAATCAATGTAAACAAATTAAATCAATCAATTCAATGGGTTAAATGTCCATGTGGCAAGTGCCACTTAATTATAACCCAGGGTCTACAGAAATTAAAAGTAGCCGGGTACCACTGACAATAACCCGGATTCTAATCCTAGAAATGACGCAAGTGACTTTGAGTGGGATATTCTCTACCTTCACTTCTTCGTCTTCTCTTCTTTTATGAGCTCGTTGGATTCGTCGGGTCCAGATATCCAAATGAAAAGAAACTCCTCTCTGAAGGGGTGTTTTCATTTCTCTTTAGATATTAAAGTCATCCTAACATATATCTCCAAATTGAAAGGAACTCTCCCCTAAGGGATGTTCCATCCTCTTTGGATTCTAAGTTGGATGCAATATCCCACTTCAAAGATTTACTTTCACAACACTTGACTTAATTACATCAAAATATATTGCATCTCAAAAATAAAAAGATTCTAGACACCCTGCATGGTTATCTTAGGCGATTAAATAAAATAATTTACATCCCATGCAGTTATATATTTGCATTAAATAAAATCACAGTCATACTTGGCCATGCTCTTTTAATTTTAAAGGAGATTTAGATAAATTTTAGCACCTATAGAAAATATGTCAGTTTAAACTTTTAATTTTACCCCCTTGATTTAGCCCTATATGAGCATAGCTACCTACAAAAAACTCTGCGAGCATCTAGATCATTCTTAACTAGAGATAATCTAACGCCCATCACATCAATTCATAGATTGCATAAAAATAACACTTAAGAAAATAATCACATCAATTAAATCAATTTACAACCAATATACAGTAAAAACCATAAAAAACTCAGCACACAACAACAGGAAAGTAAAATATCGGCCTAGCCTAAAGGTAGACTTGGTTGTCTAGCAAATCATTTTAAGTGTGTGCAGAAGGTTGTATGGCTTGGATATGTCATATGCTGGATAATTTATTAAAGTTGTCTAGTGTTTTGATTTGTTGAAGGTCAAAGTGGTCTTGATTCAAGTTTAAGTATTAGTATTTTAAAATTGATTTTAAAAATAGATTTTAAGAGTTGAGTGATTACTATCTTTATTTATATGAGGGACGTGAAGTTTATTTCACCTTCCTTGGAGCTAAGTTAATAGCCTCATAGGTCTGGGTTACCTAGTAGTAACCAGTACGAATTAATTGATTTAATTGGTTAAAGATTAAAAGTTGATAGATTTTAATTAAATGGATCGATCATTTATTTGAATAATTAAGATTAATATTTTCTAGAATAAAATCAATTATTGAATTTAACAATTTTTTTGAATAATTAATTAATTTCTAAAATTTTGATATTTTTTTATAATACTATATCCTAAGGTGAGTAATTAGACACTAAGTTTGTTGGAATAGGATTTTTTTAGATTAAGTTATGAATTTTTGAAGTTTTGACCCAATTTTGAATTAAGGTTGACTTTTTTACTTGGACTTATTTCTGGTGGTTTGATATTTTTAATAAATACTAGACCCTAAATAGAGTATAATGACTTTTAGTTCATTCAATTTTGAATTTTTTGGAATTAGATATGAATTTCCAAAATTTGGGTAATTAATTGAATTTTTAAATTACCTAATTAAGAAGGGTTTTAATGATTTTGATCCAAATTAATTTTAAACTTCTTGAAATCACTCCCAAAGGTCAAGAATGGCCCAAGGGAGTGTTCTAAAGTGTTTGAGATTTTTTTTGAATTTTTTGTTATTTTTAATTAATTAAATATTAATTTTCCTTAAACATTAAATTAAGCTCAAAATTGAAGTCCAGTCAATGGGCTTTTAATTTTCTTAGGTTTAGGGTTAAATCCTGGTCAATTTGATATATTATTTATAATTTATGAATTTAATTTAAATTAATTATGATATTTGAAGTTTACAAGCTTAATTAAGGGGTTAATTTCAGCTTAATTAAATTCCTAACTTAGTGGCTTTCAAAACCAGTAAACTCCTTGCCTAGGAAAGGTAATGTCACTATGTTTAAAGTTCCAAAGTTTTATATCATTGGATGCATTAATTTTTAATAATTTTTCTAATATTCTAGACTTTGTCATTGGGCTGCAAATGAACTGAGCCGAGCCGAGCTTCGATCTGTTTGAGTTCAAGCTCATTTGTCAAAATCATGCTCAAGCTCGACTCAAAGATTGTCAAGCTTCTTGGACAACTGTTCGAGCTCAAGCTCATTTAAAACTGCCATGTTCGAGCTCGGTTCGTGTTCAGGTCTGAGCTCATTTAATTTCAAGCTCGTCGAGCCTCCTATCGAGCGGCTTGTTTCTCGTTCAAACGAGCCGACTTGAGCCGACCGCAGTTCATAAAATAAAATTAAATCATGCAGAGCAGCTCGTTGCCACCTCGGTCCAAAAAATCTCACCCCAAGCCCGCTAGTTGCCTGATGTTCAACGACTAGGTTACATATGCACTTTTTTTATATAGAAATATCCCTATTTTCTAGGCGATGTGGGACTAAACCTAGAGCTTTCTTTTTTTTTGTTTTCCTGTGGCCACGGAGGAGAGTGGCGGGAGGGCAGGAGAAAAAAAATTAAAATGAGGAGAGAGAGAGTGAGAGAGAGAGAGAGAGGTGGGAGTTAAAAAAAATTAAAAAATAATTATTAAATGTATTATCTAAATATATTATTTAAATAATGTTATTTAGGGTATTTCTTAACTTTATTAAATAGATTATTTTAAAAATAGTTATTAAAAAAATAAAAATATATATATTATTTAAATAACTTTATTGAACATATTTAATATTTATTTTTAATTAAATAAAGCATAATTGAGCTTTTTAATCGAGCATCTTAACGAACATATTCACGAGTTCTAAATGATATTGTTCATGAACATAAATGAGCGAACGCCAGGTTGTTTAAGATTGTTTATTTAGTTGTCGAGTATTAAAAAATTTGTTCAAGCTTGTTCATTTATCTTATCGAACGAACATAAACGAGCTCTTATCGAGTCGAGCCACGAGTAGTTCATCGAACGCTCGGTTTGTTTGCAGCCCTATTTGTCATTAAGCGTCACTAAGTTGCATAGGTTCAAAATCTAAGTCTCTAACCCTTAATAGATACACAATCAGTCACACCATGCAAATCAATAGCAAGCATATGACCTAAATCTAGGTGGAATGGAAGAGGTGAATTTCTAAATGTTTGGGTTAACCCAAACACTTAGACATTCACCTAGAGAAACACTTCCCCACATACTTATCCTTGAAGTGCTATGACAAAAGAAATATTTGCCATAGCACTTGTTAATCAAATCCAAATACAAGACATAGTGCCTAAAATGATAAGAATGCAAATTGAATAAATAGTTAATATGCAAATGTCCTAAGTTTGTATTGGATTTGATTAATTAAGCTCATCAACAATTGATCTTTATTTAAGATCTCCACAAAGGATTGGAAGACTCAAGGAGGGTTTAAAAAAAATCAATCAAGATAATTTTTTAGAAATTTAAAAGTCCAAGCATGATCTATAACTTTGTAAATTTCAAAATAATATTAAAGTAAAATTTAAATGATTCTGAAAAATTCACTGAAAATTAAAATTACATTAAAAATAATTTTCTCAAAAATCTTAAATCATTTGGATTTACAGTTAATAAGATATTAATTAAACATTAAATAATTAATATTTGAAATTATTTAATATCTGTAAAATTTTTTTATTTAATTTTAATTTTAAATGAAAGTAGACAAAAATCTAAAGAAAATGATATATTATGTGTTATTTTTGGATAAAAAAGAAATTTATATGATTTTTCAAAAATTTTGTTAGTTAAAACTAATTAAAATTAATTAAATTACTTAAAACTTAAGAAAACGGCGACGACGACGACGGTGAGCCATGCGGCGGCTCCTGATTGGATGAATCAAAATCCCAGCGATAAGGGAGGCCATGCGGCAGCACTGGGCATTAATGGCTAATGATTGCACCACGAAAATCATTGGCCATCAATGCGGGATGCGGCACTACGTAGCGCGCGTCACTAATCTGAGTCAGCAGAAGGCGTGGACCGCCGGATCCTCCACGATTTGAATCAACAGCCCAGATGCCGCCGGACCAAAATCAAAGTAATAGAATCAATCATGTGGTTCGAATTAACTGCGGAACAACAAGATCTGGACAGTTGATCATGAGATCAATGGTCCAAATTTTGTAGACTTGCATGGACTACGGGACCGAGCCCTAGGAAATAAAAATCAAATCATTCTTCAAAAATAACCAACCAAATTAAACAAAATTTTAAACAATGCTAATAGATGTGAAGAGGATTTGTGGGAAAATGTTTTCACGGTGTAAAATGTGCTTATTGAAATGCCATTTAACCCTATCTATTACAAGCTAGGGTTAGTGTTTTATCACAATTTACTATGTGGATTTGAACATTCTTGGGCTTGTTGAGCTTGTAGACTGTCCACGTATCTTTCTCTAGAATGAATCGATGGTGGTAAACACCAAGATCACTCGCAATATGGCCTGGATGGACTGGATGCCTTTTGGCTCATTTTAAACCAAAGGATGGCTTAGATCCATCATAAACCTTATTATGATGAGGAACAAGTCCCCAAGCCATTGGGTGACAGAGGAAAAGGCTGGGTCAGGCTTATCCCCCATTGGATGGCTCATACATGAGGGGGAACATATTTTCCCTTTTGAGTTAAACTAGGGCTTGGGGTTGATTATAGAGCTTTTTTACTTGATTAGAAAGGGCTAAGCAGCTTAAATTGAAGAGAAAGGCCATAGCCAACATGGTTTGACCAAATGGGTTCTCTTAAGCCCTTAGTTGACTATTTGACCAACCAACTGGTCAAAGGCAGTGAGGTGGCAGGTGAGAGGTGTGGGGAGCTGTTTGAAATAGGTTTGAGAGGAGTCAAAGGGCTGGAGTCAATGCAAGGATGAATGAGGTCATGTAGGATGGAGTTTGACCAAGAGTTTTAAGTTGACTTGGTCAAACTCAATAGGGTTTGACTCATCCATGATTAAAATATGTTCAAGGCACATAATGAAGTGAACTTAAAGCTTAAAGGAGGTTTGATTGCCCATAGATGGTGATTTAACCAAAAGCATGGGAATTTGACCAAGTCAAATATGTTAACTTAGTCAAATTCACCAAGATTTGACTCTTCAATGGTTTGAATGCACTTGAGTCATGGATTGGAGTGGGATTAAGATTTGAAGGGTTTAATTTGATTGAATGAAGTGATTGGTCCCAAATAGGTCAAGTTTGACCATACTTAAACTTAGTTAACCAAGTCAACTATTGACTGGGTCAAAATATCCAATTAGGTCCAAACTACTGGAAGAGGTGATCAAGAGATTTTGATGAAGTTTAGAGTTGATTTGAAGATTGATTGAATGTGAATGAGGTTTATGGTTTATTGGGTCAACCATGGTTGATTTTGTCAACCAAGTCAAATCAGGAGCTTGGTTTGGGTTCAATAGGTTTGATTTAATTATTATAGACCAATAGAGGTGGTCTCATGCAATGGTGAGGTCATTTATGTTAAAATGACCATTTGGGCCCTTAAAGGGCCATTTGGTCAACCATAGTTGACTTGGTCAACCAGGTCAGACCAGAGCCTGGAATTGGGTCCAATGCTCTCCTAATGATGCTTAGGATACATTGGAAGAGGTTTCAAAGTTTGGTTTGACTATGCCATGTAGAGTTTTGGGGAAAAGTCTAAATTTGCCCTTAAAGGGTATTTTGGTCATTTTGACCCCTGGTCAATTGTGACTCAAACTAGGTAAAAAATGTAATTTTTTGTTCAACATGTCATAACAAAAGTCATGGACAAGGTTAAGGGTTTTGAGAGAGGCCTCAAGGTCAAATTCCACTAGGTGGCAAGTCTAGTGGTATGGGCTATAAATATTTGAAGGTTTTACAACCTTTGGATTTCAATTCAGTTTCTAGGGTTATAAGTGTTAGATTTGGTTCAAATTTGGAGGATTGATCCTTGGTACATGCCTAATCAATATGCAATTGATAAATTATGAATTAGAGGTCATTTGACTAGATTTTAAGGTGACAAAAAATTCACCCAAAAAGGGTTTTAGGACCTGAGCCCTTAGCCCTAGATTTTGTTCTATAATTCTAGATTTGAACTGGATTTTGGATTTGATTAATCAAATTTGAATTATGCATACCAATTATAATCAAATGAATGATTTTAGTTGATTGGATATAATTGAAGTTTGATTGAAGGCCATATTGAAGGTTGATTGAGGGTTCGATTGAAAGTTAATTGAAGATTAAATTGAAATGTGGCTGGAAACTGGATAATTGTCAACCATCAAGTAGGAGTCTGGATAGATCCTGATGATCTCATACAGAAATGAGGTCAACAAGGTCCCCTTTCATCTCAACACTAGCCTATAGACTCACTCGAACATACTCACCTCTCATCATTCACATGGCGTTATTGAGCTTTCCCAAAGGTAACTCACTAAAGCCTTCCAACACTAGCCTATAAACCTCAATGAACTATCCCTAGGCACACCAAGAGTGTGTGTGTGTGTGTGTGTTGGGGGGGGGGGGGGGGGGGTGGGGTTATAAAGTGGTTACTTAAAAATTTCACCCTTTTCAAACCCTACTTTAACAAACTATGTCACGTACATTAATTCAATAGAAGCAACCAACAATGATTATACTGAGTTCTATATTCTTGCTCACAGAAAATTATTTCATAAACATCACAATAATTTTCTACTATAGATTTTAAGAAAATAAATGCATAAAATAAAAACGCACAAGAAGAATAAAAGCAACACATAATCATGAATAAGTAAATTTACACTACTAATTTTCTCATTTTTTCACTCCCTTATGTGTATGTGCACGATCACCAAGTTTCGCATCCACCCAATATAAGACTTTGACTCAAGAAATATTGAATTAAGTAAAAGTAAAAATATATACTCTTAAAGAAACTTAAACATATTCTACCTAGACTTGAGTTGATTACTTTGCGCGGTGTATGATGGACTTGAAATGTTAGTAACAAATCTTTAATAATAATAATAATAGGAGAAGACATAGTAGACAACCTAATAATATTTGTTATTATCAAAATCATAAGGCTGGGGTCCAGATTCATAATAATCTCCCCCTATTTGATGATGGTGAATATTGTTGGTTACAATTTCAAATTAATTTTGCTATGTCCTAAACTCCCCCTTACTAATTAAGTTTTTGAAAAATAGGGAGTTTTTTCTTTTTTCTTTTTATAATATTTTTAAATAAAGAACAAACGAGAAGAATAAAAGTAACACATAATCATGAATAAGAAATAAACAAAAATTGGACTAATCATAGCAGAAAACCTACCAACAACATTCTACTCCCCCTTTTGACATCATTAAAAAGAAAGAATAAAAAAAATAATATATAAGGAAAAAAAGACACACGAGACAACACAAGACAACAAAGAAAAAAAACAAGCATAACATAAAATCAATCACTCAGAGATATGGAGGATCCTGATCAGGTGGTGGTGATGGTGTTCAAAGGTATTGATGGATAGAAGAAAATTGATCACAGAACCAAGCTCTATTTGTCTCATGCTGCTGCTAAAGTTGATCTTGTTGTTGTTGAAGGAGGTCATGCTACTGATAGAGCCAAGCCCAATGCTGAGTCGTCTCCTGGTATTGGGTTGCTAATTACATCTCCAGCTAATTAAGTCGCTCCACTATAGATGAATAGTCATCTGAGCAGGAAGTAGTAGCTGGTGTTAGAGCTTGTGCTGGACCTCCCTCTACCTCCTTTTGGCTCTGGGTTTGCATAACAAACATTACGATGAAGAGCACTATGAAGGATGTGGAAGGAGCTATTTTAGTAGTAGATTGGAAGATGGTCAGTTAGTGCAGGATATTGAAAATTGTATTTAGATTCCATAATATGGGCTATGTGATGACCTAATGTAATGTTTGGCTTTCATTTATTTCTTGGATCTTTAATGCAGGTGAGATTTTCATTATAACATATAATGAGATTAGATGCATTGAAATCAATTTCAGCCATGATAAAGTAGGTAGTGAGGGATAGAAGAGGTGTGATGTTTATCCTATCACATTCTTTTGGAATGACTAAATTTATAAGGATGTGTTAAATGATCCGGGCATCTTGAACTAGGGTGTTGATATGAGGAATATGGCTATTTACTGAAGACTCCCTAAGGGTGGTGTTGATAGGAATCCAATTATAGTCATGGAGAAAGGCTAATTAATTAAATTTTTCATTAGGGGTAGAAAGGTGTAGAATTTGATCAAAATCTTGGTATGTGATTTCTACTGGTTGTCTTCCGACATAGGATTGAAGGGCAGTACCTTCACTATTGATGTGAATACTAGCAAAGAACTCATAAAAAAGTTTGAAATTGAAAGGAAAAGCTAAAGTAAGAATGAATTGGAGTGTGATTCTAGCGAAAAAGTTTAGTACCTGGAAGTTTGGAACTTCCTGATTGATGATTTTGGAGGGAGTGATCCCTGTAACCTTGTAGAGATAATACACTTCTTCATCTACTGCTTCAGGGAACTGGGGATCTATCAGACGTCTAAAAGAACTTCCTACAAGAGCCCTAGAGCATTTTCTTTTAGCCATTAGGCAAGGGGAAAAGTGTGATGTGAGAGGTGTAAATGAAAAACTTGAAATCCCTCACCTTAAAGAGAATTTAGGCATGTCATACAGTATGATGCATATCATACAGTACGATCAGAAGCATTTAATTCTTCCAGTATGATTAGTTAAAAAGATGGTCATATCGTACAGTACGATCAGAGTCCTGGACAATTAGTGTTAAAACGTTTATCCCGAGGTGTCAGCCTGTACGATCTTTGACTAACTTATCATATAATATGAATAGTGTATTATAAAATATGATATACTATTTAATATCATACCAGCCATATTGAATTCATCCAACGGCAAGTGCCACATGTATCGTACAGTATGAAGTAGGTGTTCGTACGGTATAATCACCAATAATTAATCAATCAGAGCCGTTAGATGTGTTATATGAGAGAGACATAGAAGTTTGTGAATATTATACATTATGATGTGAGTAATATTTTATTTATTTTATTAATTGATAAGGAAAAATAAACTCATGAGTGAATCTCACAAACAAACACACATAATTAGATCACACAAAAAATAACAAGAGAAAAAAGAAAAATGCATAACAAGTAACATAGAATATACATAAACAAATGCGTTGTTGATTTCAATTTCTTCATGAATCAAGCATGAATATCAATAACACCTAATCTAGTCCTCAGTGAGCAAAATGTGTCATAGCTTAAGGGTTTGGTGAAGATGTCTGCCAGCTGATCTTCAGTAGCTACATGATGTAGTTCTACATCTCCCTTGGCTATATGATCTCTAATGAAATGGTGCCTAATATCTATATGCTTAGTTCGGGAGTATTGGATTAGATTTTTTGAGATACAGATGGCACTAGTGTTATCACACATAATTGTAATTGTGCCAACAAAGAGTCCAAGGTTAATGATTTGTTGTTTAAGCCATAAGACTTGAGTGACATAACTTCCTATAGTAATGTATTCCGCTTCAGCGGTAAATAGGGCTATAAAATTTTATTTTCTACTGGACCAGGAGTCTAAAGATTATCCTATGAATTGATAGGTTCTAGAGGTACTTTTTCTATCAACTCTATAATTTGTAAAGTCTGAATCAAAATATCCTATAATTTTGAAGGATGAGCCATATCTAGGATACCAGATTCCTAAGTTTTGGATTCGAAGAAGATATCTAAGAATTCTTTTAACTGTAATCATATGGGACTCCTTAGGATCAACTTGAAACCTAGCACAAAGACAAACACTAAATATAATATCAGGCCTACTAGCAGTCAAATACAAAAGAGATCCTTTAATCCCCTTATACTTCTTCTATCTAACAATTTCCACTTGGATTCTTATCCAATTAAACGATAGAGCTCATAGGTGTATTTATTACCTTAGCATTTTCCATCTCATATTTCTTCAAGATGTCCTTGATATACTTTTCCTGACTAAGAAAAGTTCCATCATCTCTTTTATTCATACTAAGTCCAAGAAAGTAAGTAAGCTCTCCCATCATACTTATCTCAAATACTTTACTCATTATTTTGAAAATTCATCATAAAGATTTTCATTAGTTGATCCAAATAATGTGTCATCAACATAAATTTAAATAATGAGCAAATCTTCGCCTATCTTCTTTAGAAATAGGGTAGCATCTACACTACCCTTAAAGGATTTGTCTAGGAGAAGGTGCTAAGTCTTCCGAACCATGCTCTAGGTGCTTGCTTCAATCCATACAATGCCCTTTTTAATTTATAAACATGATTAGGGAAAGCTAAATTCTCAAATTCAGGGGGTTGTTCTATATAGACATCTTCCTTAATATCCCCAATTAGAAAGAAACTCTCAACATCCATCTGATATAATTTGAAGCCTCTAAAGCAATCAAAGGCTAATAAAACTCTAATGGCTTCTAACCTAGCTATAGGGCCAAATGCTTTCTTTTAAATTAATTCCTTCTATTTGATTATACCCCTTAGCTACCAATTTGATCTTATTCTGATCACTATATTAGAGTCATTCATCTTATTCTTAAAAAATGTACTTTGTTCTAATAACAATCTGATCATGAGATCTACTAACCAACTCCAAAATATCATTTCTAACAAATTGATTCAATTTTTCTTGCATAGCTAGGATCCATAACTCATCAGATAGGGCTTAATTATGTTTGAGGGTTCTACCATAGAGATGAAAGTAGAATGGCTAACCTTATTTCAAAATCTATGCCTAGTTTTAACTCGTAAGGATGGATCTCCTAAGATAAGCTCCTTAGGAAGACTATATGAATACCACTAATCTCTAGGAAAAGGATCTTGAGGCTATACTCTATTTTTTAGGTTAATAGATTTAATCATTGGTGATTTCTACCACTTCTTCTTCTTCTTCTAACCTAGGCTCAACATATCTATCAAATCCATCAAATACTATATGGGTGGTCTCCTCGACCACTAAGGTCCCTCCTATTTAAAACTCTATAGGCTTTACCTATAGAAGAGTATCCTAAGAAAACTCCTTCATCAGATTTAGGGTAAAGTTTTCCTAAGGGAGATTTTTTATTTATTAAAATAAACACCTTATAATTAAAAATATGAAGGTGAGAGAGATTGGGTGCCCTACCTTTGAGTAATTCATAGGGTGTCTTATTAAGTTTAGATTTGACATTAACCCTATTAAGAATATAGTAAACAATATACACTACTTCAGCCCATAAATACTTAGAAAGTGAATACTCAACTAGCATGCCTCTAGCAGCTTCTACCAAGGTTCTATTCTATTCTTTCTTTTAACAACCACATTCTGCTGAGGAATTTTAGGAGTTGAAAAATTATGTTCTATTCCTAGCTCCTTACATAATGATTAAACCTATCATTTTTAAATTCCCCATCATGACCACTATGGATATACTATAGGAAAATTGGCCGTTACCTATGGAGTTTTTTGGCGAAAATGGTCACTTTTCTAGCAAAAATTCATTTTTGTGGCTTTTTGATGGATTTTTTTTCGCTCGTATAAATCATGTAGGAAACTCAATCTGGTGGCTTTTTGTTCACCAAAATGTTTTTCCAATGGCTTTCCGACAGTTTTCTAATTTGGTCGTACTGGCGGTCAAAGCGGCGGCTTCCGTAGAATAGCCGCTAGAGACTTCCATCGGTGTTACTAGCGGTTAGATTGCTAGTAAATATTGACAGCTTAACCACAGGTAATTTTTGTTGGCTGGCCCACCAAAACACTGCCAGAGATTTTTGACGGTATTACTAGCGGTTTTCTAGCTGGTAATTTATAGCAGATTAGCCTCCAAAAAATTGTCGAAAATTTCTAACGATTTATGAATTATTTTGATGGCTTATAATGTCGTACGATATCAAAGTTTTTGGCAGCTAGGCACTGGTAGACTGCCAAAAACCTGTAGCAAATTAAAAAAAATTGACAGCCTCCTGATTGTCCAAAAATAATTCCATATTTCATACATGCAGCAAATGTATAATATAACCAACTTTATAATGTACTAACACATAATATTCACAATCAACTAATACTAAAAGAGTTGAAAATATAAAATTTAAAATAAACAAACTTTAAAACATAAGTTTATCAATATAAACAAACTTTAAAACATGAAGTTTAACTACAATAAAAGGTTCACATTCATATGTTCTCAAACAAAAGCTTGTTCTTCAAACTCCAACAACAACTTCAACATTAAATTAAATCTAATCATCGTCCGTCTCCTCACTACGCTGTTACTTATACACAGGATCTTGATCCTTTATCTTATGATTTTCATCTCTATATGATCACAACTCCGCCTAAATCTATCTCATCTCCTTTATCTCTTTTGTCAGAGTAGTAACCCTTAGGCTGACAGTTTCTTTAACTCCACTATTATCATAAAATGATAAGGTAGATGTACTACTCTCAATAGCATATCCTTACAAACCTAAGCCATAAACCCTCCCCTTCTGCCTTCCTCCAACACTTATAACCATGTATGGTACTCAAAGGATTGGGTCGATCCTAAAGACGATCCCTCACCAGTAGACGGTTGACCCCCCAATGTCGTATAAAATCATCCTATGAGAATAAATCCATAAAAATACATTTCTATTTATTTTTATTATTACTAAAAAAATGACTCATGTGAGCTTTTCTCACCTTCTCATCAACCCACTGATGATCAAGTTGATGTTGGTAAGTCCTTGCATGCAGTTATAATGGTGTCGACTCCCAACCAAGATACTCTTTCTACAAATAGAAAGCATAGTTAAAATAATGTACATTTATTTATGAAACTAATTAAAATAATCTTTTATTAGTCATCGTCTATGCTCAGTATGAGGCACTAAACCACCTGTATGAAGAGAGCTTCCTAAACCCCCATAGTTAGATGCTCAATTTTACTTATTCTGCTCTCTCAATTTGATGAACTCAGGGCATGCCCAAACTCTAGTCAATGCAATCCACAGTCCCTCGCCAATCATAATGGATGCTGCCTAGACTTTCTAATACTTGTGAACACGTTCATGAGATGAGTATAGCCTATTTTCTTACAATTCGTTCTGATCCTCAAATCATGCTCAGGCAACCACCTAAAATATTTTATAAAATATTGACATACTAAATAATATTAATATAAATATAATTACAAATATTAAATAATATCAAATAAATACAGCTGAAATTTTTTGAACCACATATCCCTAACTTCCTTTAGGATTTTCTTCCACGATAAGTAAGGAGCGTCATATTTACTCCATATTATGTCACGAATCTAGTGGGTGGTTTATCTTGCAGGGTTAAAGCTACAGGTAAAATTTTTTCTCAATTACATAACAGATCAAATTATAATAACTTTACAAAATAAAATGAACTTATATATCACCCTTAGATTCTATGTATACACGCTTATCCTCTTTTGCAGACTCCCCAACCCCAACCTATGCTTGTGCTGATAATCCACCTTATTCTAGCTGCACATGAGGTGGATAATAATAGGGTTGTTGGTAAGAAGGATAGGGGTAGGTTGATGGAATATTTTGTGATGTTAGTGGGGGTAATGTGGATAGAAGGGAGCTGAGTGTCTCTGATCTGGAGATGAAAATCAAGAACTAGTGAAAGTAGGAGTCGGTAAGTACCCAATATTGGGTGGTTCTCTAACCATACGCAAATTTGTCTATCCCTAACCCTGCTCAGTGGGGGACTAATGTCGACTCCCGGGTGGTGGTGATGGCACTCTTGTCATTATTAGAGCTATCTGTTCCTAACCTTGACCACCCTATCTAGACCTAGTTGGTACAATGCTCAACTTCTTCCTACGACCAAACATCAATGTAATGGATCTATGAGGAGGGTCATCACCTAAAGCCATATGTAATAAAAAAAGTAATTAACTTAGAATTCATGAAATTACAGTAACATTATTATTGTAACAAATATGCATAATTATAAATGAAGTTGTAACATATATGAGGACTTGCCTAAATAAAAATAAAAAATACAGTTACATCTAAAAAATAAAAGTAAAATTTTCATTTGATTAATTTAAATATCATCATGGACATCTATGATATAGTATACCTTAACTAATACTTGAGATATGTACCTAGAGATTTGTTGCACTTCACTTATTTCATTTGAAGTAATTTCATAACTACATTGTCATTAGGTAGGTAGGTGCAGTGTATAACCCATGATTATGTTAAATTTAGCTTATTATGATTCAAGTCTGCCAAAAATACTTAATTAATATATTAAAACATCCAATCATATATTTGTTGTCATTATAATCAAATAATGAACATTCAAGCTTATGGGACTAACATTGATCACATCTACGAAATAATTGATACATTAATAAATGCTTAATTAAATGCATATCATGTTGATATCTCCCATCAAATTGATATTCATTTGTTAAGAATCATCAATTTTCAAAAAAAAATAAATATTTTTTTTCATGTCATAGCTTTCATAAATATATTTGGACGATGATTAAATGTATATCCTATTGAATTTAGTTTGCCATCCTGAGCAATAAAAAATAAATCATATAAAGATAGATTATAACTCAGGTGGATCTGTTTGTCATTTGACCAACTTGTTCTTGCTAAACATTTATTCTATTACAACTTTGGTTGATAAAATATTAACTATATTGAAATAAATTTGGTCACTTAAGCTACAAGAACTATTCTGATTCAGAAATACTTTCAGTGCTCTCTAAGGTATCTTCACTTTCTTCCTCATTCTCACTTGAAGAACTCATCGAATTATCCACATCCTCTAACTGCATTTCAGTATTAGGCAACGAACTATCAAGAACATCAATTTCAACAGCCCTACAATCTGACATCTCTTCCTCTTGATATGTAGCAGCTATGACGTATTATTGGTCAATAATCCCTCGTGCTTTAATTTTTATGACAGCTAGCCAATCTTGCTTATCTCTATAACCATTGGGATATTTGCTGAAATAAACTTGAACAACTTGACTTGCTAACACAAATGGATCAAACTTTTCATACCTTCTATTATGTTTTACCTCTACTAAGCCATACACATGATGAACCATTATGCCTCTATTTGGTGCAGGATCGTTCTATATACAATTAAACTAACATACAAGATTCCTATCTTCTCCTGAGTACTTTAGCTCAAGAACCTCATCCAGAATTCCATAATTATCACACTCATCTTCTTCATGAGTGTTTCCTCTAACATAAACTCTACAATTTTCAAGTTTTCTTCCTTCACTCTATGACTTGGAATGAAATCTAAACCCATTAACTATATAATTTGGCTATGCATTTGCTTTTCGCATTGGGCACCATACTAGTGCTTGCAGCGCTTTATCGAAGACTTTATTATAGGGGTCATAAACCTAAGAAAAGTTATAAAATTTAGGACTTGTAGTATTTAATAAGATGTAAATTAATAAAATATTATAGATTTTACTCACATAGGATCTAAACTATCTTGGAAATTCATTTGCAATAAGTTGCTTAACAACTATAGTATCTGCTAGAGGTAAACTGCTTATGAAATATCTGGTAACATATTATCCAACTTACACTTTAGAATTAAAAATTAACAATGCATACTGTGGAAAAATTTACTCTAAGATAGGTTGGACTTCCTAGCAATTTAGTAGCACATATAAAGTTATTGTTTTGATTTCTAAATCACTAAGGAATCTTGTAACACATTTCCTACTAGCCTTTCCAAGACTTCTAAACAATGACAATATAGATTGAGATTGTTCTTCAATATTGAAGTTCATGTTATGACTAACTTTTGTTCTTGTACTTCTCACATGGGGCTTAAAGTAGTAGGAGCAGAAGTTGGGAGTTTCTTGAGCCAAATATGCTTCACATATGGATCCTTCTTGTCATGCTTTATTCTTAACATATTTTTTAAGTTGTTCAAATATCTGTTAAATGATTAGAATTATTAATTAGGATTAAAAATATTAAAGGTAATGTATTAAATACACATCTTACCTCTTAAAATTGTATATCCAATGATATTGTACAGGTCCTATTTTAGCCGTATAAGGTAAATTAATTGGAAGATGTTCCATAGAATCAAAGAATCTATGGGAGAAATTTTTTTCTAGCTTGCATAGGATGATTGGTATATTTTTCTCGCTCTTTTATAGAGCCTCTTCTCTTAGCTTAGATGAATATAGGTATTTGAAGAAAATACTAAGCTCCGTCAACAAATTTGATACGTAATATGGTAACAGACTTAGTATAATTTGAAGGAGCACCTCCAAAATTATGTGACAGTCATAATTTTTTAGTCCAAATAATCTCACAGATTTAAGGTATACACATCGGCTCAAGTTTGATCAATAGCCATCAGGAGTTTTTAAACCTTGAAACCACTAACATATTGATCTTTTTTATTCTAACTTGAATGTGAATGATGCTTTAGGCTTCATTATTCTACCGTCATTGGTTGTTACTAACTATAGATTTTTTCGCCTGCAATACTCTTTAATGCCCATTCTATCTTTTACATTAACATCCATGATTGTATTTAAAATGTTGATGAGAATGTTCTTCTCAATGTATATAACATCTAAATTATATCTTATCAAATTTATACTCCAATATGATAATGTCCAAAAAATATTTTTTTAATCCAATTATGTTGAACATCATATCCAGGAAATTTACACTCTAATAAAGTCAGGAAATTAATAATTGATGAAATGCTAGAAAATCTTTATAGTTTGTCATAATCACTTAATCTAGGTGGAGGATGTGACCTCTGAACTCTATTTTTAATGAATGCATCCTTGTTTCTTCTAAATGAATGATCAAAAGGTAGGAATATACATTGATAATCAAACCATGTATTTTTCCTCCATATTTTAGTGTGAAAGATTTAGTATTCTCCATACAGTATGGGCAAGCTAACTTTTATGTTGTTATCCAACCTTATAATATATCGTAAGCTAGAAAATACCAATGGCCAAAGCAATATAGCTTTCAGGAGAAATTTTTTTTTGATTGAGATGTCATTTGTGAGGACACCTTCTTCTCATAAGAACATGAGGTCATCAATTAATGGTTGTAAAAAATATCAATTTTTACTTTTAGATTATGTGGTCTTGATGTTATAAGTGTTAAGAACTTATCTTGGATAGTTATACACATCTCTAGTGGAAGGTTGTATGCTGTTAGTATGACGGCCAACAAGAA
Organism: Dendrobium chrysotoxum; assembly: GCA_019925795.1. Lineage (NCBI taxonomy): Eukaryota > Viridiplantae > Streptophyta > Magnoliopsida > Asparagales > Orchidaceae > Dendrobium > Dendrobium chrysotoxum. The sequence goes on along the minus strand of CM034309.1, from coordinate 191,319 downwards.
TATGGTGAAGCTGACTGACTGTATGGAGTGAAACTATCACCACATAATCTCAATTTTATGTTACGTGACTCAGCATCAAATGAAGCATGTATCTGATCAAAATATTTCCATGCTTTAGCATCTAAAGGATGAGAAAGAACACCACTATGAGCTAATTTCTCCTTATGTCATCTCATATGACTTGCTGAACTCATTAATGCATAGAGGCGCTGAAGTCTTGGAATAATCGATAAATAAAATAAATGAGAATATAGAACACCTTTCTTTTGACGATGTTATTTTCCTGAGCCAGGTTTGAACCTAGGTGCATTGTAGGTATGTTAATAAACTTCTATCACATCATCCTTGTAGTGTAATATACAACCATTTATACAACAATCAATTTTTATAGCGGTGAGACCCAATTTGGATACTAATTTTTTTGTTCAATACAAATTTATAGAGATTAAATTATCTATTTGATTTGTTTTCTTGAGAAGATAAATGAAGTCATTGAAGCACTCGTGAGAAATATTATATTTAGTTTTGATGTTGAGCATCCTAACAACAACTGATAATTCTAAATGAGCTGTGCAACCATCCCAAATTAGTTTATAAGCAGCATATAGTAATTCAATTTTTTTGTCTTTGGGTTTGGTGGTTCTTCCATGTCTGTTGACCTCTACTGCAGTTTAAAAAAGAAGAAGAAGAAGAGATAAAAAAATGCCAAAATCATTGTAAATCTTACACGAATCCTACCCTGCTATAGTGCCCATCCCATATCTCTGCTCAGAGGCGCTGTTTGCTATAGTGTCACATCCAAAGTATGTGATTCAGCATCGTTTCAAACACGCGACAGCTGCCCATCCTCTCGCATGTAGAAATCCCACTCGATTCAAGTCATTAAATGCAGCGACAAAATGAAGCCTTTGCTTCCTTCCTCCTTCGCGGCTGACCACACGACTCTAATGCACGAGCCTTCTCTGACTTCCCCATTCTTCGTCTTCTTCTTTCCCTCTCACAGAAACCTTCTTTTCTTCCGCTTGCAAGTCACCTCCGACCTCCCAAACTGGAGCCTACCTTATTGCCAAAGTCCTTTCTCGCGAGATATGCCCTTCCCTTGCTCGCATACAAGCAAAAAATCCCACTTCTTCACGAAGCCCCGAGCACTAACCTCCAGTCTTCAAAGCCGAGGCGATCTCCCACCGTAAAGCCGCAACCTCCAGGCTAAACCCGAGCGACCTGACTCCAAAGCCACTTCAACCCACTGAAATCCTGCCGCAAACATCGACCTCTCCTTGATCCTGACATCTCATCCAAGCAAAATCTATCCATTACCTGCTCAACCTAGCCGCAAGCCTCTTCCCGATCCAGCCTCTACCTCCTGCTTTTATCAACATGATCAGCTACCTGTAGCCGAAGACACCAAGATCCAAGCTCCGAAATCCTCCCTCAATCAACTGAAGCTTCCAACCCACCCGACATTTCCTTTTTACTATTCACCTCTATTCAGCCGAATCCCTGCTCCAAGCCAAAGCCCAATCTCCACCTGTAATAGCTGAACTCCTTTATCTCAGACCCGCCTCTCCTCCTCTGAAGCCGACCCAGCAAGCTCAATCTAGTCCTAGCCCGAGCTCTATATAGCCGCAAGCTCATACTCTAGGTATATGATTCATTTCATTTTATTGTTATTATTATTATTAGTTATTAAATATTATTAGCTAATGTCATTATAATTATTATGATTAGTTATATATATATATGCATATATATGTTTGTTTATATATGTGTGTGTGGGTAAAAAAAATGATGATGAGTAAGGTTTTCAAAAAAAAAGAAAAGAAAGAAGCAAAAAGAAAAAAAAAAGGCAAAAAGCAAAAAAAAAAAGAGAGAGGTTTCAAAAAAAAAAGAAGAGAGTTCAAAAAAAAAGAGAAAAAGAGAGTGAAGAAAATTTTGTGTACATTTTGTCACCGTCGTCGTCGTCGACACCTTGCTAAGGTATAAAATCTCAAACTTAAGATAACCCGTTTTGACACTTGTAATGCGATGAATGACAACATATGCAAGCTTTTCTCTAGCGTAGTGGGAGGAAATTTGTTGTGATGCATGCGACGAAGCGGGTAGTCTCTTAAAGTCCTATTTTCGGTGTTTGTGGTGCGCCGAGGGACCCCCTGTGCATGCTTTTCTCTAGTGTGGTGGGAGGGAACTCAGTGCGGCGCTTATAACAAGGTAGGCGGGCCCTGTGCATGCTTTTCTCTAGCATGGCGGGGACGAATATATAAAATGATGTATTTTTAAACAGGTGCCTGAAGACCTATGCACGCCTTTCTCTCGCCTGGTGGGATTGAAGATTTATGGCCGTGGTGTCATCCGACACCTACCGTGCACGCTTTTCTCTAGTGTGGCGGGAGGCTAAGTTTGTCGTAGTTTCTCCTAAATGGGGGAGACACCGGGAGACTGCCAAAATTTTCAGCAAAATTGGGGGCTTGGACTTGAACAAAATTTGGACAATAGGGGAGATGCTTTAGAATCAAGTGATTAATCAAAATTAGATCCAAAATGAAATAAGCTCAAATATGAACTAAATTTAAACTTAAATAAGGTACAAAAGAACTTAAGCATTTGAGCTTGAAGACAAAGACTTGGACCAAATGAAAAGGACTTTACTTGGATTTGAACTTAACTTGAATATAACAAAAAATGAATATTCAATAAGGAACTTGAATGCAAATGTTAATACTAATTAAAAGTTTCAAGTCATTCAAATCTCACACAAGCAAGAAAGTACTCATGTGTAAGAAATCTCTAACTTGTCACTCATGAACAACGAAGTTAAAGTGATTTGTAAATAATCATATCAAACCTTTGTGAATTATTGAGGCTAATGAGCTTAGTGAGACACCAAAAAATATGAGTGAGAAAGTTGAACATGTATCACCTACAAACGATGAAAGTGAAGTGACAGAAAATACAACTTGATTGCCAATGTTGATCCAAAGTTCTCTTTAATGAATATCGTTGTGATGTCGATCGCCAGTGATATTATAAGACCCTTAAATCATCCATGAGCTAGATTCAAACTATTTATGTTTGAAAAATGAATGGAGTTAATTGAAACAGAGGATACACGAAGAATGCAATCTATTCACAAGCGAAGGTTAATTGGAAAGTGCAATGATATGATTGCAATCAAAACACAAAACTTCAATGAGATGTCAAGGGTCGTCACATTGATTGGGATAAAATATTATCAAGAAAATTTGCTACACAAGATTTGAATCATCTTTACGTAACGATGGAAGATTTATAATGTTCAACACGGCTCGACCACAATTAACAGTCAACAGTGGTTGTAGAAAATGCGGTGACTTACTTGCAGACAATAATAGTTATCATACAATGAGTGTAATAATTTCCCAACACTCAACAATCAATTAGCTTGCAAGAAAAGGCTGACAAAGAGCAAGAATGAGCGAATGACTCTTAAGCACCAAAAAGAAGAAAAGAATTTTAGATGAATATACAAATATCAAGTTCAAAGTGACATGTAACCCTTCCACAATCAATGCTAGTCGACATGCAAGCAAACCTACCAAGCCGCTTTGGAACACTGAAAGTCAATACATGATGAATCACCTACGATTACACATGAAGAGGTCAGTGATGCTCACACTGACATGCGATGAATATTGAAGATTGGTATGTAGCGAATGTAGCAAATTTCCAGCCAACATTGAAGGATAAATCAGTGGATAACACAGCTCAACTGGCGGTCAACAACAATTTGCAGATGAACATAACAACTTGCATGTAAACGACGACAGGGGATATGCTACATTTATACAGAATCCTTTGTGTACATATATACCTATATGACATGTTATTTAAAAGCAAGAATGAAGACCCACACAGCATAATCTCAGACTGATCAAGCAAATCAATCAACGTGCAATGACCAAATAAAGGAGGTAGCAATATACCTATAATCAGTGGCATAAAGTTTCCTACAAATGCACTAATCCACTTGCAATCAACCATAGCAGATGAATTGTGGATAGATCGACTCACCGTTCAATATGCAAGCTAATGCAACAACTCACCGATTGACGAGTGTAAGGGACCGATGTCAAATACAGTAGCACCGAGCATTTAGTATTAATATAAAATGAACATACAATGAAGATATGTTCAAGAATCCAAAGTAGAGGCCATCTACATACGATCTGTGTCAATTGATTATAAGTAAATATATCGGCTCTCCCACAAACAAGAGTAAACGATATATAACAAAGTGCAAATACTTATGGGGTTATAGGAGACCCGTTATACACACCACACGCTATCTACAAGCGAACATCGGATGATATGCAACAAATACAAGTGTCCACAGACCTTATAGAAGACCCGTCGTACACACGACATACCATTCATAAGAGGGATACAAGGAGCCTTCTCGCAAGTGAACACAATAGTTCCTACGAGCTATTATAGAAGACACGTTGAGCACTCAACATGTCACCTATGGGCAAGTACAGAAGGGCTACAATGAACATAAGCTTCTATGAGCTACCGTAGGACACTCGCCAAATATTCTAAAAATGCCCCCGCATATACACCATAATATATATGCACATAGGTACACAGAAATGCACATATAACTGTACACCTACATAAGCCCCGGTGAGTGTGTTATTGGTACACACGTGATGTATAGGGATGCTGCACAGGTCATTAAATTTAAACCTGATCGTCTTAAGTAGGTAAATAGGAGTCAACAAGGTTCAATAAATAATGAGAAAATACCCCCAAACACCTGCATGGGCCCCGACGAGCGTGTTATTGGTACACATGTGACGTCTAGGGATATTATGCGAGTTAATAAGTGAATTCAAGTTTGAGCTCGATCCTTCTATGTGAGTAAGTAGGAGTCGACACAGCTCAAACCATTAAATAAATATACGGTCGTGAGGTCAATCAGGATATTTATTTTATACATTCATATTAGGCCTTCAAGGCCTATAATCAAGAGAATTCACTTACAAAGGCATAAAGCCTACGAAACCTAATCCTCTATCGACAACTCCATAGAGTCGACAAAGTTCAATCCATAAATAGAAATGACCTCATATACCTTGATGATGGCCGTGTTGAATGTAGATCTCAATCAGAGGGGTTAATTCTATATTTCCAAAGTTTCACTCAAATGCCTATCAAAATCCAAATTCCCACATAATCCAAATCTTCAAAAATTCTAAAATCCAAAGATATTTAAAACTGATATCCAACCATAAAGTACTTAAAGAAAAATTCATCCACCCTCTGTAATAGTTTGCTGGGGTGGATAAATTAAAATTTACTTCAGCTCATATAGAGCTAATGCCTAGTCAAAAATATCACTAGGATCCATTCTCAATTAATCTCCTGCCAATAAGAATATGGTATGTATCCTCTAACCGGTAGTTTTGACGCCAAATGGCACTGCAGGATAAACGGTTATGACCCGAGGCCCTCTAAACCGAGTAGTTTTGCCGCCAAATAGCAGCACGAGATAGCGGTTATGGCCAGTGCCTATACGTTCCTTAGTGGCAGCAAATTCTTGAGATATGAATCAATAGGATATGATTGATAAGGCTTAAAGCCCTCTGTCAGCTAAGGTGGATTCAAATTTGTCCCCTTAGATAAACATCCATCCCAGGTCTACAAGGTACCCTTGGACGAAGCAACCCATGATTGTCGACAATGATTCTTCTGTCAGGTTAGGTCGACTACCTCCTCTGACTAAGTAGACCAGGGACCACGATGGCCCGGGACGACGGAACCATGAGATTTTGATCGGGTCCATCATCCATTCCCCCACCATCTGCTTTAAGTGCAAGATAGTGAAATCTTCAATTTTAAATATCAATTCTCCAACCATTCCAAGTGCCCATGATGCTACTATATGCTAGATACACGTATCTCTACATATCTGATTGACGACTAGCCTTGATCGAAAGTACTCTCTCGTGATTGGGAGAGGTAATTAACTATAGGGACTTGCGCCTCTTGGAAACCAGAACTCAGATCTTAAGTCCTCACAAAATGAGGGCGAAATCTCTGGGTAGTGTCTTATCTACAATACTCATCCGCCTTCCTAAAATTTACCCCAGAACTTAATATGTTAAAACTCCCCCAAAAAAGCAATAGGAGGTGGTCGGGGCTGAATTTTTGGAGCCCATAATGTTTGCTCTTAAATTTGGACCTGCTGCATCAAAAATAAGTTTTCATATGATCTATTCATTTGATCTTCATCAATTGTTCTAGAAGCTGTGGATGGACCGGTATGAGTATCTCTATGTGGCTCATGCTTGTCATGTGAGGTCCAGAACTAATATCTTGGAATAAATCCCCTACGATATAAATCAACCTTAACATCATCGAGCTTGAGAAAAAAATTATTTTTGTGCTTCAAGCATGGACATCTAAACGTTCCATCAGACTTTAACAAAGGTAATTGACATGCAACTTGAATGAAAGTCTCAACTCCCTCAATAAATTCATCTGTCAACCCTTTTCGTCCCGGTAACAATCTATTATACATCAAATAACTCTCTTCTTGGATAGTCTCGTAAATGTTGAATTAATAATCCTAATATATATATATATATATATATATATATATATATATATATATATATATATATATATATATATATATATATATATATAATTCAATATTATAAAACTAGCTAATTTTCTCTTACTAATTCATAGAGCTTTGGTTTTAGTGATTGATAAAACTAGTTAATTTTCTTATGATTTCATTTTCATTGATAACTCCTTTAGTAGCTATTTTTTTTAATTTATTTTATTAGTTTACCTACATGTAAAAAGATTTCAAGATTTCACCTACATGCATAAAATTATAATGAAGACAAAGGCCCTCAAACTTGCATATGTGATAGACTATTACCTATTTTAGAAGAAAATCAGTTCTTATCAAGAGAGACAATTGGACTTAATTGGGGCAAGATGTAACCATATAGTAATTCAATAAATTTTGATAAATGGGACCTCCTAAGTCCTATAACTCTATTATATGGTTGAAATGAGGCATGATTGCAATGCATTCAACAATATTTTATAATTCATCATATCTTAACAAAATTTTCAAGATTGAAGGCATGAAGTCAGAACTTGAGATGAAAGGATTTCACGTACAGTAACACAATAACATTTGAAAAAATATGTTTGGATCTTGAATATTATAGAGTAACATATAAACTTTGATTCTACATATTATTATGCTTAAATATATGGTGATGCATAACATCCACAATCGACCTGGCACTTCATGATAATTGATTTTGATTATAAAGTTGAAGCAAATGTCAAGATTTCTATTTATAGGCTTAGAAAAACTTTTTTTAAAAGATTCTATTCCAAGCATAATATAAATGAAGAAAATGGGCCCTTACTTTCACAAAAATCTTGTTTCTCATTGTAATATCTAACCAACTTTTTTTTTTCACTAGTAAATTAAGCAAAGTAAATCCATATTTGTTTGAAATTTATCATAGAAAAAGAAATATAGCTTTTTCTCTACCCTCACAAGTCAAGCCCTAAGTCAAAAACTATCCTCAAATGCTTCAGATGCTTCTTCTAATCTTTGTAAGAAATAACATATAATAAAACTACCTCACTAAAAGCATCAAAATATATGGAAGTGAAATAATATTCATGGGTCTCATGAATATGTAAGGTGCATTTAAAGGGCTAAATAGCATGCCCAACCACTCATAAAGCACATCTTGAACTCTCTACCAATATACATCCTAACTTGATTATAATCTCTTATAATAAATGAATAAGTAACTAGCACCCAAGATTAAGTTCAATATGTCAAAAAGTATTTATATGATAAACTTACAGTTGATGGTAATCTTTTATATAGCTCGAATGTCCTCACACATCCAATATTTAACATTTTTAAGAGGTTTGTAGGCTAAGAACAAAATAAGGACTATAATTCTATTAGAAAAATCCTTTCCTAAATAGTTTATCTGCCAACCTTTTTTAACCTCCCACACTATTGAACTTAGATATCTCAATCCTAATATCATGGACAGTTATGTGTGGTATGGGGTTTCTTTCCTTAGACTCAAATAATAGATCAATGTGCCTAATAAATGATAGATATTCACCCCATAGATCGTTGATATGTGAAAAAATGTAATGTCTACCATATTGAACATTGTGTGGTACTGAAAACCAAAAAAGTATAAATTTCAAACAAATGTGGAAACAAAGAAGAGGAAGGAAAGATAGGAGATCACCTACGATTGGGGATGTCAGGCTCAAGGTCAATATCTACGAGGGCAGAAGGATAGAAAGAGGTGATGACATGCGGTCTCAGCTTTCTCTAGGATGGAGACGCGTTAAAATGAGGAAGAAAGAGTGGGTCGGGAGAAATAGGGCTCCTACCGGAGGTATTTTCGGCGGCCATAGCCGCCAGAAAAAATTTACTTGAAACCGGCGATCAATCCGCCCGAAAAAGTGTCGAACTTAAGTAGAATCGATAGCTTTTCTGATGGCTAGAAGACCGCAAAAATTATTTATGGTCATACCGCCGATATAAATGCCGGTAAATACCAGCGATCAAACTGCCGGTTAATCGCCAAAAATTTTGACAGTCCCATAGCCACCAGAAAGTCCACCAATATTTTATGATTTTCTTATAGAGATTGTTGAAATTTTACAACCTAATTTCTTCTGAATTTCATGTGGAGAATATCCTAAATTTCTTAAATGATTCATTCTTATGTGATAAAAATCTAACCCAAGTAAATCTAGAGTAATCATCAACAATCACATATCCATATATTTTCCCACCTAAGCTAGCAGTGTTAATTAGTCCAAATAAGTCTATGTGAATGATTTCTAAAGGTCTATAGGTGGTGATGTCCTTGATTGAATGAAATGAAGATTTAATTTATTTTTCTAATTGATAGGCATCACAAAGGTGCTTTTTAGAGAAATCTAGTTTGGGTATGCCTCTAATTAGGTCCTTTTGGGTTATCATTTCAAGTGCTTTCATGTTTGTATGACATAATCTCCTATGCTATAGTCGAGATTCATCAACAATAATTTTAAAATATAAAGAATTAGTATATTCAACATAATTCAAGCCCAGCATGTAAACATTATTAATTCTTTTACCTTCTAAAATAATATTTTCATTTAAACTGATTAAACACTTAGTAGATAAAAATTTAATACTAAATCCTTTGTCACATAATTGACTCATACTAAGCAAGATATGTTTAAGACCATCTACTAGTAAAATACTTTCAATAATAAAATTCTTAGAATTTTCAATCATACCTAAACCTACCACTTTCCTGGTGGTATTGTTTCCAAATATAACTTTGCCTCCTGCCCTAGCCTCCAACGAGATGAATTGCTTCATATCTCAAGTCATGTATTATGAGCATCCACTGTCCAGATACCACATGCTCTTACCAGGCCTTTTGAGAGAGCACCCATATAATGTTAATCACAGATTAGAATTGGAACCCAAGTGAGTTTGGGTTCCACCTTATGCTTTAATGTATGAGATTCATTCATGCTATGTTGTGATGCAAATGGCTTTGGCCTCCACACTAGATGTGTTATATGGTGTAATGTGCACGTGTGGGCTATGTGGCCTATCATGTAGCAAGAATAACACCTAACCCTAGGGAAAGGATTTACTAATCTATATTGAGGGTTGTGCCTCTTCCTAGGCATTCGTGATGCATGCTATGTTTTAGGATTATGCCATTATGCTAGTGTAGGTGGAGGTTTATTATTTTGAAGTACATGAACTTTTGCTCTCAAGAACTCATTGGCACTTTCCAAACTTTTAACTTCAACTTTCAATGCATACTCATTATGATCTAGTTTAGATGTAAGTGCTTCTAATTATTTGTATAAATATTCTAACTCAAGATGTTTGGATTTCAAGGATTCATGCTCTTTAGTTAACTCAATATGCTTCTTGTTTAGATCATCAAACTCATCAAGGAAGCATGCTCTTTATCTAAACTTGAATGATCAATCCTAAGAATATTATGCTCTTTTTGTAATTCAGAAAATTTAACATTCAAGCTAGCATGCATCTTCTTTAGCTTTCTATATGCATCATAAATTTTCTCAGAAACTTCAAATAATTCATCATATGAAAGCTCACATCTTGATCAGGATGATCATGAGTATCGTTTTCCATAAGGCATAGATTTGTTACCTCCTCCTCCGCTTTCGATTCTGATGATTTTGACGCAGAGTCTACCCAAAATGCCTTCTGTATCCTTTGTTTCCCCTTTTTAATTTAGTATTCTCTTCACCCTTCTCCATGATTGGGTAAATCCTCTTAAATTCGCCGAACCGAGGGATTTACTAAATCCAAGATTTATGCCATAAATTCAGGATTTATCGAGGATCAGGATTTACGGAGCGCTCAAAAATCGTTTGGCATGATTTACCGTAAATCCGCGCGTAAATCCCATAACAAACAATCCCTTAGGGTTAATGGTTGAAATTTGTGACCTCTCCCAAGTCTTATTTATCATAAAACAATTTTAAAAAATAAAAAAAATAAATTATGGAATTAAATTTTTTGAAAAATAAAAAGCACGCATGTATGTGTGCATGGGCGCCAACCTGTCTTAGCTCATTGCAAAAATTAAGGCTGTTTGGGGCTTTTGGGCTCCATTTCTTATTTTGACAAACTTTTTTGAACATTTTTATTTTTGACCTTGGGACTATTTTCAACAAATTTTACTCAACTTTTAAAGCCCAATGGAGCCACTGGAAATAAATTTTTTTTTAACTTTAAGGACATTTAATCCAAAATTTCAATATATTTTTTCCTAAATGACATGTAAAAATCATTAAGAGTGAGATTAAAATCAAGAAAACATTTATTTGTTTCAGATCCTGAATTGAAGTTCACTTTGATTTTTTAGGAAATAGTCGCATCATATAATACTGTCAAAATTATGATTTGCTACCAAAATTGTCATATAATACTTTAAGACCATCCAAATTTCATTTTTCAACAAATAACAAACATTTTGATGAGACAAACACAATAGTATTAAAAAAAAAATTGCCTCAATCTAAGTCCAAATAAACTTAAATCAAGCATAATGAAGGCCATTTGTAACTTCAAAAAATCAATTTAGAGATCAAATATCGTCTAACTAGTTTATACATATGGTTAAAATGAGACTCTCAATGAGAAGAAATCCAACAAGCATAATATTACTCAATTCATATATCACAGACACTACAATGTCTAAATGATTTGGTCACATAAAACGTCAGCCTTGTAATGATTTGATTAGGAGAGTAGATGTATTAGATGCAACCTATGTTAAAGAAAGGTAGAGATAAACCTAAAAAGACTTGGTTAGAATGCATTAGAAATGATATTTTTTATTAGATTTAAATGAGAATATGATTCTTATTAGGACACAATGAAGAAAAATGATTCATGTAGCCCACCCCATATAGTGGGATAAAAGCTTCTTGTTATTTTTGAAAAAAGAAAAGCTTCAAAGTTATATGCACAAATACTAATATGATAAAAATAATAATTTCTTTTGAAGTTCTTATGAAAATTATGAACATTTTTATTTCTTTAGAAGTTATATACCAACATTTTAAAATTATTAATAAGAACATAATTATCATGATAAATTATTCTAAAATATAATAAAAATAATTTAACTAAATAAAATTATCATAAAATTTTAAAAGAGAATTTCATACATATCATATAATTCTTATATATTTGCATTTTGGTATTTCAACTATATCAAAATATATATTAAAATTAGATATTTTATTTTAAAAAAAGATATTAATATATTTGATATATTTTATAAATTTGAATGTAATATAAATAAATTTAAAAGATTAAATATATAGAAATATAAAAATTATATAATCTCTTAAAAAAAAAAAAACAAGCTCTGAAGAAACTCCAAGCCCAATAGTTTTAGCGAAGTAAGCGTTTGGAGATGGTCTCCATCGAATGCCCTGCACTACCCTCCCTCAGAATTTCCGTTCCCTCGTCAAGCAAATCAAGAGGTGCTCCCCAAGATTACAATCATGGCGCAGACCTCCGCCGGCGAACCAAGCGGAACGTCTTGTCGCCTCCATCCGACACCTCTCCTCTTCCCACCGTATCGCCGCCGCCCTCGTTGCCTTTTCCGATCTCCGCCGCTATCTTTCCCATCCCTTGTCTCGTCATCTCGACAACCCCATCTCCTCTCTCCTCGCCGCTGCTACCTACCTCCGCTCCTTCTCGCATGGATCCGGGCTCCACGCCCTTTCCTTCTTCCTCGGCCTCCTTCCGGCGAACCCCTTCACCGTTTCCCGCATTGCCGCTTTCTACGCCGCCTTCGGACTGCTCGATTCCGCCCGTGCTGCCGTCGAAGACTCGAGCACAGCCGTCGCTTTCCCCTGGAACATAGTCATCTCCGCTTATCTTGAAAAAGGATACTGGCAAGATGCGATTTTTAGCTACGGCATGATGCTGGAGAGGGGAATCAAGCCAGATAAGTTCAGCATTTCCTCCGTTTTGAAAGCTTGTGGTGAACTTCGTGAGCTTGGGTTGGGGAAAGAAGTTCACCGCCATATAGGTTCCAGCGATTTGGAGTGCGATTTATTTGTTTACAATGCTCTCTTGGCTATGTACGCTAAGTGTGGAGCAGTGGATAATGCGAGGAAGGTGTTTGATGAAATGCCCGAACGAGACATAGTTAGCTGGAACTCCATGGTTCTGGGATATTCCTCCCGGGGAAGGTGGGACCAGACCTCTGAATTCCTGGAAAGGATGAGGCTTGAGGGTTTTGAGCTCAATTCTGTGACTTCTAACACTATCATTTGTGGTCTTGTGTATTCCAGCAATCATAGGGAAGCACTTACATTGATATCTCAGACTAGACAAAGAAAAGCCATTTCTACTGTAGATTCTGTCAGCTTGTTGCTTGGCTTGAAGGCTTGCTCTGTCATAAGATATCAGATGCAAGGGAAGGAGATTCATGGCTTGGCGATTCGAAGCAACTTTGATGAGCTCGAAAACATCAGCAATGCACTCATCACATTGTATTCAAAATGCCACAACATCGGCTATGCTCACATCGTGTTCCAGAAAAGCTTGGCTCGAAGCGTGGTTACATGGAACTCGATGATTGCCGCCTTTGCAGGAATTAACAACATTCATGAAGCAGCCTTGCTTTTTCAAGAGATGATTGGATCAAGAACACAACCAAGCCAAACGACCATTGTAACTATGCTAGCACTATGTGCTGATTCTGGAGATTTGTGGTATGGTACGCAACTTCATTGCTATGCAATCAGGCATGGTTTTGAGCATTATCTTCCCATTGCAAACTCTATTGTGGATATGTATTGTAAGTCAGGAAGAGTCTCAGTTGCTCACAAAGTCTTCAACATGATGGCAGGCCACGACAAAATCTCTTACACTACGCTCATTGCGGGCTATGCCTCACAACGAGAGGAAATTGCCATGCGGAAACTGATTAATGAAATGATTAGTCGAGGAATCGAACCAGATCAGATTATGATTGAGGTGATTCGTTTGGTTTGGAGTCGTCTCAGGAATCATGTTGGTGGTTTGTTTGCTTGGAACCATTCATCAGTTGCAGCATTGGTTCAGCATGGTTGATCTATTATGAAGAGAAGGATTGTTGTGGAGTAGGATTGTTCGGTCAGTGAGAGGACTTGAAGAAGTTGACTTAAAAATGCACTCCCCCAAAATTATGCCATCCAGTTTTTGATTTGGCAGTTGAGAGCCCAAGCCAGCAGGTTTTGATTGGTTTTGTCAGAATTTTGTGACCATTAATAGGCAACACCTCTCTCATTTCTTTCTATTATCATTTCTGAATATTATCTTATGCACAAAACTAAAAACAGAAAAATTTTCATCATTTATATTCCATCATTTTTGAGATATTCTTCTTCTTCTTCTTCTTCTTCTTTTGTTGAAATAAGGCACTAGCTCTTTTCATTACCGTAAAAATAGTTACAAGTCGCTAGAATTCAACATAAGAAAAACAGATGAAAGTAAAGTGGAGTAGCACCCAAAAATTAGCCTTGCTCAATTACAGAGCTTACATCACATTTAGTTCAAGAAATAACAAATACCAAAACAAAAAGCATAAATAAGTTGAAGGACAACTATTGTTGGACTCTATGAGCACAACGCCTCTTTGATATTATCGAGTTGTTTTCAGCTTTTAAATTTTTTAATCACACTCCATTTAATCCAACAACAACAACAATAACAAGCCTTTGTCCCACTACGTGGGGTCGGCAACATGAATCCTTTTTCTCCATTGTGTCCGGTTCAAAGTCAAATTCTCGTTTAAATCTAATAGAGAAAGATCACTCCATTTAATCCGAATAAATAAAATTCTTTTCTCACATTTAAATGCTTCAACTAAGTTAAATTCAATATGACATGCTGCACACTTATTCTGCTACTCTACTAATTATTATTTTAATAAAATTTTGAGTTTAAAATATACTCATATAAAATAAAATAACATAAAATTCTACATCATCAAATATACTCAGTATAAAGTCTTTTCTTAATACTATAACAGGTTGACCTAACTAACAAACAACACATCAAAGTGATTAAACAAACTAATCAAAACAACGTAAAACAATCATCGGCCCAATGAATTAAAAAGATTTATAGATGGTAGACATACAAAATTTAGCATGGTGATAACAATGCAGTCAAATTTATAACCTGTGTTTTCTAAATCAAAAAATACTTGAAGGAGGCTCTTTATATGAATAAGTGATTAAGTGCTTAATGTATGAAGTGTTGAACATAAAAATTTTATTAGATCATTACAATCCTTTTCCCTTGTTAACCTAGACATGGGAAGACATAGATATAAACTTTGTTGTAGGTCTACTGAGCTTTCTCATGATCATAATATAATATAGACTATATAGTTAGTAGTTTATGAATTAATAAAGAGTGTACATCATTTTTTTATGAGATAAACTCGCACGGTGGATCAACTAGTTCAACTATATATGGATATAATTCATAGATACGCAAAGTGCCCGTATGCATAATGCATGTTTAGGGCAACCAATTTACATTCAGATTAGGAAGAAAGTCTATGTGCCAATAGGAACCAAACTCACATTTAGCATACCTTTCCATCCTTTCGCAATACAAATGAACAATTTAAATTCTTAAAGGTCAACTTCAAATATGCATTCCTAAGTTTATTGGCAACTAGGAGAAACATACCACTAGAGGAATTCTCTTATAACAATAGCTATCAAGTGAACATTGGCATGACATTATTCAAAGTGTTGTATGAGTGAAACTGCATATCACCTTTTATTGGACCAAATGGAGAGGCCATGGTTGGTAGATGAAAAGACTAAGATGAGCTAAAAGTGACTTTGAGTGGTGCAAGATCAATAATGATAGCCCTCTGGGCCAAAACTTGAGGATGCTCAATTCAATCTATGCAATCAAGTTTTTCTTAAGGTTATTTATATGAAAGGGCTCAAGCGGTTTAATTAAATGTAGATTATTAAATTATGTTACATGTGATCATTCTAAATTACAAGTTGAGCAGGCCTCATAACCTATTGATTGATCTCAAATTTACAATGTGCTAATTTATATGATGTATCCCAAATTTAAGTTTTAAAGAGCTTTATGCTTGATTGAGTGCATATAATTTACAATAATATAGAGAAGCAAGGATAAATAAACTATTTCAAGAAAACTAACAAGAAAGCGACCCTTATGAACTATTTTCCCAAGCTAATGCAAAAAAATTGCATACAATATTGTTGACTCGATCAAACTCATTAGGTCACCACTTGGCTTGATCTATGAATTCTATATGATTATTACATATTAATAAATTTTGCTTAGCCTCATAAAAATTTTGCTTTTACAATCACACATGTTTCCAATTATGTTTAAGCATATCAAGCTATGTTCAGACATTTTAAATCAATTTGTTCATAAACCCCTGATGCATCCTTCCCAATTATGGTTCAACATTCTAAAAAAATAATAATAAATAAAATATAAATTTGGCTTTCAATTATTTTTTATAAAACTCTTTCATCCTTGAAAGAAATAATATTCTTAAAATTTATGCATATATCATTAAAGATATTTAAGTATTTGCTTTTTATTTTCAATTCTTCCTCCCATAAAGCATCTTATTTAGTTTGGTTTTACAAAAAATTCTTGACCATTTAAATTTTTTTTGGTTGTGAACATGTTTGTGTAACTAACTTGAACTTCATTTGATTATCGGGGTCCCTTTCTCACTAGTTTTCTTGAATATAATTATCTCACATGATCACTATGAAGAAGGCCTCATGTGATTCCATATATAGGAGTTATTAAAAATGAGTTGCCTTTTTTTTTTCCAAAAAATTTCTGATAGGAAATATTTGAGTTCGCAAGTAACCCTAAGGGAAATACTTGAGTCTACAAGCAAACCTAACAGTAATTGGTGAAAACAACGAGAAATACTGCTGATTTCAAAGAGAAATCAACAAGACGAAGCAGAAATTTCAGAAAATTTGAAGGAAAACACAAGGAAACTTCTTCTATTCAATCCACGAACAAGAAAAATAATACAAGATACAAGTTTCTTCAATTCGAGAGGAAGAAACAACTCTCCAAATCTCTGGTAAAGCCTAGAGCCCACAGAGCAAACCCTAGATCTCAAATCTCTCTTCCAATTCAAGATGAAACCCTAATCCTACCTATGGGAACTAATTAAAACAAAGACGACAAATATAAAATCCCTAAATAGCCCCTAATTCAATTTTTTTCTCCCAAAGCAACGTTTAATTAGGTTGTGGGCCCCATCTCTCCAACCGGCTTCTCTCTCTCTCTCTCTCTCTCTCTCTCTCTCTCTCTCTCTCTCTCTCTCTCTCTCTCTCCCCCTCCCCCCAGTTTCGCCCCATCCTCCTATACCAAAGAACCGGTCCAACCTGGCCCTAGGGCCAACCTAACAATTTCCTTGCTACCAAAGTGAGATATAAGAGTAACATGTGTGTGATCACCAACTATTCATTACCATTCATCCATATTTAAAGGATCAAAGAAAGAAGCTTGGAGTGGAGGATGGTGATCTTTTGGAGGAATCTTAGCCATTACTCTTCATGTCTACTTTAAGATGTAGGATCCTAACATATTAAGTAAATCACATTGCCTTGAATAATTGTCTATAATTGCTTAATTTATTTTATTTCCTTGTGTTGAATGTAAGTGATGGATGCCATGCCTAGAAGTGATGACAATCAAAGATTGTTTGACCATGTCATAAATATAAGCGGATGACATGAATAATATAAATTTATTTTGAGGATTGAATGATCGCATTTATTATTAATGCCAAGTCAGGTTATGTGTCCTCAATGTTTACTGAAGAAGATTGTGCATGTGTGACCCTATTATTTAATATTGTAGAATGGGATGTATTGATATGATATATAATATAATATGCTATATAAGAATATATAACATTTTCCCATTGAAATTATCTCATCATACTATTTATATGTCCATGTCATGAGTTGGCATATGATAGGGATGGGAATGGTAAGATGGTCTAGCTGAGGTGCTAGACTAAGCTAGCTAAAAGGGGCAACTTTTAGTCTTGAGGGTTTTTAAAATAGGCTTTGTTATGTAATCTATTACTAGTGAATTTTATCCAACCATAATGCCTACATATAATTGACTTGTTTCATATATTTCTTTTGTTACTTTATTGAGTTGTGTCATAATAATTTTACTCATCAATCTAGACTTATGTAAATTCATTACACCATTATTTATATTTTATTTGATTATGCTTATATTCTAAATTTGTTGAGGTTGATTTTCTTATTGTGTTCTATTCAAAACGAAGTGGATACTGCTAATGTAGAATCATCCTATGATGCACCGACACTTCTCCTCAAAGAGGCGTGCAGTGTCCGACACGTATTCGACACTCCTGCAACATGTGTCGGACACGCCGAAAACATGTTCGATTAAAAAAATATAAATGCAAATATTTTATGAATTTTTTAAATATAATTTCTTGTATTTAAAATTTATACTTATTTAAAATATAAAAACTAAATTTCTTATTTCATATCCATAACACCAAATCAATCGCCTGCACTTAGTACCTCATTCATCGAATATTTTCATTTTCATTTCTCTCGATGGCTGATAAACGGCATCGACGCCCGACTCTCGACATCCTAATATTAATCATTTTAGGCACAAATTCTATTTAAATGACTTATTATTTCTAAATTATTTTTAAAATTATACTTATTTAATTTTTATGCACTATTTTTAAAATATAAAAATTATAATACCGTATCCAACCCATGTCTGTGTCCTATATTTTCAATAATTGACGTGTCCCATGTCTGTGTCGTGTCCTATTTGTGTCGCTTTGTCCGTGTCTGTGCATATAGATCATCCATGATTGTTTGGGCAACTTTTGTTCAAAAACTACATGAGAGTTGAGAAGATCCATCATCTCTCCTCTTTCTATTAGAATTATGGCCCAAGTAAAACTTTATCAAAGCTTAAATTTACATCTTGAAATAGATTAAATTTATAAATAGTTATTAATTGAAATTTGAATTAATTTTAATATGAGAGTGCTAAAATTGGAAATGGTCAAATTGACTTAACTAATTTGATTTAGCCGAAATCAATTTGGTTGAAATTAGCCTTATGTGATTGAATTAGACCAGCTGAATTCATTTTAATGAGATTCAATTTAATTAAATCTGAGCTAATTCAATTCGAGTTGATCGAGCTTAGTTTAAATTAATTTAATACAAATGAAATCTTATGCATCCTCAATTTGAATATTTTTTTGCTTTTGCTGGCAAGCTTCCCTGTCTTCCAAGATCATGATAATTTAGAGAACTCTATTCACATCTTTATTAATTAATATTTCGGATCCTATTTCTAGTGTGATATCAAGTTTAGGTTACAAAATATTTTCCTAATCAACAATCTCAGTATTCCAAAGTAAGGTGTAAGTTCACTCATACCGCATCCATTTTGCATTAAATCAATCTTATAAGTCTAAATCCTTTTTTAAGAAATCATATAGGCTTCAGATGTAAGTCTGCTCTTACAGCATTAGTATATGTATATGTATATATATATATATATATATATATATATATATATATATATATATATAATTTTAATACATCAATTTTTTAAATATAAAATTAATTCTTCATTATGAAATTCACATCTTCACATGTGAAATTGAAATTGAGCATGATAGCAATAAAAGGTTCCTCAAAAAAATTTGATTGATTAATTTAGAAGAGTAGCATGTGAATGTTATGTACTAAGTGGCTATCTTTCTGCATGTACGTGCTTTTGGAGCTTTGTAAAAAGCAAGAATATTATCTTTCTTATTGATGGTACTTAATTGGAAAGCTTAATTATTTGTGATTAATGGCAATTAATGATGCTAGTGGACTATTAATTAATTGTGATTACTTTAATGCCATATATTCATTTGACTTTAAAGAATCATACTTTAAAACTGCATTAACAAAAGAGACGTAATAAAAATTGAATTTAAAAAAAAATCATACTAGCAAAAGCTGATAGCGTTTTCTATAAAACGCAAAGGAAGACTGCATTTTTAGAGAAAACAGAAAGATCAATTGCGTTTTTTGCTTTGCATTTTTTGCTTAAAACGGAATTTTTTTGCCAAAGCCGACCGACCCGCTCAGCTTGCGTTTTTGCACATATAGGTTGTAAACGATAACTTTTATTTACCTTCTATTAAATTATTTTTTTCTGTTAATAGTAAATTAAACATCTTAAATATATTTTTAAGAAGAAATTTATAGAAAAAAAGAAAATTTAAAAAAGTTATTTGAAGTAATTACGTGTTCTGTTAAAACACAATTTTCTTTTAGGTTTTCCATTATACTTGCAAAAGCTGATTGTGTTTTGTGTTAAAACTTCCAGATAAAATTAATGTAATTTTTTCATTATATTTTAACTATTTTATAAAATTAATGTAAGATATTAAAAAATTTAACATGATGAATATTTTAACTATTATATTTATTTTAAATGATGTATTTAATTAACTTAAATATAAAAATAACTTAAAATTATTAATTAATTATTATACATTTAAATATTAATAAAATATAACTTAAAATTTATTTATAAGATAAAATGGACAAACTCCTTCTCCCATTTGATTTCCCTCCAAAATTCCACTCCAGCTCATCAAAACTGACTCAAATAATTCCATAAGTTTCCTGGACTCTAGCCCAACCCAACCCAACCATTAGTTTAGCTCAAACGAACAGTGGTCCCCTCCCCATGTGAGAATGATTCCAAAACGTTTTCAGCTGAACCAAAATATTTCTTTGCTCCTAAACGGCCAAGGACAGATGGCTAGCATCCATACATTGCTTCTAAGTGTTCCTAGCCGTCTCTTTTTTAGTTCCAGTACTTTGAATAGGGCCAAACGACGAAAACCTTCATTCGATACTATCTCCAAAAACACTTATCTTCCAGCAACTCTAGCTTTTTCGTTTTGCCTCTCCAAGCGTTGCTCTATCTCTCCCAATTGTTTTCCTGGAGTTTGGAGCTTGCCGGCGATGAGATCGAAGATAGGCCGAGGCTAGGTCCATCCCAGTTGATCAAGTTCACCATCTAGGCTATATCCAAGCTTAAAGTCTTCTACAAAACTGTATAGGATCCTTCAACAATAAGAACGAGCACTCACACATCTCCTGAAGTTATCTCTAAGCAGGTAAAAACTTAGGTTTCTAAATAAACTTTTAAGCATCACATCAATGACCTTAAGAACCATTCCCGGCTCTTGAATAAACCCTATACTACCCCTGTTTAAAATTTCAAGCTATTTGATTCATAGTGTTAATCATTTTAAACCAAAACCCAAGTTTAGGGTTTGCTAGTTGACGGAGGAAGGAGATGACCCCACAACCGTTGATCTATCCTTTTTTTAGATCAACGATTGAGATGGCCTCGCATCTGTGATCTGCTTCATTCTCTTAGAATCATGGATCAGAAAAATCATTATCCGACTAGATCATAGCCTTTCATTCTAATCAGAGCAAATTGAATGGCTCAGATCTACACCGCGCTGGATTAATAAATCCAGTTAGCAAGCTATAGCTGGCCGTGTGATACAACCTTTCGCCGCCGTGTGGAAGGATTAGCCTCGTTAGAGCCATGTAAGCTGCGGTTCAATCCTTCGGGAATGGGAACCACGTGATTCATTCTCGACCGTCCATTTCAACATCAAGCTTGATTGGATGGTCCTAATGTTGTGCTGACGTGGTTTAGTAAACAATTGAATTTAGAACCTGGCCTTAGTCATCATTCCCGTATTGATTACAGATGATTGCAGGTGGCGCAATCATGAGCAATTAATGCACCGCTGGCTAATTATCATTTAAAATTTATTTTTAATCATATAAACTGCTTTAAACTTTAAAAAATTGTAGGAATTTCAAATCTTATCCAAATTTGACATATAAATACTTATTTCTCTTCATAATTAAATGTTCTTTATTTTAATAATTAAATTAAATTTATTTGATTAATATTTTAGTAATTATTTCAATAATATAGAAAAAAATAATTTATTTTTAAGTCAAAATATATAAATTATTTTTAGTCTGAAATTTGACAGAGGTAAATTAGAGTTTATTCTTGACCTTCCCTGATTTTTCCAAGGCTTTTTGATGCAAATCCTATTAGTTTGTGAATTTATAAAAATCATGGTTAAAGTTTGACCTAGGTTTTTGAAAAGTCACAACTAGCTCAATTAAATTCGAATTAATGCATGTTAGCACACTCTATGGAATCAGTGAAAGGATCTCTTTCACTTAAAAATAAATTCAACACATAATCATATTTAATTTGAGAGTAAATAGCTATTGTAATTCTCTGAATTTATGTGTATTGTTCTCAAAATAAGTATGATCATATGGATAGAGATCTATTTGGCAATATCTCTTGCATCATTCAATGATCTTGTTGGTGTTTGAAAGCAGGTTTTGAAAAGTTTAGTTTTCTTTGAGAATTTAAACTCATGATTCTAATCTCAAAATCGAATATGTCATTACGAATGATATATCGTCTTAAGAGGTGAAGATATCGTTCCTTAATGAATTCAGATAATGAGATTAAAAATTTCACCTTATCTATGACGTTCCGATTCAAGAGAGAGCAACATATAACCCCGAAGGGTTAACATGATGCTTTATCAAGTATCTAATCATAATAGCCTAGGGGAGGGATCATTATTTTCGCATTCAAAATCATGACGAAAAATAATATATCACCCCAAGGAGAGAAGATATCATTTACTATCAATTATTTGAAGGCGACGATAATGATCATCATTAATTCAATTTTCCCAAAGAAGACTAATTTTGAATTTTAGAAATCCATTTTTGAAAAATCAGTTGTGGGTTCTAAATCTCCTACGAGTGCAAGCCCTCGTAGTTAATTACATCGTAGGAGACCAGAGTCTCCTACGAAAACACTCGATTAAAATAACGACAGATATTTTATTTAGAGATTTTCTAGGAATGATATCAAAGAGCTGAAATTGAAATTTCAAATGGGATAGGAGTGAGATTGAACACTTATTTTGGAATCAAAGGAAGAAGAGTAGGGGACACTTTAGGATTCTGAAAATAATTCAGAAATGTCCCAACCTAAGCTAGGTGTTGGGCTTTAAATTTTAGATTGAAAGAGGATTTAATTTGAGTTGAGCATTTTATTAGAAATTTGAGATTATATTCCCGGATGTTAGGGTCTTATAACTTAAAATTTGCCCCATATCCTAGATCTAAATTTGGACACTGGAACACATTAGTCCAAACCAAACTAATGCAGTGTAAAACCTGGACTTACCCCGACCTCGATTGGGGAGCCAGCTAAACCACCTAAGCACTTTAAAACTATGAGTCCGATCTTTTGATACAGAGTGGTCATGGACGTTGTTTAAGATTGGTTGAAAGAGTTGGGGTCGACATTTAGAGTAGGCTCCTAATTAACCCCATGACTTATGTTGGGTGAAATGCTTAGACTAAAAATGCAATTAAAGATTTAGACACATTTTTTTAATTGATTTCTAATGCGATACATGCTGATTGACTTGATTAAAATGCATAAAATGGGATGAAGCAGTTTTAAAAAGGCTTTAAAATATATTTTATCCTAAAGATGCACAGATCCCCTTGGACAGAACTGTACCCTCATAGGCCAAGTGGTATGCTAGAACCCGCAAGCGGGGAGGTGCCTAACAAAAAAAAAGAATAATGCAGCAATTATGAAATGAGAACTCTCGGCGGTCCCGGACTTACTTCTTAAAAGCGTTAGAGTTTCTATGTTATCCTAATTTTTTTATTAAAATTTAAGTAGAAGAATTTTTTGGTGTCCTCACGAGCCTCTGATCGAATCCAGGCTAAATCTATAGAACGACATGCAATCTTAAAAAAAAACTAAGAAAAGCAGGCAACCCTATACACAATCAAATCAAATTAAAACATATTAAATAATTAAACTAATTAAATAAATGTCCATAGGCAAATTGCATTGCTTATTACAACCCAGATTTACAGAAATTAAAAGTGGCCGGGCACCACTAACAACAACTCGGATTCTAATTATAATACAGACGCAAGTGACTTTGAGTGAGATATTCTTTATCTTCAACTCCTCGGTCTTCTCCTCTTCGAGCTCCTTGGATTCTTCATGGCTGATACCCAGATGGAAAAGAGAACTCTTCCCTCGAGGGGGAGGTTACTCTTTCTACTTTGGGTAGTAAAGTGATCCAAATTTGGAGTTCCAAATGGATAAGGACTATCCCCCAAAGGGGTATCCTTTCCTCTTTGGAATGCAATCTTTGGATCTATGTATCCCAAACTCAAAGTGTTACTTTCACAACTCAATACTCAAATAAATTATATAAGTATAAAAATAAAAATTCTAGACTCTCCTGCAAGGTTATCCTAAGCATTTAAATATTAAATCACATCCCAAGCAGTTGTATATATGCAGAAAAGTAAACACACTTGTTCACGCTTTTTTTTATTTGGGGGCTAAGCAGCTGAAGCACCTATAACATTTATATTTAAAATTTATTTAGCCCCCTTTATTGCGCTGCATGAGCGTGGCCACCTGTAGAAAATCCAGGGAGCATCCAGATCGTTCCTAACCTAAGGGTAATCTAGTCGCCCATCACATCAATTCAAAGAGTGCAGTAAAAGTAAACAAACATATCAATCAATTTCAATCACAACATGCAATAAAAACTTGAAAACCCCGGCACACAGCAGAAAAGTAAACACCGGCCTAGCCTAGATCTAGAGTCGGTTGTCCTAGCAAACCATCTAAAGTGTGTGTAGTAGGCCGTGTGGCTAGGGTAGATCCTAAGCTGGGTAATCTATTAAAGTTGTTTAATGTTTGGGTTTGTTAAAGGTTAAAAGGGAACTTTATGTTCGAGTTTAAGTATTAATGAGTTAAAGTTTGATTTAAATGCATTTTAATTATTAAATGATTGCTATCTTTGTTGTTCACTGAGGCCATGAAGTTTATTTCACCTTCCTTGGGGCTAAGTTAATAGCCTCGTAGGCCTGGGTTACCCAGTAGCAATCGGGGTTGATTAAGTTGATTTAGTTTGTTAAAAATTAAGGATTAATTAATATTAATTAAGTCAATTAATTACTGATTTTAAAAGTTAAATTATTTTATATTTTCTATCAACAGGTTCGTGGTGTTGTGCCACCAAGCTCGAGGAACTAGGCCTCACTTAGCCCCGCAACCCGGAGTAGTCCATCCTAAAAATCTTGCTGATGTAGTTGAATTAAAGATTTTAATTTGGTTAAGTAATTAAAAGTAATTTATTTTTTATGTTTGACACTCCATTAAATCCATTCGTGGCGTTATGCCACCAGGCTCGAGGAACCAGACCTGCTTAGGACACTTCGCCCCGCAGCCCGGAGTAGTCCATCTAATAAACTACATCTTTGGAGTGGTTGTTATGTATTTGAGTGTTGGTTGAGTGTTTTATTAATCGAATCAAAGTTTTTTGGAATTTTGATGAATTATTGGATTTTTAGGATTTATTAGAATTATTTAATTATGTTAATTAAAGGGGGCCAAAAGTTGACTTTTTAATTTAAAGTTAATTTTATAAGTTTCAAATTTTTAATAAATATTAGACCTTATGATGAGTTGATAGACTATTAGCACACTCAATTTGGAGATTTCTATGAAAAGTTATGATTTTTTGAAGTTTAGGCCGAGATTTGAACTACAATTGACCGAAAAGTTGACTTTTTGACTTTGACTAGATTTTAGAGGTTTGACATTTTTAAAAAATACTAGACCTTAATTGGAGTTGATAGACACTAAGTTTGTTTAATTTGGATTTTTCTGTAATTAGTTATGAATTTTCAAAGTTTCTCTAATTATTGGAATTTTAAAAATTACTTAATTAATAAGGTTTTGATCATTTTGACTCAAACTCATCCCAAACTACCTAAAATCACTCCCAAAGGTCAGAGATGACCCATGATAGTGTTTCCAAGTGTTTAGAAATTATTTGGGATTTTTAATAATTTTTAATTAATTAATTTAATTAATTATTAATTTTCAATAAAAGTCAAATTAAAGTTGAATTAGGAGTCCAGTCAAGGGGCTTTTACTTTTTCTAGGTAGAGGGCTAAGTTCTGGTTAATTTGATGTATTATTCGTAATTTTTGGACTTAATATGGATTTATTATATTTTTTTGAAGTTTCTGGGCCCTTAAGAGGGCTGAAACTTTGGGTAATTAATTTTTTAACCTAATGACCTCTAAATTTAATGAAATTTAAACCTAAGGTACTTGATGTCACTAAGTTTTTTTTGTTCAATTTTCATCCCTATTGGGTGTGTGTAGAATTTTCGAGGAATTTTCTAAGTTTTCTAGACTTTTCCTTAATTATTTTCCCTAGGTGTCTCTACTATTCAAATAGGCTTGAAATTTGGTGTGTCTAACCCTGATACATGTGCAATCATACCACACAAATTATGCAACCTAATTCCACAAAAAATGGAGTTATGAATTTTCAAAGTTTTGGGTCAAAAATGGACCCATTACCTTAAAAATTCACATCACAGCAATTCAATGGGTATCTAAACCTAAAAAAATTATACTGCATACCTAAGATACCCAAATACCGTCCACCAAATTTTGGAGCTCAATTGACCACTAGATTGTGAGAAAATCACAAAATACCGATTTCAAAGGAACAGAAATATCTCACAATCCAGTTATCAAATTAACTCAAAATTAATTTTAATAAATACTAGGGTAAATTATCTTTCCAACGAGCCCAAAAACACTTAATTTGGTGGAGAAATGAATTTACTATGAATTTTAAAAGTTATGATTATTTTTTTAAATTTTTAAGTCCATTAATAACCGGTGCCAATCATTGGCAATGATCGGCGCCAAAACGGCGGCGGCGTGTGGCATTTTGACATGCAAAGTGCTATTTAAAATACTCATAACTTTCAAAATACTGGTCAAAATTTAATGAAATTTGAAACATAGGCTTATGGGAACATGAGCTTTCATTGCCTAGAGTTTGGAGACCCCATGCAATGAAATTTTTGAGCAGTTTTAAATTAAAATTTAAACATAAAATGAGCATAACTTACAATCTAACAGTCGGATTTTTGAGATCATAGGCTCATTGGAAAGCTACAGTGATCCTCTACAACTTTGAAGAAGACACCAAGAGCTAGATCTTTTTGGATCGAAAGTTTTGTTGGAAAATCTGCTTTCCCACTCTAGAATGCTCTCTCCTCACTAAATAGTGATTTGAGGCTTGTAAATGATGGGAAGAAGCTTGAGAAAGCTTTGGAGATGGATGGAGAGGATGGGGAAAGCTCTAGGAAGGTTGGAGGCTGCTGGAGAGTTGGGGGAGAGTTGAGGGAGAGTGAATAATGAATCAATTCTCTTAGGTTAGGTTTCTCCCACCTTAACCCTTGGCTTTTGGATTGGATGGTCTTGATTTATTTGGAGGGAGTTTGGATGCATGACAAGTGTCCCATAAGCTACCTAAAGCTAGGGAATAGGGTTGGTGATGAGTGTGACCTCTCTTGGTCCATGGGAAAGGGGACCACAAGCCTTTTCCCCCATTTGAATGAACCAATGCTTGGTTTAGTTTAGGGTGTTGTATTAGGGCTTCTTAAGAGAGAAAATGGGTCACTTTCTATCAGGTTTGAGCAGGTTTTAGATTAATCCATGGATTGCCAAGGTGGCTTGGTGATGTGGCCATGATTTGACCTCTTTCCATAGGCTTAAAGGGGTTTGGAGAGGGTTTTGACTCCTCCAAATAGGTTGACCAAGTCAACCCAAGGGGGAGCTTGACTTGGAAAGCTTTGGACATGTCAAGGGTATCCAATTGAATGATTTTGAGGGATTGATTTGATTTAAAATGGGTTCAAGCATTGAAATTGACCTTAATGTAGGTTAAAGGTTGATTTGGTCAATCATGGTTGACTTGGTCAACCTGGTCAAACCATGGGTTGACTTTGGGTCAAAAGGTTTAAATGAGTATTTTGAGATCAATGGAGGTGGTTTCATATATTGGTAAGGTCATTTGGATTGAAATTGACATTTGAAACCTTAAGGGGCATTTTTGGTCAACCAGGTCAAACCAAGACATGAGTTTGGGTCCAATGTATTCCTAATGATATTTAGGATCCATTGGAATATGTTTTGAATGTTGATATGGAAAGGTCACGTTGAACTTTGGGGAAAAGACCAAGAATTCCTATAAAGGGCATTTTGGTCATTTTGACCCCTGGTCAACACTGGGTCAAACTGAGTCCAGTAAAATATAATTTATTGGTCAAAAGGTCATAACAAATGTCATGGATGTGGTTGAAAGATTTGGAAGGCGTCCCAAGGTCAAAGTCCACCGGATGGCAAGTCTAGTGGTATAGACTGTAAATAACTGAAGGCTTTGCAGCCTTTGGGAAAAGATTCAGTTTCTGGGGTTAGAAGTGTCGGATTGAGTTCAAATTTGGAGGGTTGGTCCTAGAGACATGTCTGGACGATATGCAATTAACGGATCATGATTTGGAGGTCACTTGACTTGGTTTCTAGGTGACAAAAAGTTCATCCAAAAAGGATTTCAGGACCTAGGTCCTTGACCTTGAAGGTTTGATTTGGAATATTGGATTTGGGTTGGATTTAAGAGTTAAATGATTGACCTTGAACCATCCATATCAGTAGAAATCAAATAAAAGATTGAAATTAATTGGATATGATTTGGAATTTGATTGAATGTTGATTGAAGGCTAGATTAAAGATTTAGTTGAAAGGTAGAGCTGGGTTTGATTGAGTTTGAATTGGGTCTTTATTAGGACCTTTATGACTGAGGGGTGAACATTCCCCATCATTAGGTCACTAAAAAGAAATCCAAGTAGGTCCTAGTGACCTCATACACAATTAAGGTCAACAAATGGACCCCCAATATATGTAGTAGAATGAAGTTCTAGTATACATATTGGTGTTGACCGAATTGAAAGGATAAAGTTTGAAACTTTGATTCTAAGGGAAGAAGAGATCTAACCCTAAAGAATTATGTAGGAGGTAGAACTAGAGTGGTGCCATAAAGGGCATTATCCACTACTAATGATTCTGATCCTAGGAAAAGGCATTACCTATCCTAAGGAAAAATAAAGGTAGAAGGTAGAACTATGATGGTGCCCTGAAGGGTGTTATTCACCACTAGTGATTCTAATCCTAAGGGAAGGAGTCACCTAACCCAAAGGAAAAGAAAAGGTAGAAGAGCGTTATCCACCGCTAGTGATTTTAATCCTAAGGAAGGGGAATACCTAGCCTTAAGGAAAAGTGGGTTGATTGATCTTGTAATGGGGTCAAGATAGGCCTGTCATAGAGGACCGGCTGGATGAAATATGCCCACCATAGAGGGTCGAAGATCATGTGATGGGGTCAAGATATGCCCACCATAATGATCGAAGCTGGATGGTCGTATGATGGGGTCAAACATGCCCACCATAGAGGACCGACTGGATGACCATGTAGTGGGGTCAAAATATGCCCACTATAAAGAGTCGAAGATCATGTGGTGGGGTCAAGATATACCCACCATAATGATCGAAGCTGGATGATTGTATGATGGGGTCAAACATGCCCACCACAGAGGACCGACTGGATGACCATATAGTGGGGTCAAAATATGCCCACTATAAATGGTCTAAGATCATGTGGTGGGGTCAAGATATGCCCACCACAATGATCGAAGCTGGATGGTCGTATGATGGGGTCAAACATGCCCACCATAGAGGATCGGGTTGAATGGTCTCATTATGGGGTCGAAATATGCCCAACACAGAGGACCGGGTTGAATGACCTTGTGGTGGGGTCGAAATATGCCCAACATAGAGGGTCGAATGATCATATGATGGGGTCAAAATATGCCCATCATAGAGATCGGGTTGAATGGTCTTGTGGTGGGGTCGAAATATGCCCAACATAGATGACCGGGTTGAATGACCTTGTGGTGGGGTTAAAATATGCCGAACATAGAGGGTCGAATGATCATATGATAGGGTCGAAATATGCCCATCATAGAGGATTGGGTTGAATGGTCTCGTGGTGGGGTCGAAATATGCCCAACACAGAGGACCGAATGATCATATGATGGGGTCGAAATATGCCCATCATAGAGGATCAGGTTGAATGGTCTCATGGTGGGGTCGAAATATGCCCAACGCAAAGGACCGAATGATCATATGATGGGGTTGAAATATGCCCATCATAGAGGATCGGGTTGAATAGTCTCGTGGTGGGGTCGAAATATGCCCAACACAGAGGACCAGGTTGAATGAGCTTGTGGTGGGGCCGAAATATGCCCAACACAGAGGGTCGAATGATCATATGATGGGGTCGAAATATGCCCATCATAGAGGATCGGGTTGAATGGTCTTATGGTGGGGTCGAGATATGCCCAACACAGAGGACCGGCTGGATGACCATATAGTGGGGTCAAAATATGCCCACTACAGAGGGTCGAATCTTAAGGAAAGGCAACACCTAACCTTAAGGGGGAAGGGGACATGAAGTGATTGATTGATGATTTTTTTATTTTATTTGATTTGATTTTTTTGAGTTTGGAGAGGCAATTTTGATGTTTAATTTGATACACATTAGGCATGGTACTTGTTGAAGAGCTGCCCCAATGTTAAAGCATCAAGTGGTATCCTTTAAAATTGGTTAATTGACATGAGTTTTACTCATAGATCGTTTCTAAGGTGAACAATCCAGTCAACATTGATTCAAAGTTTCCATCGATCTCATGGCGGACTAAAATTGGTCTCTAAAGGACTACAGCAAAGTCTCCTTCTTGGGAGCTCCTGAGGTGACACAATTTATCACGATCTCGAATCATATGTGACTTATGTAATTTCAAATTTTGTTGAGTTTGAAAGCAATATTCTTTGAGGCCCTCGAGCTTCTTCAATTGGAGTCGGGCACTCTACTCAGTTGTGACTCAATTTTGAAAAGTAATTTCCAACGATGTAAAACACTCCTCTACATGAGAACAATCTTGGACCCAACATAGAGTGTTATTTTACGAAGTGGATCTCAAAGGAAACAATGCATGCGTTTAAGGACTCATATATTTCCCTCAAGAATGAGATTTTGATTCTTATCAGGAGTAGAAGATTCATTCTTTTTAATGAAAAATTTCCTCTTATCCATTTGGACCCTATCAGAACGACAAGTGGGAACAAATTCATACGTACAGTGAGAAGTAGAGTGACTCCAACTATCCCAAAAAGGGCTAAGGGTTTGGATTTTGTTAACCCTGATTAAGTTTCATAGAAAATGAACTAGGATTCTCCCTTGTATATTTTTAAATTAAAATCAATTTCAAAAGGATTAAGTTGGAGAGAAAAAAATTTAATCTTTTCAGTTTTCTTGCAGGACTCTTTTTGTATTTGATAGACTGTCCACGCATGACGATAAATCTAGATTCAAGATTTTTCAAAGTCAAGCTATTAAAGATGATCGGGCCCTTTGAGATTTAAGGATTTAAAAGAATAAAACCTCTTTTCTTTTCTTTTTGTGGTGCACTTTGCGCATTTTTTTATTTTTCTTTGGCGCACTTTGTGCATCTCTTGATTGATTTTTTTCTTTGAATTTTGGCGCACTTTGCGCATCTTTTAAATTTTTTTTTTAACAAGAGGCTTCACTTTTTTCAAAACCTTAAAATGATTGTTCTCCTTTTTTTTACAAGATTATATCTCATGTATAAGAGAAGAACACTTATTCTCTTATACAAGGAAGAATAATCCTCAATGTAGACCCAATATTTTGATAAGAGTATCAACTTAACTTGAAAAATCATCGAATAGATTTAAAGCTTGCAAGAGACGCCTATTAAGATAGAAAATTGCGAGAAGATGGAGAAGATTTTTGTTTCAAAAACCAACTTAAATTTGACACAGATTTTAATTCAACAATCAAATTGACCCACAAAAAGCGGTGGGAGGGAGGGGCTTTTAAATATTTGATGGAGTCAACTACAACTCTCTCCTATTTTTAATTTAAAGTAGAGGTCAATTTTCATTTACAAGATGAATCAATTATCTTGAAAATCTGGACCCAATACACTTGAGGAATGATATGTTTTCCTTAAAAGTTGTAAGTCTAGGTGGCAAAACCCTATCAATATAGAATTATATTTCCATAATATCTTAGAAGAAAGAGACCGTTGTAGGGTCTGCACTACCCCTAGCTAGTACTGCATCATTTTAATCTAAAGATCTATCATGATAGGACCCCATTTAGAAGTTAAATTTAGATGGTGTCACAATCTGATAAGACTTCGGATCTTTCATTATTCCCCTCCTTAATTACTAGCGACCTAGCAATTAAGAGAGTGCACCCCGGGCGGTTTCAATTCTATACCTCCTCCTCTATAGATGTAGTGGAGCACGTATAGTAACATGACCTAACATCATCTAGTAGAGTGGATGGGTCATAACCCTCAATTGGCGGCCTATAGTTTATTGTTGGTTATTGCTTATTTCTGGTTTGATAAATCTTTTCTGTGTAGTAGTCAAAAGGGCACGATGGGGATCACACTATCATTCTCACAACCTCCCTCCATTGAGTAACAGGAGAAGGGTGGAAGTGGCTTCCACCAAAGAGGGGGTAAGTGAGAGGAGCAATGAACTCTCTATTGGCCTCAAATTTGACTTGCTTTAAGCTTCCAACTTAGCAATTTTTCTAGCCTTAACAATTTTCTTTTGACTCTAAGCAGGTAGTTCTTCTACAGTCGCACTGCTGCGTAATGAGAAGGTAAGCTTCCCAGCCATTTGAATATGTTCGATTTCCTAGAGTTAAGGAAAGGTGACTTGAATCAGTTGATTTGAAGTAGAATTTGAATCTTGAAATTAATAGATTTTCTTTAAATTTTGAAACTCAAGATGTTCAGTTTTCACCCAACATGAAGGTTCACAAAATTGACAAGAAAATCTCAAGAGTTGAGCTTAACCCTCTTACTCCACGAGCTAACTTGGGGTGAAATATCAAAGCTTTGATTTGAAGTTAAAATTGAGATCGAACTTGATATTGAAATTGAACGAATATTCTTCAAAATTTGAAGCTCAACATGTTAGATTTCTCTTGAACATGCAGGCTTACAAAATTGACATGAAAAATCCCTAAGATTAGTCTTGACTCTTTCATTCCACCAATTGACTTGGGATGAAATGTCAAAGCCCAAATTTTGCTAGAGGAATTTGAATTTTGGAATTGAAATTAATAGATCTTCTTCAAATTCTGAAACTCAGCATATTGAGTTTCGTTCGAATATGCAGGTTTATAGAATTGACATGAAGATCCTAAAAGTTTGGCTTGACCCTTTTGCTCCACTAAATAACTTAGGGGAAAAAATGTCAAAGCCTAAATTTGGCCAGAGGAAATTGAATATTAAAATCAAAATTCAAAGATCTTTTGTATGTTCTAAAACTCAGCATACTGAGCTTCGCTCAAATATGCAGGTTTACAAAACCTAAATAGGGATCTTAAAAGATTTGGCTTGACTCTTTCGCCTCGTCAAGTGACTTGGGGGAAAAATGTCAAAGCATGAATTTGTTAGAGGATTTGAAATGAGAGGAATTGAATTAGAACTTTTGAAATGAGTTTGAGAAATCATAAATGATTTTGAGAAGTTTGGATCATTATTGTATATGCTGAGCTACAAGGAGATATTACAGGGTAACACATGGCAATGATATCCAAAATTGACTCTGATCATTTTGATAGGAAATTGGGATTCAAATTTGGAATTGATGGATTTTCTTCAAATTTTGAAACTCAGCATATTGAGTTTCACTCAACATGAAGGTTTACAAAATCGATCAGAAAATCTAGAGGATTGGGCTTGACTCTCTCATCCCACCAATTAACTTGGGGGTGAAATGTCAAAGCCCGAATTTTGGTAAAGAATTTGAAGTTTGATTTTGAGACCAAAGGGTCTTCCGTAGAATATGAAACTTAGCATAATTGAGATTTGTTTGAATATGCAAATTTGCAACATTTATAGGAAAATTTTAAAAGATTTGGCTTGAATCTTTTGCTCTAACAACTCACTTGCAGGCAAAATGTCAAAGCTCAACTTAGATAGGGGTTTCCTCGTTCACCAATCGTTTTTGACATATATTTTTCTCTTTTATGTTGGCCACACTCACCCAAGGGAGAAATGTGTAGAGGGACCAACGAAAGAAAGGTAGTCAAAACTATCGATGTAATAAAATTTTGCTATTATTAAAGATGGAAAGATAGATTTAGTCCAGCCGTGGTCGCCATTTTTTGTTGGTGTTTGAAAGTGGATTTTCAAGCTATTTGATTCATAGTGTTAATCATTTTAAACCAAAACCTAAGTTTAGGGTTTGCTAGTTGATGGAGGAAGGAGATGACCCCACAACCGTTGATCTATCCTTTTTTTAGATCAACGATTGAGATGGCCTCGCATCTGTGATCTGCTTCATTCGCTTAGAATCATGGATCAGACAAATCATTATCCGGCTATATCATAGCCTTTCATTCTAATCGGAGCAAATTGAATGGCTCAGATTTAAACCACGCTGGATTAATAAATCCAGTTAGCAAGCTATAGCTGGCCGTGTGATACAACCTTTCGCCGCCGTGTGGAAGGATTAGCCTCGTTAGAGCCATGTAAGCCGCGGTTCAATCCTTCGGGAATGGGAACCACGTGATTCATTCTCGACCGTCCATTTCAACATCAAGCTTGATTGGATGGTCCTAATGTTGTGCTGACGTGGTTTAGTAAACTATTGAATTCAGAACCTGGCCTTAGTCATCATTCCTGTATTGATTACAGATGATTGCAGGTGGCACAATCATGAGCAATTAATGCACCGCCGGCTAATTATCATTTAAAATTTATTTTTAATCATATAAACTGCTTTAAACTTTAAAAAATTGTAGGAATTTCAAATCTTATCCAAATTTGACATATAAATACTTATTTCTCTTCATAATTAAATGTTCTTTATTTTAATAATTAAATTAAATTTATTTGATTAATATTTTAGTAATTATTTCAATAAAATAGAAAAAAATAATTTATTTTTAAGTCAAAATATATAAATTATTTTTAGTCTGAAATTTGACAGAGGTAAATTAGAGTTTATTCTTGACCTTCCCTGATTTTTCCAAGGCTTTTTGATGCAAATCCTATTAGTTTGTGAATTTACAAAAATCTTGGTAAAGTTTGACCGAAGTTTTTGAAAAATCACAACTAGTTCAATTAAATTCGAATCAATGCATGTTAACACTCTATGGAATCAGTGAAAGGATATCTTTCACTTAAAAATAAATTCAACACATAATCATATTTAATTTGAGAGTAACTAGCTATTGTAATTCTCTGAATTTATGTGTATTGTTCTCAAAATAAGTATGATGATAGCCTTAAATTGGATAGAGATCTATTTGGCAATATCTCTTGCATCATTCAATGATCTTGTTGGTGTTTGAAAGCGGGTTTTGAAAAGTTTGGTTTTCTTTGAGAATTTTAACTCAGCATTCTAATCTCAAAATCGAACATGTCATTACGAATGATATATCGTCTTAAGAGGCAAAGATATCGTTCCTTAATGAATTCAGATAATGAGATTAAAAATTTCACCTTATCTATGACGATCAGATTCAAGAGAGAGCAACATATAACCCCGAAGGGTTAACATGATGCTCTATCAAGTATCTAATCATAATAGCCTAGGGGAGGGATCATTATTTTCGCATTCAAAACCATGACGACAAATAATATATCACCCCAAGGGGAGAAGATATCATTTGTTATCAATTATTTGAAGGCGACGATAATGATCATCATTAATTTAATTTTTCCAAAGAAGATTAATTTTGAATTTTAGAAATCCATTTTTGAAAAATCAGTTGTGGGTTCTAAATCTCCTACGAGCGCAAGCCCTCGTAGTTAATTACATCGTAGGAGACCAGAGTCTCCTATAAAAACTCTTGATTAAAATAACGGCAGATATTTTATTTAGAGATTTTCTAGGAACAAAGAGCTGAAATTGAAATTTCAAATGGGATAGGAGCGAGATTGAACACTTATTTTGGAATCAAAGGAAGAAGAGTAGGGGACACTTTAGGATTCTGAAAATAATTCAGAAATGTCCCAACCTAAGCTAGGTGTTAAGCTTTAAATTTTAGATTGAAAAAGGATTTAATTTGAGTTGAGCATTTTATTAGAAATTTGAAATTATATTCCCGAATGTTGGGGTCTTATAACTTAAAATTTGCCCCATATCTTATATCTAAATTTGGACACTGGAACATAGTAGTCCGAACCTAACTAATGTAGTGCAAAATTTGGACTTACCCCGGCCTGGATTGGGGAGCCAGCTAAACCACATAAGCGCTTCAAAATCATGAGTCCGGTCTTTTGATGCAGAGTGATCAGGGACATTGTTTAAGATTGGTTGAAAGAGTTGGGGTCTACATCTAGAGTAGGCTCCTAATTGACCCCTTGACTTACGTTGGGTGAAATACTTAGACTAAAAATACAATTAAAGATTTAGGCATATTTTTTTTAATTGATTTCTAATGTGATGTATGCTGATTGACTCGATTAAAATGCATAAAATGGGATGAAGCAGTTTTCAAAAGGCTTAAAAATAGATTTTATCCTAAAGATGCACAGATCCCCTTGGACAGAACTACAACCTCATAGGCCAGGTGGTCTGCCAGAACCCACATGCGGGGAGGTGCCTAACAAAGAAAAAGAATAATGCAGCAATTATGAAATGAGAACTCCCGGCGGTCCTGGACTTATTTCTTAAAAGCGATAGAGTTTCTATGTTATCCTAATTTTTTTATTAAAATTTAAGTAGAAGAATTTTTTGGTGTCCTCACGAGCCTCCAATCGAATCCAGGCTAAATCCAAAAGTATGACATGCAATCGCCAAAAAAAACTAAGAAAAGCAGGCAACCCTATACGCAATCAAATCAAATTAAAACACATTAAATAATCAAACTAATTAAATAAATATTCATAGGCAAATTGCCTTGCTTATTACAACCCAGATTTACATAAATTAAATATGGTTGGGCACCACTGACAACAACTCGGATTCTAATCTGAATACAGATGCAAGTGACTTTGAGTGGGATATTCTTTGTCTTCAACTCCTCGGTCTTCTCCTCTTCGAGCTCCTTGCATTCTTCATGGCTGGATACCCTAATGGAAAAGAGAACTCTTCCCTCGAGGGGGAGGTTACTCT
Organism: Dendrobium chrysotoxum; assembly: GCA_019925795.1. NCBI lineage: Eukaryota > Viridiplantae > Streptophyta > Magnoliopsida > Asparagales > Orchidaceae > Dendrobium > Dendrobium chrysotoxum. The sequence continues at coordinate 154,372 of CM034309.1, read as the reverse complement.
TTCCACTTTGGATAGTAAAGTGATCCAAATTTGGAGTTCCAAATGGATAAGGACTATCCCCCAAAGGGGTATCCTTTCCTCTTTGGAATCAAATGTTTGGATCTATGTATCCCAAACTCAAAGTGCTACTTTCACAACTCAATACTCAAATAAATTATATAAGTATGAAAATGAAAATTCTAGACTCTCCTGCAGGGTTATCCTAAGCATTTAAATATTATAACACATCCCAAGCAGTTGTATATATGTAGAAAAGTAAACACACTTGTCCACGCTCTTTTTTATTTGGGGGCTAAGCAGCTGAATCACCTATAGCATTTATATTTAAAATTTATTTAGCCCTCTTTATTGCCCTACATGAGCGTGGCCACCTGCAGAAAATCTAGTGAGCATCCAGATCGTTCCTAAATGGACCCATTACCTTAAAAATTCACATCATAGCAATTTAATGATTGTCTGAACCTAAGAAAATTATACTGCATGCCTAAGATACCCAAATACCTTCCACCAAAATTTGAGGCTCAATTGACCACTAGATTGTGAGAAAATCATAAAATACCGATTTCAAAGAAACAGAAATATCTCACAATCCAGTAATCAAATTAACTCAAAATTAATTTTAATAAATACTAGGGTAAATTATCTTTCCAATGTTATAAATCTGGTTTTGATGATGACAAACATGTTTCCAGTGTATTTTGCTTGGCTAATCTGTTTCAGGCACAAAAGACCGCGAGCCACTCAAGCCAACTCAAGATCGGGTCCAAGTATGTCAATTATATGATTTTTCTTTTTATTGAGTCAATTGTAATGTAACTGATTCCCTAGCTAAGTAACCTTGCACACACACACTCAGGGAGAGAGATTGAGTGAATTAGAGTTTCTGTTAAAATTTTGTTCAGATCGTCTTGGACGATCTCCACATCGTCCTGGATGATCCAGCTAAAACAGAAACCCTAATTAGGGCGACTAAGTTAAGAGGGTCTGATTGAGCAGATCGTCCTGGACAATCTCCGGATCGTACGGGACGATATGCCCAAATCAGAAATTCTCAGCCGCTAGATCAAGTTAGGCAAGTTCTTATTTTTAGATACTTGGTCTGATCGTCCCGTACGATACGTGAATCGTCCCGGACGATCCAGTACAATCATGCCTAATTTAATCTGGTAATTAAGGAAAGCAATTTATTTTTGGTTGATACGATCATATCGTCCTGGATGATCGCAGGATCGTCCCGGACGATCATGATCGTTTAGTGCATTTCAGCTGTACGACCCGAACTGTGTTCAGGACGATTTGGGGCCTTTTTGAACTAATCGTACCGGATGATGACCCTATCATCCGGGACGATCAAGTCATTTTTTGGTCGTCCAGCACATATTTCTCTGGACGACCCGAACTGTCTTCTGGACGATTTCCCTCAATTTGCACTAATCGTCCCGGACGATCGCAGGATCGTACGGGATGATATGAACAACTTTTTCTACTGATCGTCCAGAAGAGCCTAATCATCCAGGCTGAAACAGCTGAATTTGAACTGATCGTACAGGACGATCTACCGATCGTGTTGGACGATCTTGGCCTACCAGTTGAGATTTAGGGCAAATTTTAAGCCCTCCTTTAAAAGAACTTTTTCCAATTTTTGGAAAAATCTTTTGCTGCCTTCCTTCCCTGAGAAACCCTAGAGAGAGAGAGAGAGTTGGGAGAGAGAGAGAAGATCTTGTGAGGGGGAGTTAGTGAGGGATTCACTAAGGTTGCTCCGAGCACGGATCAGAGTCGTCTTCTCCGCTCGTCGTCTTTCGTCTAGTCGGTGTTCGTCATGGGAGGATCATTCGTAAGAAGATCCGGGGTTCTCTGCCCGCTTCAGGTGGAAGCAAAAGGAGTTCGAAGGTTCTCTGCCTGCTTCAGGAGGAAGCGAAAGGAGTTCGAAGGTTCTCTGCCTGCTTCAGGAGGAAGCGAAAGGAGGTCGGGTTCTCTACCTCACCGTGTGGTGAAAAGGAGGTTTTTGTACAGGCTTCTCCGCCTTGCTGTGGGAGCAAAAGGAGAGACACTTTTGTTTAGTGCAATACCCGGAGGGGAGGCTCCGGGGAGTGGACGTAGGTCAAGTTGACCGAACCACTATAAAATCTGGTTTGCTTTTCTGATTTAGTTTTGCACTTTACTTTTCTTATATTAACTGCTTGGATGAATATCTGTGGTTGATCTTTTTATCGTTGTTTTAATTCGTTTTCGCTACACGTTATAAAAAGATTTTCATTGTTATCGTGAAATTTTTAAATAACCAATTCACCCCCCCCCCCTCTTGGTTAGCCTCGGGACTAGTTCACTAGGGCTTAACATCCCTATCGAACTTTCAAGTGGTATCAGAGCGGGATTCAAAATTTAGGTTTAAAAACTTTTGAATTTGATCCATGGCTAACTGTAATAATCGTAATACTGCTGAAGGATATTCTATTACAAGACCACCGTTGTTTGATAATATTCCTTTTGATTTTTTGGAAAACACGCATGTCTACTTTTCTACAGTCTATTGATTATCGCATGTGGATATTAGTTAAGGACGGATACGAACCACCTTTTAGACTGATTAACAATGTGAAAACTGAACTGCCTTTTACTGATTGGACGTTTGATGATCGTGATTTAGCACAGTTAAATGCAAAATGCTTGAACTGTTTCTTTTGTGCTTTAAAATCTGAAGACTATATGCGTGTTTCTACTTGTACAACGGGAAAGGAAATCTGGGATAGATTATGCATAACATACAAAGGTACAACTGAAGTCAAACAGTCTAGATTAAACATCTTGTTACATGATTACGAACTTTTTTGCATGAAACCTAGTGAGACTATTTCAGAAATGTACACAAGGTTCACTCAGATTGTTACCTCTTTGCATGTTCTAGGTAGAGAACTTACTAACTACGAAAGAGTGAACAAAATTCTAAGATGTTTGCCTGCTTCTTATGATGCTAAGATTACTGCTATTACTGAATCTAAAGATTTAAACACTTACTCTATTGACAGCTTACTTGGATCACTTATTGCTTACGAGCAAGGGGTGAACCAAAGGCAACTTGATGCAGGTGAACGCAAAAAAGAGAAGACAGTGGCACTAAAGGCCAAGGATTCAGATGCTAGCACTTCCGGGTCTGATAGCGATGATGTTGCCTTAATCACAAGGCAATTCAAAAGCTTTCTAAGGAAGAAACATAAGAACTATCAAAAGTGGAACAAGGGTAAGTCCAATAAAAATTTTAAGAGTTCATCTGAATCTGTTTGTTTTGAATGCAGGAAGCCTGGACACATAAAGGCTGAATGTCCTACACTTAAAGCTCACCCAAGCAAGGAGAAGGGTGAGGAGAAACCAAAGTTCAGAAAGGACAAGAAGCGGATTCAGAAGGCGTTCTGGGCAGACTCTGCATCCGACTCTTCTGAGACTGAAGCTGAAGAGGAGGAAACAAACTTGTGTCTTATGGCTGATGATCACCCTGGTCAGTCGGATCAGGAAGAGGTATGTGAGCTTACCTACGATCAATTATTTAAAGTTTCTGAAGGAATTCATACATCGTATAGGAAGCTTAAGAAAACTCATGCAAGTTTGAAATTAGATTACTTAACTTTGCAAAAAGAGCATGATTCTGTAGTTAAAGATCATTCCACACTTAATTCAAATCACATGTCTTTGCTTGATGAATTCGATGAGTTGAATAAAAAATATTTTGATTTAGTTTCTGAGCATGATTCATTGAAAACTACGCATGTGGACTTAGAAAGAGCTTTTAAAGAAGTAGATACAATGGCATGTGAAGTAGAAAATAGCAAGGGAACCTTGAAATTTGAAATTGCAAGTTTAAAGAAACAAAATGAGTTATTGAAAGTAAAGATCAGTGCTTTTGAAAAGAATAAAACACCGCCTACTTTTGAACAGTTTTATGCACCGCCACCTTTTGAAAAATCTGTTGCAAGTTCTTCAAAGCATGTTTCATATACATCTAGGAAGAGGCATTATCATCCACGTAGATTAGTTAACCCTTTTTCCTGGTGTTAGATGTTTTTCATGTGGCATGTTAGGACATATTTCTCACACCTGCACTGTTCACCGTAGTACACATTGGGTGTGGAAACCCAAACTGCCTGTTTCACAGCACAGCACGCATGTATTGCATTCTTCTTTTCATAAGAAGGAACCCAAACCTGTTTGGGTTCCTAAGATTGACGTTTGATACTTTTGTAGGTGTGCTCTCACACAATACCTCGTGAGAGCATGTGACTGGAGATGCAAATCAGTTCATTTCACTGGAGGCCAGAGCTGGAGGCAAGGTTACACTTGGAGATAACACCACCAGGAAGGTGGTAGGCACAGGTATAATTGGTGATTCAAAAAACTTTATGATTGATAATGTTTTGCTTGTAGATGGACTGAAACACAACCTGCTAAGCATTAGTCAACTCTGTGACAAGGGATACAGCATCAAATTCCTGCCCACTGGCTGCATTTTAAGCTTAAATGATGAAGTTATTTTGCAGGGGCAAAGGATCAACAACGTCTACAAGCTGGATGTAAGCAGCATTAAATCTGATAATTCAATTTGCTTAAAAATTGCTACTGATGAGTCTTGGTTATGGCATAGGAGATTGTGTCATGCCAGTATGAAAACCCTTAGGAGAGTCACCCAAAAGGACTTAGTTAGAGGTGTGCCCAAGCTTAAGTTCACTAAGGATCACCTGTGTGATGCCTGTTAGTTGGGGAAGCAAGTCCAATCCTCTTTTCACTCTGTTAAGGACATTAGCACCTCTAGACCTTTAGAAGTTCTTCACATGGACCTCTTTGGACCCATTAGCACTGCCAGCTTAGGGGGGAGAGTCTATGGTTTTGTGATTGTAGATGATTATTCGAGGTTCACTTGGGTTAAGTTTTTGTCACATAAATCTGAGTCATTTGATGAGTTTAGATCCTTCTCTACTTGGATTCAGAAGAAGTTAGGATGTGAGATTATTACCATCCATAGTGATCATGGAGGGGAGTTTGAAAATAAAAGATTTGGAAGTTTTTGTGAGGATCATGGGATTAGTCACAATTTTTCAGCTCCTAGGACCCCTCAGCAGAACGGGGTAGCTGAAAGGAAGAACAGGACCTTAGTGGAAGCCGCTAGAGCCATACTTGCCGAGTATTCACTTCCAAAATACTTTTGGGCTGAAGCGGTGAACACTGCTTGTTATGTGCTGAATAGGGTGAATGTGAGAGTCAAACTGAACAAGACACCTTATGAGATCATTAAGGGTAGAACTCCAAATCTGTCCCACCTCCATATCTTTGGCTGTAAAGTTTTCATTCTGAACAACGGGAAGTCACCCTTAGGAAATTTTGACCCCAAATCTGATGAAGGAGTGTTCTTAGGATATTCAAGTGTGGGGAAATCCTTTAGGGTGTTCAATAGGAGGACTTTGGTGGTGGAAGAAACAACCCATGTAGTGTTTGATGAATCTGATCCTAAGGAGTCTAGATCTGAAGTAGAAGATGAAAAGATTATTGAGGTTACCCAAGGAGTTGGAAATACAAATTTGGAGGAAAGGGTAGAACCTCAAACCGAGTTGCCTAGAGATTGGAGATATTCTTCGAGTCATCCTAAAGAACTGATCTTAAGAGACCCTTCTGAAGGTGTTAGGACTAGGCATGGACTTAGGAAGGAAGTAAACCATTCTGCCTTTATCTCAATGACTGAACCCACCAACATCAATCAAGCCCTATCGGATGAATTTTGGATTTTAGCTATGCAGGAAGAATTGAATCAATTTGTAAGGAATGATGTTTGGGAGTTAGTAGAAAGACCTAAAAATCAAAGTATTGTGGGAACCAAGTTGGTCTTTAAGAATAAGATGAATGATTCTGGTGTGGTGGTGAGAAATAAGGCAAGATTAGTGGCTAAGGGGTATAATCAGGTAGAAGGGATTGATTTTGAGGAGACTTTTGCCCCTGTAGCTAGATTGGAAGCCATTAGAGTGCTACTAGCCTTTGCCTGTTATAAGGGATTTAAGCTGTTTCAAATGGATGTTAAGAGTGCCTTTTTAAATGGGGTAATTAAGCAGGATGTCTTTGTAGAACAACCCCCAGGTTTTGAGAGTTCCCAATATCCAAGTCATGTCTATAAATTAAAAAAGGCCTTATATGGATTGAAACAGGCACCCAGAGCTTGGTATTAGAGGCTTAGCACATTCCTGTTAGAAAGAGAGTTTGTTAAGGGGAGCGTAGACACCACCCTTTTTCTGAGGAGATTAGGGGATGACTTACTCATTGTCCAGATCTATGTTGATGATATAATTTTTGGATCTTCTGATAAATATTTATGTGAAGAGTTTTCTAAAACGATGAGTAAGAAGTTTGAGATGAGTATGATGGGAGAATTATCCTACTTTTTGGGGTTTAGCATAAGGCAAACGGATGATGGAACATTTCTCAATCAATCAAAATACACTAAAGATATTTTGAAGAAATATGAAATGGACAAAGCCAAGCCAATCAATACTCCCATGCCCTCCTCAGTTCAGTTAGATAAGGATTCAAATGGAAAATCTGTTGATCAGAAGAAGTATAGAGGGATAATAGGTTCACTGCTTTACCTGACTGCTAGCCGACCTGATATCATGTTTAGTGTCTGTCTTTGTGTTAGGTTTCAGGCTGATCCTAAAGAGTCCCACCTGACTGCTGTTAAGAGAATTCTTAGATATCTTTTAGGAACCCCAAACCTAGGAATTTGGTACCCTAGGCACAGCACCTCTTTTGAGATCATTGGATATTCTGATTCTGACTTTGTGGGGTGTAGGGTGGATAGGAAGAGTACTTCTAGGACTTGTCAATTCATAGGACAGTCGTTAGTCTCCTGGTCCAGTAGAAAATAGAACTCAGTTGCACTTTCCACTGCTGAAGCTGAGTACATTGCCTTAGGAAGTTGTGTGGCCCAAGTTCTTTGGTTGAAGCAACAAGTCTTGGATTTAGGAGTACTTGTTGGCACAATTTCTGTTCTGTGTGATAATACTAGTGCCATCTGTATCTCTAAGAATCCAATCCAATATTCTAGGACCAAACACATTGATATTAGGTATCACTTCATTAGGGACCATGTTACAAAAGGGGATATTGAGCTACATCACGTAGCAACTGAAAATCAGCTGGCTGACATATTCACTAAACCACTGGCCTTTGACTTATTCAGCATTTTGAGAACCAGATTAGGAGTGATTGATATAAATGCTTGATTCTGATGACTGCTGATTTATGATTGTTCTGATTGGTATTCTGATTTCTGTTAGTTAGTTTTCGTATTCTGATTTCTGATTTCTGTTAGTTAGTTTTTGTATTCTGATTTCTGATTTCTGTTAGTTAGTTTTGGTATTCTGATTTTTTATTTTTGTTAGTTAGTTTTGGTATTCTGATTTCTGATTTCTGTTAGTTAGTTTTGGTTGGATTATTTGCTTTCAATTGATTTTATGTCTTCTGCTGATTTCTGTGTTAGCCTTACTATTAGTTTGATTTGAGTATTTACTTTGCTGTGATTTTCAACCTGTTTTTATTTACTGGTTCATATCTTGCACTTAATATTTTATGCTTTTCAAGATCTGATCACCGCTCACTACTTCTGATGATCTGAATTTTTGACTGGGAGTTTTTACCTTGTTTTGGTTTGGAAGCTGGTAAGCAGTGATTGACTTCGTTGAATCTATTAAAGAGAAGAAACATTGATAATTGTTTCTCTTCCTCTAACTCCTTTACTGGTGTGTAGTTTCTTTTGAATAAAAATTCTCTTCAAAATTAAAATGTTAGTTTTTGAAATAGAGATTATTTTATCTTCCTACAGTAATCTGCCTCATATCAATAGTGTTTTTCAAAGTCTTGAGTCATTAGTTTGATTTTCTAAACCAAGTGATTGCATTTATCATATGTTGTATGGCTTTTATTTTGTGAATCGTTCTTCCTTACTGCGGAGAGTCATCTCCTATGTCTGGAAGATAATCTCACAGTTGAGACTCTTTAATGATTATGAAAAGGAGAAGCTTATAAAAGATGCGCAATGCGCCAGATAATTTGAAAACGAGGCATAAAATGAGCCCAAAACTGAAAAGATGCGAAATTGCCAAATTGGATACACAAAGTGTATCAAAAATCAAAAAATGCGCAAAGCGCCAACCAATTTGAAAAAGAGGCACAAAATGAGCCCAAACCAAGCTTTCTTCCTTTTCAGATTATTAAATGTCTTAGAAAAATCTGTGCGCCACTTAATATTTTCAAAAGCTTGAGTCTTGAAAATCCCGATTTCTGATTTTTTTACTTTGTAACACTATTATATCAGATATTTTTCTGGAACGAGGCTTGAAAGGATTTCTTTTCAAATCTAATGTCTTTTATTCTGAATCAGATTTTTGTTTTGAAAGAGGTTTGCATCGATAAGGTGCCCGGGGTCGGAGCTACGAACGTTGATTATTTCCAACCTTTTCTGGATTTCACCGTGTCAATCGTCCTGTCATTAGTTTTCGAATCTAAAGTCAAGGAAAAAATTCTGATTTTCTCGAGCAGCTTAATCAAAAAAAAAATGCTCTTATGTGTTTTTGCGGTCAGTTTTATTCATCTTTTTATTATTTTGATTTCATGGTTGTGTTTTTGGGATCCTGATCGATCATCTTCATCCTTCATCCTTTTTTGCTTTTCTTCACATCGTCCTGGACGATACACCGATCGTCCTGGACGATCCAAAAATTATCCTAGACGATTCATTCAAAATCATACCCACTGCTTCTGCTGCTGAAACTACCCCAATTATTGGTGATCGTCCTAGACGATCCTTACATCGTCCTAGACGATATGATCCATATCTTCCTGATCTGATCAAACGGCTGACATTGCACCAATTATTGCCCATCATCCTGGACGATCCACCTCATCGTCCTGGACGATCCACGTGTCAGCCGCTGGACGATTGGAATTCAGCCCGTCCGACATATTTATTGCATATCGTCCCGGACGATCCACCTAATCGTCCTGGATGATACTTTTCATCAACGGTTGTCCAGCCTGACTCCTCGGGATGATCGCCTGTGTCTAATCGTCCTGGACGATCTTGGATCGTCCTGGACGATCAGACCGCCTTTTTGACCAATCGTCCAGGACGTCATAAATGACCACATCGTCCCGGACGATCCCGCGATCGTACGGGACGATCAGTCCGTTTTCTATTTAAACAGCAGTTTTCTTCATGTTTTTCACATCATTTTTCCTCCACTTTCCTTCTCCTTTCCTCCTCTTTGGGTTCCTAATGGCTGGTGGTAAAAGATCTCGTCAAAAGGGGGCCAGTTCGTCACGAGGACATGTCGATCCTCGCTTCCCAAATGCAGCCGATCAGGCGGCTTTCGAATGCTATTGTAATGTGGGGATCACGCACTCCAAGATTGTCAATCCCCGCACTCTCATGTATCCCATCTTAGATTTGTTCGCACACACCTCCCTCACCTTCATTCTGACCTTAGCCTTTCCCTTCAATCTGGAACTCCTTCGAATCTTCTTTGCCAACTTGCGTATTTCTGCGGACTATTCCACTCTTCGATCCTACGTAAATCAACGCCCCGTGGAACTCACGACCCACGATTTTCACAATATCCTCAACTTGTCTGTCACTGGTGACAAAATTCACACGCTTATCACCGATCCTGACTATGATTGGAGTGTCGCCAATCACTTCCTTTGCAATACCAACGCACCCTATCACAAAAATGCTTGCACTTCCCTTCTCAAGGACGCCCGGACCATTCAGCATGTCCTTCGTTCCTCCGTCATTCCAAAGGCGGAGGATCGGATTCACATTACCCCGCTCCTGTCCTTGACCACCTACTACATCATGGCCCGTCGAGAATTTAATGCCTCTAATCTGATCATCCGATACATAGAACACCTCACCACCATTAGAGATCCGGGCCACAGGCGTCGCCCAAATCTAGCTTTAGGTCATCTTATTCACTATGCCTTATAGATAAAATATGACCTTCAGTATCCTGTCCCTCCTGATGTCCCTCCTTCCTTCTTCACAAACAACTCATTCCACGTCCTACACAGCACCCGCCTACATCCAGAACCTGCCTCGGATGTTGAGGAAGAAGAGGAAGAGGCTGCTCCAGTTCCTGCTGCACCAGAGGCACCTGCACCCCTTTGCATTGCCTCTCCTTTTGACCACCTGGTGTAGCGCTTCGACCAGTGGGAGGCCCATTTTGACTCCTACGTGGTTTCCCAGGAGCAGCAGCACAACAAGGACATCCAATGCTTCGCGGACTATGCTGCGCAGCAGCAACAGCAGCACGACCAGGACATGGCCTGGTTTGGAGCTCACTTTCAGGCCATTCACCATTACTTCTACCCTCCACCGCCACCTCCTTCTTCCGATCAGGATCCGCCTCAGTTTTAGTTTTCTGTCGTGTAGTTGTTCTATTTATATTTTATTTTATGTTTTATTTCCGTGTTATGTTTTTCCCTCCTCCTTTTTGTGATGTCAAAAGGAGGAGTCAGTTGTAGCGTGTCTGTTTCTCAGTTGTAGCGTGTCTGTTTCTGGTTTATGAGTCATGGTTCCTGTATTGTGTTAATTGTTAAATGAAAATTTGGAAAAATATTTGTTGTGTTTGATCTCCTAGTTTACTTTTATTTTCAGACTACTTTACAAATGTTTGCCATCATCAAAAAGGGGGAGATTGTTGCAAATCTGGTTTTGATCATGACAAACATGTTTCCAGTGTATTTTGCTTGGCTAATCTATTTCAGACATAAAAGACTGCGAGCCACTCAAGCCAACTCAAGATCGGGTCCAAGTGTGTCAAATGTATGATTTTTCTTTTTATTGAGTCAATTGTAATGCAACTGATTCCCTAGCTAAGTAACCTTGCACACACACACTCAGGGAGAGAGATTGAGTGAATTAGAGTTTTTGTTAAAATTTTGTTCAGATCGTCCTGGATGATCTCCACATCATCCTGGACGATCCAGTTAAAACAGAAACCCTAATTAGGGTGACTAAGTTAAGAGGGTCTGATTGAACAGATCGTCCTAGACGATCTCCGGATCGTCCGGGACGATATGCCCAAATCAGAAATTCTCAGCCGCCAGATCAAGTTAGGCAGTTCTTATTTTTAGATACTTGGTCTGATCGTCCCATACGATACGTGTATCATCCCGGACGATCCAATACAATCATGCCTAATTTAATCTGGTAATTAAGGAAACAATTTATTTTTGGTTGATACGATCATATCGTCCTGGACGATCGCAGGATCGTCCTGGACGATCATAATCATTTAGTGCATTTCAGCTGTACGACCCGAACTGTGTTCAGGACGATTTGGGGCCTTTTTGAACTAATCGTACCGGACGATGACCCTATCGTCCGGGACGATCAAGTCATTTTTTGGTCGTCCAGCACAGATTTCTCTGGACGACCCGAACTGTCTTTTGGACGATTTCCCTCAATTTGCACTAATCGTCCCGGACGATCGCAGGATCGTACGGGACGATATGAACAACTTTTTCTACTGATCGTCCAGAAGAGCCTAATCGTCCAGGCTGAAACAGCTTAATTTGAACTGATCGTACAGGACGATCTACCGATCGTGCTGGACGATCTTGGCCGACCAGTTGAGATTTAGGGCAAATTTTAAGCCCTCCTTTAAAAGAACTTTTTCCAATTTTTGGAAAAATCTTTTGCTGCCTTCCTTCCCTGAGAAACCCTAGAGAGAGAGAGAGTTGGGAGCGAGAGAGAGAAGATCTTGTGAGGGGGAGTTAGTGAGGGATTCACTAAGGTTGCTCCGAGCACGGATCAGAGTCGTCTTCTCCGCTCGTCGTCTTTCGTCTAGTCGGTGTTCGTCGTGGGAGGATCGTTTGCAAGAAGATCCGGGGTTCTCTGCCCGCTTCAGGTGAAAGCAAAAGGAGTTCGAAGGTTCTCTGCCTGCTTCAGGAGGAAGCGAAAGGAGTTCGAAGGTTCTCTGCCTGCTTCAGGAGGAAGCGAAAAGAGGTCGGGTTCTCTGCCTCACCGTGTTGTGAAAAGGAGGTTTTTGTACAGGCTTCTCCGCCTTGCTGTGGGAGCAAAAGGAGAGACACTTTTGTTTAGTGCAATACCCGGAGGGGAGGCTCCGGGGAGTGGACGTAGGTCAAGTTGACCGAACCACTATAAAATCTGGTTTACTTTTCTGATTCAGTTTTGCACTTTATTTTTCTGATATTAACTGCTTGGGTGAATATCTGTGGTTGATCTTTTTATCGTTATTTTAATTCGTTTCCGCTGCACGTTATAAAAAGATTTTCATTATTATCGTGAAATTTTTAAATAACCAATTCACCCCCCCTCTTGGTTAGCCTCGAGACTAGTTCACTAGGGCTTAACATCCCTATCGAACTTTCATCCAACGAGCCCAAAAACACTTAATTTGGTGGAGAAATGAATTTACTATGAATTTTGAAAGTTATGACTATTTTTTTGAATTTTAAGTCCATTAATATTCGGCGCCAATCATTGGTAATGATCGGTGCCAAAACGGCGGTGGCGTGTGGCATTTTGACATGTGAAGTGCTGTTTATCAACCACCTATCCATGCCATCACTAACCCCGTGCCGTCCGATCAAGAAAGATAGATAATGGGACGGCCGAGATCGATCAAGGTCGTTTAAGTTTAAAATGAACTACAAAATTAAAATACTCATAACTTTTAAAATACTCGTCAAAATTTAATGAAACTTGAAACATAGGCTCATGGGAACATGAGCTTTCATTGCCTAGAGTTTGGAGACCCCATGCAATGAAACTTTTGAAAATTTAAACGTAAAATGAGCATAACTTATAATCCAACGGTCAAATTTTTGAGATCTTAGGCTCATTGGAAAGCTGCAGTGATCCTCTACAACTTTGAAGAAGACACCAAGAGCTAGATCTTTTTGGATCGAAAGTTGTGTTGGAAAATCCTCTTTCCCTCTCAAGAATGCTCTCTCCTCACTTAAATAGTGATTTGAGGCTTGGAAAAGATGGGAAGAAGCTTGGGAAAGCTTTGGAGATGGATGGAGAGAATGGGGAAAGCTCTAGGAAGGTTGGAGGCTGCTGGAGAGTTGGGAGAGAGTTGAGGGATAGTGAATAATGAATCAATTCTCTTAGGTTAGGTTTCTCCCACCTTAACCCTTGGCTTTTGGATAAGATGGTCTTGATTTGTTTAGAGGGAGTTTGGATGCATGACAAGTGTCCCCTAAGCTACCCGAAGCTAGGGAATAGGGTTGGTGTTGAGTGTGACCTCTCTTGGTCCATGGGAAAGGGGACCATAAGCCTTTTCCCCCATTTAGATGAACCAATGCTTGGCTTGGTTTAGGGTGTTGGATTAGGGCTTCTTAAGAGAGGAAATGGGTCACTTTCTATCAGGTTTGAGCAGATTTTGGATTAATCCATGGATTGCCAAGGTGGCTTGGTGATGTGGCCATGATTTGGCCTCTTTCCATAGGCTTAAAGGAGTTTGGAGAGGGTTTTGACTCCTCCAAATAGGTTGACCAAGTCAACCCAAGGGGGAGCTTGACTTGGAAAGCTTTGGAAATGTCAAGGGTGTCCAATTGAATGATTTTGAGGGATTGATTTGATTTAAAATGGGTTTAAGCATTGAAATTGACCTTAATGTATGTTAAGGGTTGATTTTGTCAACCATGGTTGACTTGGTCAACCTGGTCAAACCATAGGTTGACTTTGGGTCAAAAGGTTCAAATGAGTATTTTGAGATCAATGGAGGTGGTTTCATACATTGGTAAGGTCATTTGGATTGAAATTAACATTTGAAACCTTAAGGGGCATTTTTGGTCATCAGGTCAAACCAAGACTTGAGTTTGGGTCCAATGTATTCCTAATGATATATTAGGATCCATTGGAATAGGTTTTGAATGTTGATATGGGAAGGTCATGTTGAACTTTGGGGAAAAGACCAAGAATCCCTATAAAGGGCATTTTGGTCATTTTGACCCCTGGTCAACACTTGGTCAAACTGAGTACAGCAAAATATAGTTTATTGGTCAAAAGGTCATAACAAATGTCATGGATGTGGTCGAAAGGTTTGGAAGGCGTCCCAAGGTCAAATTCCACCGGATGGCAAGTCTAGTGGTATAGGCTGTAAATAATTGAAGGCTTTGCAGCCTTTGGGAAAAGATTCAGTTTCTGGGGTTAAAAGTGTTGGATTGAGCTCAAATTTGAAGGGTTGATCCTAGAGACATGTTTGGACAATATGCAATTGACGGATCATGATTTGGAGGTCACTTGACTGGGTTTCTAGGTAACAGAAAGTTCATCCAGAAAGGGTTTCAGGACCTTGATCCTTGACCTTGAAGGTTTGATTTGGAATATTAGATTTGGGTTGGATTTAAGAGTTAAATGATTGAGCTTGAACCATCCATATCAATGGAAATCAAATAAAAAATTAAAATTAATTGGATATGATTTGAAATTTGATTGAACGTTGATTGAAGGCTAGATTAAAGATTGAGGCCTCGTTTGGTTCCCAACGCCTTTTTTCCCTTTTTAAACGGAGGTTCTAAGAACGGGGAAGCAGAACCTCGATTTCTGCTGGGTAAAACAGCAACAGTAACGCCGATTCTGACCAAAAATGGCATAATTATGCCAAACCAAACGAAGCCTGAGTTGAAAGTTAGAGCTGGGTTTGATTGGATTGAATTGGGTCTTTATTAGAACCTTTATGACTGAGGGGTGAACATTCCCCATCATTAGGTCACTAAAAAGAAACCCAAGAAGGTCCTAGTGACCTCATATAAAAATGAGGTCAACAGATCTTATCCCTGTTTATTGCACATATTTCTTTGTATTTATATATCGTAAGTTCATAGGTCACTATGTGACCTATGGCTTTAACATTTTAATACAATCATTCCATAGAGCATTATGATACTTTCTATTTTTATTAATTGCTATGATGTGATTGGAATGTGTGTACAAAAGGGTTAGTAAATATTGATTGTAAGCCTATTGAACTTTAGTGACATTAATGATAATAATTAGGATTGTGTCTTAGTGAACTTAGTCAAATCTTAGGATTCACTATACACATTAAAAACAACAACAACAACAACAGCAAGCCTTTATCCCACTACATGGGGTCGGCTACATGAATCCTTTTTCTCCATTGTGTCCTGTTAAAAGTCAAATTCTCGTTTAAATCTAATAAAGAAAGATCATTTCTAATATTATCTAACCAATTCTTTTTAGGTCTACCTCTACCTTTTTTAACATAAGTCAAATCTAAGGCCTCTACTTTCCTAACCGGGTCATCGGGAGGCCACCGTTTTATGTGACCAAACATCTAAGGCGACTCTCTCTAATCTTATCTTCCACTGGAGCTACTCCAACCTTTTCACGAATATGCTCATTTAGGGATCCTATCTCTAAGGGTAAAGCCACTCATCCACCTGAGCATCCTCATCTCTGCAACACTTAACTTAGAATTATGCTTCTCTTTTAATGGCCAACATTCGGCACCATAAAGCATTACAGGTCTCCCCACCATCTTATAGAATTTTCCCTTAATTTTGAGGGGTACTTTTCTATCACACAATAAGCCCGATGCATTCCTCCACTTTAACCATCCAACTTAGATTCTACTGATAATATCCCCATCTACTTCACCATCACTCTGAACAATAGATCCAAGATATCTAAAACATGTACTCTTATTAATGACTTGATCGCCCAAAGTCACAATCCCCTCAATAGGTCTATTATTACTAAAATTACGCTTCATATATTCCGTTTTAGATCTACTCAAGCGAAAACCTTTAGACTCTAAGGTTGACCTCCACAATTCTAGTTTACCTTCAACTCCCTCTCTAGTCTTATCAACAGGAAGAATATCATCAGCAAAAAGCATACACAAAGGTACATCCTCTTGCAAATGTCTAGTGAGAACATCCATGACTAAAGCAAAAAGATATGGGCTTAAGGCTCATCCTTGATGTAATCCAACCGAAATAGGGAAATAGTTAGTAAAACCACCTTGTGTTTGAACACAAGTAATAGCTCCTACATACATATCTTTAATGATTTGAATATAAGCATTATTAACTCCTTTCTTTTCAAGATCTCTCCATAGCACTTCTCTTGAAACTTTATCATATGCTTTTTCTAAATCAATAAATATCATATGTAGATCCTCCTTATTCTCTCTATATTTCTCCATCAAACCTCTTAATAAATGTATGGCTTCCATAGTAGACCTACCCGGCATGAATCCAAATTGATTTTGAGAAATATTAGTATCACGCAGCAACCTATGCTCCATAACTCGTTTCCATAGTTTTAGAGTATGGCACATTAACTTAATTCCTCTATAATTTGCACAATCTTGTGCATCACTTTTATTCTTAAAAATAGAAATTAACACACTCATTCTCCATGCATCTGGCATCTTTTTAGTCTTCAAAACAGTATTAAAAAATTTAGTAAGCCAAGAAATTCCCTCATCTCCTAAGCATTTTCACACCTCTATTGGAATATCATCAGGTCCAACAGTTTTTCCACCCTTCATTTTCTTTAAAGCCTCTCTAACTTCGGTTTTACTAATACGCCGATAAAAACAGAAATCTTTATTTTCATTTAGGGTGCTAAGGTCACTACAGTCAATTTTATTTTCACATTCATTAAAAAGTTTAGCAAAATATCTCATCCACCTTTGTTGAATATCATCTTCTAAAAAAAGTATTTTATGATCTTCATCCTTAACACACTTCACTTGAACTAAATCCTTACTACTCCTATCTCTTTATTTGGCTAACTTATACATATATCTTTCTCCCTCCTTAGTATCTAATCTATTATATAAAATACTAAAAGCTAAACTCTTTGCATCGCATATTACTTTCTTAGATTCCTTACGTGCCTCTTTATATATTTTTCAATTATTAGAATTTTTATAATTAAACCAATTTTTATAACAAATCTTCTTATTTTTAATCTTTTCTTGCACATTTGGATTCCACCACCAACTATTTTTACTATTTGAAGCTTTTCTCTTTGAAACTCCAAGCACATCTTTTACAATATTCTTAATATCACTAGCCACTTTTTCCTACATAACATTAGCATCCTCATGCACAGATAAAATCTTAAGATCTAAAATCTTACTCTCAAAAATATTTTTATTAATATTCTTTAAATGCCCCAATCTAATCCTAGAATATCGTTTTACTTTATTTGTTATTTTCTGTCCCATTATCTTCAAGTTCAAAACTAATAAACGATGTTGGGTACATAAATTTTCACTCGGAATAACTTTATAATCTTTGCAATATAACCGATCTAATTTTCTTATAAGAAAATAATCAATATGAGTTGTACTATATCCATTTTTATAAGTAATGAGATGTTCATTCCTTTTCTTAAATAAGGTATTAGCAATTAAAAAATCATAAGCTAAATAAAAATCTAATATAGACTTACCACCTTCATTTGTCGTTCCAAACTCATGGCCACCATGAATGCTTTTAAAATCATCTACCTCTCTACCAACATGTCCATTTAAATCTCCTCTAATAAAAACTCTTTTTTCGAGAGGTATCTTTTGTATTAATTCTTCTAAGTCATTCCAAAATTTTAATTTTGAACCCATATCCAAACTCACTTGAGGAGCATAAGCACTTATAATGTTAATAATCTTAGCATCAATAACAATTTTTAAAGCAATAATTCTATCTCCAATTCTATTAATATTTATAACATTATCCTTCAAACTCTTATCTAAAATCACGCCTACACCATTTCTAGTACGACTCCTACCCGAATACCAAAGTTTAAATCCTAAACTATCAATCTCCTTAGTCTTCTCTCCAACCCATTTAGTTTCCTGGATGCACAGACTATTTATTTTCCTATGAATCATAATATCTATTAATTCCATTAATTTTCCTGTAAGGGAACCCAAATTCCAAGTTCCTATTCTAATTTTAGTTTCATGAACTAGTTTCTTTGCCCACATCCATCCTTGATGTGGGAACCCTTACCTATTTAATATTGCACCCACGCGGCGGTGCAGCAGCCCTTGCACACTTATCGTTGTATTCAGGTCATACAGCGCGTCGCTTCCAGGAGATGCCCTAGCATTAACACAATTTCTTAAAAGATTCATGTCATTATTATTCGACAAGTTTTACGCTGGCTGTCGACTACCTAACGCAACCCTCCACTTTTCTCATCCAGGACTTGGGACCTAGCAACGACAGTGTTGAAAATCACAGAACTTTCATAAAATTTGAACACAAGATCTTGGGTAAGAAACCAAGGAGCTTCACCACTCATCCTCCAAGGAAGAGCTATTCACTATACACATCCATTTTGCATAATACCTTAAACATACAAAACTTAGTATCATATACCTCATGATCAAATTCATCTTGATTTGACATTAATTGACCTGATAACAATGATTAATTTTAATTAACGCTTTATTAAGGGTTTAATTTCAACAAATTTAAATAAATAATATCAAATTCTCAAAATTTAAAATTAACTTCAATCAACTTCAAATAAATCACACAATCATAAAAAAGATAAATCTAAATTAAAATTATATTAAATTTTTATTAACACTTAATTATGAAAGTTTGAAAGGGATGTTAAGCCCTAGTGAATTAGTCCTGAGGCTAACCAAGAGGGGGGGTGAATTGGTTATTTAAAAATTTCACGACAACAATGAAAAATCTTTTCGATACTTAGCAGCGGAAATAAGTAAACAAGAACGAAAAGATCAATCACAGATATTCACCCAAACAGTTAATATCAGAAAAGTAAAGTGCAAAACTGAATCAGAAAAGCAAACCAGATTTTATAGTGGTTCGGTCAACTTGACCTACGTCCACTCCCCGGAGCCTCCCCTCCGGGTATTGCACTAAACAAAAAGTGTCTCTCATTTTGCTCCCACAGCAAGGCGGAGAAGCCTGTACAAACACCTCCTTTTCACCACACGGTGAGGCAGAGAATCCGACCTCCTTTTGCTTCCTCCTGAAGCAGGCAGAGAACCTGACCTCCTTTTGCTTTCTCCTGAAGCAGGCAGAAAACCTTCGAACTCCTTTTGCTTCCACCTGAAGCGGGCAGAGAACCCCGGATCTTCTTGCGAACGATCCTCCCACGACGAACACCGACTAGACGAAAGACGACGAGCGAAGAAGACGACTCTGATCCGTGCTTGGAGCAACCTTAGTGAATCCCTCACTAACTCCCCCTCACAAGATCCTCTCTCTCTCTCCCAACTCTCTCTCTAGGGTTTCTCAGGGAAGGAAGGTGACAATTGATTTTCCTTATTTCAAGAAAAAGTTCTTTTATAGGAGGGCTTAAAATTTGCCCTAAAACTCAACTGGTCGGCCAAGATCGTCCAGGACGATCGGTATATCGTCCTGTACGATCAGTTCAAATTCAGTTGTTTCAGCCTGGACGATCTGGCTCTTCTGGACGATCAGAAGAAAAAATTATTCATATCGTCCCATATGATCCTGTGATCGTCCGGGATGACTAGTGCAAATCGAGGAATATCGTCCAAAAGACAGTTCGGGTCGTCCAGGGAAACCTATGCTGGACGACCAAAAAATGGCTTGATCGTCCAGGACGATAGGGACATCGTCCTGTACGATTAGTTCAAAAAGTGCTCAAATCATCCTGAACACAGTTCGGGACGTACAGCTGAAATGCACTAGACGATCATGATCGTTCGGGACGATCCTGCGATCGTCCAGGACGATATGATCTTATCAATCAAAAATAAATTGCTTTCATTAACTACCAGATTAATTTAGGCATGATTGTACTGAATCGTCCAGGACGATACACGTATCGTCCGGGACGATCAAACCAAATAACTTAAAATAAAAACTTACCTAACTTATTCTAGCGGCTGAGAATTTCTGATTTGAGCATATCATCCCGTACGATCCAAAGATCGTCCAGGACGATCTTCTTAATCAGACTCACTTAACTTGGTCGCCCTAATTAGGGTTTCTATTTTTACTGGATCATCCAGGATGATGTGAATATCGTCCAGGACGATCTGAACAAAAAAATGAACAGAAACTCTAACTCACTCAAGCTCTCCCCCTGAGTGTGTGTGTGCAAGGTTACTTAGCTAGAGGATCAGTTACATTACAATTGACTCAATAAAGAGAAAAACCATACATTTGACACACTTGGACCCGATCTTGAGTTGGCTTGATTTTCTCGTGATCTTTTGTGCCTGAAACTGGTTAGCCAAGCAAAACACACTGGAAACATGTTTGTCATCATCAAAACCAGATTTGCAATAATCTCCCCCTTTTTGATGATGGCAAACACTTGTACAGTAGTTTGAAAATAAAATAAAAAAAATAATTAGGAGATTGAAAAATAAATAATTTTTTTCAAATTTTCATTTAACAACTAAATCAATACAGGAAACATAACACATAACAAAATAGAAACGACTACAACTGACTCCCCCTTTTGACATCACAAAAAGGAGGAGGGTAAACTGAAATATTAAAACATCAGTACATAACAGAAAAGAAAACAACTACAAAATAGAAAACAACCCAAAAACATAACCATAAAATCAAAATAAACCAAAAACAAATAAAACTCACATAAAAAACACATAAAAGCAACAATTTTTTTTTTGTTCAAGCTGCTCGAGTAAATTAGAATTTTTCCTTGATTTTAGATTCAACAACCAATAAGAAGACGATTGACAGTGCTGAAATCCAGAAAAGGTTGGAAAAATCAACTTTCGTAACTCCGACCCCGGGCACCTTATCGATGCAAACCTCTTTCAAAACAATAATCCGATTCAGAAGAAAAGATATTAGATTTGAAAAGAGATCCTTTCAAGCCTCGTTCGAGAAAAAATATCTGATATAATAGTGTTAAAAAGTAAAAAATCAGAAATCAGGATTTTCAAAACACAAGCTTTTGAAAGTATTAAGCGGCACACGTATTTTTCTAAGACCTTTTAACGATCTGAAAGGAAAGAAAGCTTGGTTGGGCTCATTTTGTGCCTCTTTTTCAATTTAGTTGGTGCTTTGCGCATCTTTTCATTTTTGATACACTTTGTGTATCTTTTAGTTGGCAATTTTTTGCATCTTTTCAGGTTTGGGCTCATTTTATACCTCTTTTTCAATTTATTTGGCGCACTGCGCATCTTTTGTAAGCTTCCTTTTTTTCATAATCATTAAAAAGTCTTAGTTGTGAACTTATCTTCCAGACATAGGAGATGACTCTCCACAATAAGGAAGAATGATTCACAAAACAAAAGCCATACATCATATGATAAATGCAATCACTTGGTTTAGAAAATCAAACTAATGACTCAAGACTTTGAAAAACACTATTGATATGAGGTAGATTACTGTAGGAAGATAAAATAATTTCTATTTCAAAAACTAACATTTTAATTTTGAAGAGGATTTTTATCCAAAAGAAACTATACACCAGTAAAGGAGTTAGAGGAAGAGAAAATAATCATCAATGTTTCTTCCCTTTAACAGATTTAGTAGAAACAATCACTGCTTACCAGCTTCCAAATCAAAACAAGGTAAAACTCTCAGTCAGAAATTCAGATTATCAGAAGTAGTGAGCGGTGATCAGATTTTGAAAAGCATAAAACAGTAAGTGCAAGATATGAACCAGTGAATAAAAAATAGGTAGAAAATCACATCAAAATAAATACTCAAATCAAACTAACAGTAAGGCTAAAACAGAAATCAGCAGAAGAAATAAAATCAACTGAAAGCAACTAATCAAACCAAAAACTAACTAACAGAAAATAGAATACCAATCAGAACACTCAGAAATCAGCAGTCATCAGAATCAAGCATTTATATCAATCACTCATAATCTGGTTCTCAAAATGCTGAATGAGTCAAAGGCCAGTGGTTTAGTGAATATGTCAGCCAGCTGATTTTCAGTTGCTACATGATGTAGCTCAATGTCCCCTTTTGTAACATGGTCCCTAATAAAGTAATGCCTTATATCAATGTGTTTGGTCCTAGAATGTTGGATTGGATTCTTAGAGATACAAATGGCACTAGTATTATCACACATAACAGAAATTGTGCCAACAGGTAATCCTAAATCCAAGACTTGTTGCTTCAACCAAAGAACTTAGGCCACACAACTTCCTAAGGCAATGTACTCAGCTTCAGCAATGGAAAGTGCAACTGAGTTCTGTTTTCTACTGGACCAGGAGACTAACGACTATCCTATGAACTGACAAGTCCCAGAAGTGCTCTTTCTATCCACCCTATACCCCGCAAAGTCAGAATCAGAATATCCAATAATCTCAAAAGAGGTGCTGTGCCTAGGGTACCAGATTCCTAGGTTTGGGGTCCCTAAAAGATATCTAAGAATTCTCTTAACAGCAGTCAGGTGGGACTCTTTAGGATCAGCCTGAAACCTAGCACAAAGACAGACACTAAACATGATATCAGGTCGGCTAGCAGTCAGGTAAAGCAGTGATCCTATTATTCCTCTATACTTCTTCTGATCAACAGATTTCCCACTTGAATCCTTATCTAACTGAACTGAGGAGGTCATGGGAGTATTGATTGGCTTGGCTTTATCCATTTCATATTTCTTCAAAATGTCCTTAGTGTATTTAGATTGATTGAGAAAGGTTCCATCATCCGTTTGCCTTATGCTAAACCCCAAAAAGTAGGACAATTCTCCCATCATACTCATCTCAAACTCCTTACTCATTATTTTAGAAAACTCATCACATAAATATTTATCAGACGATCCAAAAATTATATCATCAACATAGATCTGGACAATGAGTAAGTCATCTCCTAATCTCCTTAGAAAAAGGGTGGTGTCTACGCTCCCCTTAACAAACTCTCTTTCTAACAGGAATGTACTAAGCCTCTAATACCAAGCTCTGGGTGCCTGTTTCAATCTATATAAGGCCTTTTTTAATTTATAGACATGATTTGGATATTAGAAACTCTCAAAATCTGGGGGTTGTTCTACAAAAATATCTTCTTTTATTACCCCATTTAAAAAGGCACTCTTGACATCCATTTGAAACAGTTTAAATCCCTTATAACAGGCAAAGGCTAGTAGCACTCTAATGGCTTCCAATCTAGCTACAGGGGCAAAAGTCTCCTCAAAATCAATCCCTTCTATCTGATTATACCCCTTAGCCATCATCTTGCCTTATTCCTAACCACTACACCAGAATCATTCATCTTATTCTTAAAGACCCATTTGGTTCCCACAATATTTTGATTTCTAGGTCTTTCTACTAACTCCCAAACATCATTCCTTACAAACTGATTCAATTCTTCCTGCATAGCTAAAATCCAAAACTCATCCGAAAGGGCTTGATTGATGTTGGTGGGTTCAGTCATTGAGATAAAGGCAGAATGGATTACTTCCTTCCTAAGTCCATGCCTAGTCCTAACACCTTCAGAAGGGTCTCCTAAGATCAGTTCTTTAGGATGACTCGAAGAATATCTACAATCTCTAGGCAATGTGGTTTGAGGTTCTACCCTTTCCTCCAGATTTATATTTCCAACTCCTTGGGTAACCTCAACAATCTCTTCATCTTCTACTTCAGATCTAGACTCCTTAGGATCATATTCATCAAACACTATATGGGTTGTCTCTTCCATCACCAAAGTCCTCTTATTGAACACCCTAAAGGATTTTTCCACACTTGAATATCCTAAGAACACTCATTCATCAGATTTGGGGTCAAATTTTCCTAAGGATGACTTCCCGTTGTTCAAAATGAAAACCTTACAGCCAAAGACATGGAGGTGGGACAGATTTGGAGTTCTACCCTTAATGATCTCATAAGGTGTCGTGTTCAGTTTGACTCTCACATTCACCCTATTTAGCACATAACAGGCAGTGTTCACCGCTTCAGCCCAAAAGTATTTTGAAAGTGAATACTCGTCAAGCATGGCTCTAGCGGCTTCCACTAAGGTCCTGTTCTTCCTTTCAGCTATCCCGTTCTGCTGAGGGGTCCTAGGAGCTGAAAAATTATGACTAATCCCTTGATCCTCACAAAATCTTCTAAATCTTTCATTTTCAAACTCCCCTTTGTAATCACTATGGATGGTAATGATCTCACATCCTAACTTCTTCTGAATCCAAGTAGAGAAAAATCTAAACTCATCAAATGACTGAGATTTATGTGACAAAAATTTCACCCAAGTGAACCTCGAATAATCATCTACAATCACAAATCCATAGACTCTCCCCCTAAGCTGGCAGTGCTAATGGGTCCAAAGAGGTCCATGTGAAGAACTTCTAGAGGTCTAGAGGTGCTAATGTCCTTAACAGAGTGAAAAGAGGACTGGACTTGCTTCCCCAACTAACAGGCATCACACAGGTGATCCTTAGTGAACTTAAGCTTGGGCACACCTCTAACTAAGTCATTTTGGGTGATTCTCCTAAGGGTTTTCATACTGGCATGACACAATCTCCTAGGCCATAACCAAGACTCATCAGCAGCAGTTTTTAAGCAAATTGAATTATCATATTTAATGCAACTTACATCCAGCTTGTAGACGTTGTTAATCCTTTGCCCCTGCAAAATAACTTCATCATTTAAGCTTAAAATGCAGCCAGTGGGTAGGAATTTGATGATGTATCCCTTGTCACAGAGTTGACTAATGCTCATCAAGTTGTGTTTCAGTCCATCTACAAGCAAAATATTATCAATCATAAAATTCTTTGAATCACCAATTATACCTGAGCCTACCACCTTCCTGGTGGTGTTATCTCCAAGTGTAACCTTGCCTCCAGCCCTGGCCTCCAATGAAATAAACTGATTTGCATCTCCAGTCATATGTCTTGAACATCCGCTGTCCAGGTACCACATGCTCTCACGAGGTCTTATGTGAGAGCACACCTACAAAAATATCAAACGTCAGTCTTAGGAACCCAAACAGGTTTGGGTTCCTTCTTATGAAAAGAAGAATGCAATGCATGCGTGTTGTGCTATGAAACAGGCAGTTTGGGTCTCCACACCCAATGTGTACTATGGTGAACAGTACAAGTGTGTGAGATGTGTCCTAACATGCCACATGAAAAACATCTAACACTAGGAAAATGATTAACTAATCTACGTGGGTGATAGTGCCTCTTCCTAGATGTATATGAAACATGCTTTGATGAACTTGCAAAAGATTTTTCAAAAGGTGGCGGTGCATAAAACTGTTCAAAAGTAGGCGGTGTTTTGTTCTTTTCAAAAGCACTGATTTTCACTTTCAAAAACTCAATATGTTTATTTAAACTTACAATTTCAAACGTTCTTGTGCTTTCATTACTTTCTAAATCACATGCCATATCATTCAATTTTTTAAAAATTCAACATGCGATGTTTTTAACAAATCATGCTCAACAGTTAAATCAGAATATTTTTTGTTCAACTCATCGAATTCATCAAGAAAAGACATGTAATTGGAATTAATAGTAGAATGATCTTTAACTAAAATATCATGCTCTTTTTGCAAAGTCAAATAATCTAATTTCAAACTAGCATGAGTTTTCTTAAGCTTCCTATACGATGTATGAATTTTTTCAGAAACTTCAAATAATTGATCGTAAGTAAGCTCACATACCTCTTCCTGGTCTGACTGACCAGGGTGATCATCAGCCATCAGACACAAGTTTGTTTCCTCCTCTTCAGCTTCAATCTCAGAAGAGTCGGATACAGAGTCTACCTAGAACGCCTTCTGAATCTGCTTCTTGTCCTTTCTGAACTTTGGTTTCTCCTCACCCTTCTCCTTACTTGGGTGAGCCTTGAGTGTAGGATAATCCGCCTTTATGTGTCCAGGCTTCCTGCATTCAAAACAAACAGATTCAGATGAATCTTTAAAGTTTCTACTGGTCTTACCTTTGTTCCACTTTTGAAAATTCTTATTCTTCTTCCTTAGAAAGCTCTTGAATTGCCTTGTGATTAAGGCAACATCATCGCTATCAGACCCGGAAGTGCTAGCATCTGAATCTTTGGCCTTTAGTGCCACTGTCTTCTCCTTCTTGCGTTCACCTGCATCAAGTTGCCTTTGGTTCACCCCTTGCTCGTAAGCAATGAGTGATCCAAGTAAGCTGTCAATAGAGTAAGTATTTAAATCTTTAGATTCAGTGATCGCAGTAATCTTAGCATCATATGAAGAAGGCAAACATCTAAGAATTTTGTTCACTCTTTCGTAGTTAGTAAGTTCTCTACCTAAAGCATGCAAAGAGGTAACAATCTGAGTGAACCTTGTGTACATTTCTGAAATAGTCTCACTAGGTTTCATGCGAAAAAGTTCGTAATCATGTAACAAGATGTTTAACCTAGACTGTTTGACTTCAGTTGTACCTTCGTATGTTATACATAATCTATCTCAGATTTCCTTTCCCGTTGTACAAGTAGAAACACGCATATAGTCTTCAGATTTTAAAGCACGAAAGAAACAGTTCAAACATTTTGCATTTAACTGTACTAAGTCACGATCATCAAAAGTCCAATCTGCAAATGGGAGTTCATTTTTAATACCATTAACAAGTCTATGTGGTGCTTCATAGCCATCCTTAACTAACATCCACATACGATAATCAATAGATTGCAGAAAAGTAGACATGCGTGTTTTTCAAAAATCAAAAGGAATATTGTCAAACAACGGTGGTCTTGTAATAGAATAACCTTCAGCAGTATTACGATTGTTACAGTTAGCCATGGATCAAATTCAAATATTTTTAAACCTAAATTTTGAATCCAGCTCTGATACCACTTGAAAGTTCGAAAGGGATGTTAAGCCCTAGTGAACTAGTCCCGAGGCTAACCAAGAGGGGGGGTGAATTGGTTATTTAAAAATTTTACGACAACAATGAAAAATTTTTTCGATACTTAGCAGCAGAAACAAATAAACAAGAATGAAAAGATCAATCACAGATATTCACCCAAGCAGTTAATATCAGAAAAGTAAAGTGCAAAACTGAATCAGAAAAGCAAACCAGATTTTATAGTGGTTCGGTCAACTTGACCTACATCCACTCCCCGGAGCCTCCCCTCCGGGTATTGCACTAAACAAAAAGTGTCTCTCCTTTTGCTCCCACAACAAGGCGGAGAAGCCTGTACAAACACCTCCTTTTCACCACACGGTGAGGCAGAGAACCCGACCTCCTTTTACTTCCTCCTGAAGCAGGTAGAGAACCTGACCTCCTTTTGCTTCCTCCTGAAGCAGGCAGAGAACCTTCGAACTCCTTTTGCTTCTACCTGAAGTGGGTAGAGAACCCCGGATCTTCTTGCGAACGATCCTCCCACGACGAACACCGACTAGACGAAAGATGATGAGCGGAGAAGACGACTCTGATCCGTGCTTGGAGCAACCTTAGTGAATCCCTCACTAACTCCCCCTCACAAGATCCTCTCTCTCTCTCCCAACTCTCTCTCTCTAGGGTTTCTCAAGGAAGGAAGGTGGCAAAAGATTTTTCTTGTTTCAAGAAAAAATTCTTTTATAGGAGGGCTTAAAATTTGCCCTAAATCTCAACTGGTCGGCCAAGATCGTCCAGGACGATCGGTATATCGTCCTGTACGATCAGTTCAAATTTAGTTGTTTCAGCTTGGACGATCTGGCTCTTCTGGACGATCAGAAGAAAAAATTGTTCATATCGTCCCGTACGATCTTGCGATCGTCCGGGATGATTAGTGCAAATCGAGGAATATCATCCAGAAGACAGTTCGGGTCATCCAGAGAAACCTGTGCTGGACGACCAAAAAATGGCTTGATCGTCCAGGACGATAGGGACATCGTCCTGTACGATTAGTTCAAAAAGTGCCCAAATTATCCTGAACACAGTTCGGGACATACAGCTGAAATGTACTAGACGATCATGATTGTCCGGGACGATCCTGTGATCGTCCAGGATGATATGATCGTATCAATCAAAAATAAATTGCTTTCCTTAATTACCAGATTAATTTAGGCATGATTGTACTGAATCGTCTAGGACGATACACGTATCGTCCGGGACGATCAGACCAAATAACTTAAAATAAAAACTTGCTTAACTTGTTCTGGCGGCTGAGAATTTTTTATTTGAGCATATCGTCCCGTACGATCTAAAGATCGTCCAGGACGATCTGCTTAATCAGACTCACTTAACTTGGTCGCCCTAATTAGGGTTTCTATTTTTACTGGATCGTCCAGGACGATGTGAATATCGTCCAGGACGAACTGAACAAAAAAATGAACAGAAACTCTAACTCACTCAAGCTCTCCCCCTGAGTGTGTGTGTGCAAGGTTACTTAGCTAGGGAATCAGTTACATTACAATTGACTCAATAAAGAAAAAAATCATATATTTGACACACTTGGACCCGATCTTGAGTTGGCTTGATTTTCTCGTGATCTTTTGTGCCTGAAACGGGTTAGCCAAGCAAAATACACTGCAAATATATTTGTCATCATCAAAACCAGATTTGCAACAAATTACCCTTAATTAAATATTAATTAAATAAATACATTAAAATTCAAATAAATTTGAAAATACATAAAAAATTCAAATAAAATTACAAATTTAAATAAAATTTCTAAATAAATTTTAATCGTAATTCATTAGTAATTTAATAGTAATTAATAAAAATTAATTGAAAATTCAATAATTAATTAAAAATATCTCAATATTATAATAAAGATCAGAAAATTTTAAATTAAATTCTAATTCATTTAATTGAAATTAATTTGATAATTTGATTAATTAAAATTTATCTTAATCAATCAAATTTGGCAATTAATTTGGATGAAATAAATTCAAGCTTTCACGCTTAATATTTGATTCCTTTTAGGAGGGCATTTTGACATTTAATTTCAGAGCTTTTAATACACTTAAATAACAAAAAGATGTCCTATGTGTTATGCTTGACTCCTTTCAGGAAGACACTAACACATTGGATTAGGAGATCTTTAAACAATTAATAACACACTGATCTTATATGACATAGTTGATTCCTTTTAGAGGGTATGTCGTATTGCATTATAAGGTCCATTTCTCTATCTCTAATAAATCTTTGGAGGCTCTCATATTATCATATGTCCTTCATAGAGGATGAGTGTTCATTTTGGAAGCCTTAGGATTTATAAATTGATAACCCTTGCACTGTGGAGGTTATTAATATATAAATTCTTAAAAATTAAATAAATAACTTCAATATTTAAAATTGGAATAATTTAAAATCGAATACACCTCTTTTAAACTTTAATTAAATCCCCCTCCAGCCTTTGGTGAATAAACATTAAAAATATATGCAATCTCAACAATAAATCCCTATAGGATCTTCCAAAGCCACATGACCTCTTTCAGACACTTAGATGATTTGCTAGGGCAACCAACTTTATCCTAGGCTAGGCCTGTGGATTGTTTTGTTTTGATTGCGGGTGTCTTTGTTTAGAGGGTACCTATGTGTGTTTGCTTACTTTCTGCATATAGTATGTCATATTTACTTTTCTGTCAATGCACTAGAGAGTGGAGTGAATGAGAAAAGGCCGTGCAATTTACTTTCATTTACTTTATGTATATATAACTGCTCACAACACACTCATAATTACATTTTATTTCTTGCTCTTTATATTACTGCAAAATAGAATGTTCTTAGGAAATGATGTATATGTAAAGAGTTATGTAAATATAAATTTCATAGAATTCTATATATATATCGAGTTATATAGTGTCCTGAGTTGTAAAAGTGTCAAAAATAATTGCTTATACATATATAGGTGGGGCTCCAAAAGTAATGTCCTCTTTTAAAGGGGATATTCTTTTTTGGAATTCCACAGGAGACTTGGAGCTTAATGACTATAAGCAGTTGTATTTGATTTTAGATGTTTTGATTGGATTAGAATCCAAATTTATGGGACCTAGCCACCATTACTTTATTGTAGACCCTGAGATGTACTTTACAAAATTATATTAATAAAATCAATTCTTTTATACATTATTATTCATACATCATTTATATCATACGTGTAGATTTGTATTTTTTTTGTAAGCATGTTGTATTGAATTTGATTTAAATTTTTTAACAATTCCTTGACTCCTAGGATAGAGCTTTCTAAATTATATTAATAAAATCAATTCTTTTGTATATTATTGTTCATGCATCATTTATATCATACGTGTAGATTTTCATTTTTTTTGTAAGCATGATGTATTGCATTTGATTTAAATTCTTTAACAATTTCTTGATGCCTAGGATAGAGCTTTTTAAATCTTACATTCATATAGCAATTGGTGTGATTAGAATTATTAGCTGACAGCTCAATCTAGGCAGTGGTAAGTCCAGATTGTATACACTCTTCTATTTACACTTTCTTTCTTCAATTCAAATAAAAAATTTCAAATTCAATGTTAGAATTTATAATCTAAAGCTGTGCATTGAAATTTAATAAGCCCAAATCTTTCTTTAAACTTATACGAATTTTAAAATTATTTAGTCTTCACTTAAATCGAGAGTACTCTCTTAGGATATATAATTAACTATAGGGGCTTGCTCCTATAGGGAGTCTAGATCCCAGAATAAAATATACCCTATCTTAGATTTATTTCTAAGGTAGGGGAAAAATTTATAAACGCAGACTGATTTTATCTATATTTTAAATTTAATTTTATAATTAAAAGATAGATGGATATTTGATTTGCTTTTACAGTGAATTAAATATCTTCTATATTTGATTATGAAAATAAATTTATGATTTATTTCACTAATTGGAATGATAGGAGAATATGCTTTTCATCCTTTAGGATGATCTTTATATTCCCGATGTTGCATTTGATTAGAAAAATAAATTATAATTTCTTTCTTTCAAATCGATAGAAGGACATTAGTCTATCCTTTAGGTGGTATAATGTCTAACTATGAGGATTCAATAGAAAGAAATATTAAAAATATGAATAAAGCAAATCTTGTGGGACTCAAATTATTTTCAAACAAAAAATTTTCTCACACACTTGAAGCAAGTCCCTTAAATTTGAGTATTAGGAAGAAGCCTCTTTATTCCCCTTTCTATATAATTATGATATTTTTTCTGGTCATTTTGTTTCAGGTGTTTAGAAATTTGAACCTTAAGATTTGTGTTATCTTACTCTTCAATCTCTCAGTTGAACAACCAAGCATTTTATAATTTTTTAATGTTCAAACTAGTAATTTCTTCATTTTATTGCATCATATGTTAAAACTATCTTGCAAATCTACAAAAAGTCATCGTCAATAAACTCATTTTCGTTGTAATCATTTAAATAAACTCAAATTATCATCAACAAGCTTCATTACTGCATCACGTATATAACAAAGGTTTTTATGATAACTGACCAAGTTGTGCTAGATGTATCTTTCACGACAAAATTCTTCAAAGCACAAATATAGGGCATTTTTGGATTTAGTGGGTTATGTATCTTTCATGCCGAAGTTCTTCAAAGCCTAAATTTTTTTTGCAGGTCATTATGTGGTGTATCCAATATTAGTGGGTTATGTAATTAAGGGCAATTTTGGATTTTATTATATTTTCAGCTTCCTTACTTTTTATTTTCAAAGAGGTGGGTGATGTCTTTTTGATGTACTCAAGACAGTTAATTTTTGATGTAAAGGATAATGCTTCTGCTCTTTATAACTCTCTGTATGCCAGTTTCACTTCCTATGTGTTGGTGAGGCATGAAAACAATTTTGACTTGAGGTGTGGAACTATTTGTTGACCCCTATAACTACCCCAAAAATCATAGATTTGATAAAGACGATTTAGCTCGAATGGGGAGCGCACCTTGATTTTACTATGCAGTGGTTGAGAAAACAATCAAATAAGGGACTTCAAGTTCTTATTGATGGAATTGATTTGCACGTAAACATTTCTCTTTTATCTATAGTGGGGCATGATGGTATGGGAAAGACAACTCTCTTGCTACATGATTATGGAGATGAAATGATAGAGGAATTTGACCTTAAAATATGGGTTTGTGTTTCCATCAACTTTGATGATTGTTGGAGAAATAGTTAAGAAGGCTTTTAGGATCTCCATTGGCAGCTAAAATCATCGGTGGCATGCTAAAGGACAACCTGAATGAAAGGCATTGGAGGACAGTTCAAGAAAGTAATCTATTTGCGACAAAGATAACGAACTAAGCAGCGCGAGGCCCATCAAATGATGTCGGATTGACGAACGGATTGCGTGGTTGCATCCGGAACATCGTCAACATCAAAGATCTACATTTTATTTAATTAATTTGGATCAATCGGGGTGGCGGCACGCAAATCAAAGCGATCCTAATGCGATAAGATAACGCGCATTTCAAGGAGAATTGGCCTCGTCGTTGACCAAACGATCTCCGATCGACGAACGGATTGCGTGGTTGCATCCGGAACATTGTCAACATCAAAGATCTACATCTTATTTAATTAATTTGGATCAATCGGGGTGGCGGCACGCAAATCAAAGAGATCCTAATACGATAAGATAACGCGCATTTCAAGGAGAATTGGCCTCGTTGTCGACCAAACGATCACCGATTGACGAACGGATTATGTGGTTGCATCCAGAACATCGTCAATATCAATGATCTACACTTTATTTAATTAATTTGGATCAATCGGGGTGGTGGCACGCAAATCAAAGCGATCCTAATGCGACAAGATACCACGCATTTCAAGGAAAATTGGCCTCGCCGTCGACCAAACGATCTCCGATCGACAAACGGACTTCGCCACCGCGTCCGGAATGCTTTCAACCTTTATAAACTGCATTTTTGTTATTCAATTCAAAGAATTCGGATTGATGGCGCAACCAGAGTAATTCAAATGCAGCAGCGCGCGGTTCCAAAAAATCAGCCTCGTCGTCGACCTAATGATCTCCGATCGACGAAAGGACTTCGCCACTGCGTCCGGAACATCCCAAATACTTAAGAATGACTTTTAATTTGATTGAATTAAATGACGTACAAGAATGTTGGCAAGACTTGCGAGGCAAAAGCACAAATCACAAGGTAATGATGCGCGTGTTAAGGAATTTAACCCTCGGCGTCGACCAAATGACCTCCGATCGACGAACGGACTGTCTCATAGCGTCCGGAACATTGTCAATACTTTAAATTGACTGTCAATTTGTCCAAACTAAAATTATGCCGTGACCGACGAGGGTTCTAATACGATAGCGCGTATGTCGAGAAAAATTGGCTTCGTCGTCGCTCAAATGACGTCTGATCACGAAACGGACTGCGTCATTGCGACCGAAACCTCGGCAATACCCTAAATACACTATCAATTTATCTAATTTCGATATTCGGCAAATTCGACACGTATATCGAGGTGAAATGCGCGAACTCCAAAGAAATTACACATAAATCGAGATCATTTCCGTTGACCAATACATTACTGCCATGCTTATTTAATGCTAATACTAGTTTTAGCAATCTATTATTAGTGTTGCACATGAATCTAACTAAAAAGAGGAAACAAATCAGGTGAAATCAAATCGAATTAAATGCATTACCTCGGCTCTTTCAAACCTCGTATCTCCTGCTCGAATCTCTGTGCAAATCTCCACAAATCCCGGCTTGGATTATTGTTCTTGCCTCGGATGAAACCCGCTCCTCTTCGTTAAAACAAAGCTGAACTGAATAGAGCGGGTGACTGGTTTTCAATCTTCCCACGCAGACAAGTCCTCGAACCCCACTCGCTAACTCTCACTTCTCTCCCCTGTCCGTTTCTTCCCGCGACCCGTCTTCCTTCCTCTCCGTTCACCACTTACAGGAAGCTAAAACACCACGAGTAAGCCGCACAAGCCGCTCACGCCTCCTACTCGGTCTAGAATAAAAATTCTGCTGCAGTACAAGCTGCGAACTCCTCTCTACACCCCAAGTGAAACCATTCGCTGCTATAGCTATCTTAAACGGTTCCACCTTCAACGAAGCACCTTACCTCCACGAGAGTCTGTAGCAGGTTTCTTCTCCGAAGGTTGTGAATCACACTTAGGTAAAAATTCCACAGCCGAGCTCCTTCTTTATACACTTTACTTATGTCACTTAGTTGCTGAATAAAGTTCACCTGCTCCACTTTATCTTTCACGTGATCTACAGCAGCCCTCTACAACTCCAAACCATCACGTTATTCCAAATAACTCCACCCAATGTGTCCTTTTCCAAAACCTGTAGCCCATTTAAAAAAAAAAAAAAAAAAAAA
This sequence comes from Dendrobium chrysotoxum, assembly GCA_019925795.1. Taxonomy (NCBI): domain Eukaryota; kingdom Viridiplantae; phylum Streptophyta; class Magnoliopsida; order Asparagales; family Orchidaceae; genus Dendrobium; species Dendrobium chrysotoxum. The sequence continues at coordinate 120,144 of CM034309.1, read as the reverse complement.
AAAAGCCCCTCAACCTTTCCAAAGCAGCCCCCTCACGACCAAGTTCAATGCCAAATAATTATGCCACAAAATAAAATAGAATAAACAATGGACTTTGGTACCATTTTCTTCTCAGCTCATCCTATGCTTTGTTTCATTAGCATTAGTAGTTAAAATCTCATTTCCGTTTGCTTGCCATTGTTAGTTCTAAAAATATATATATAATACAAAAAAAATCTGTAGCTTTATATATGTAATATATATTTGAGCAGAGGAAAGATAATGGTTCAGTTAAATAATTTTTGGAGAGCGAAGAACTCCTGTATACTTCAATCTCAAAGTTTTCTACACCAAAAGAAGGATATACATGAAAGCAGAAGATTTATTCTTCAGTCTAATCATAATCAGTGGCTGTCATTTGTAACGCTCGGTGGTATCTTTTAATAGATTAGCATTAATCGATTTACTAATTCCTTCGACAATGGTTATTATTGCTATATATATTATTTATGTTAACTGTCATATATTTTTGTCACATTATTTATGTAATCTGTTATATATTTTTGTTATATTATTTATATCATTGATTACATATACATGTTATTTTTATTTTATATGATATATATATGTATGGCGTATTATTTATATTGTATATTGTATGTACCTGTTATATTATATCTTATATATATATATATATATATATATTAATAACCTATAGCAACAAAGTCTACCTTCATTCACAAAATTCAAAGAAAATTCTTTTTTTTGTGTTATTTAATTGTTATATGCTGTAGATTAGTATAGTTAGCTTTCTTACATGATAATTGTTATTTATATTATATTTTTTTTTTATGTATATCTATATGCATATTAACTGTTAATTATATTATAACTTTTATAAGTATATATCTATTATTTATATAAGTAAATATATCTGTTTATTTTTTTTTTATATAAATATATTTGTTTATATTATATTTATATATAAATAAATATTTTTGCTTATATTTTTGTATATATATATATTTGTTTATATTTTGTACATAAATATATTTATCTATATTATATATATATATATATATTTGTTTATATTTTGTACATAATTTCATTTCTCTTTATATACAAATATATATTTGTTATATATTTATATTATACGTTAATAATATATTTATATAATATTATAAATATATTTATATAATATTATATCATGTGTTTATATAGTGTCATATATATACATATATATGTGTGTGTGTGTGTTAAAAATATATATATGTAGATATGATGCAAAAAAAAAAAGAAAGAGAGAGTTAAAAAAAAAGGGGGACAAAAAAAAAAAAGCAAAAAAAAAAGAGAGATATTTTCCAAAAAAAAAAAAAGAGAGAGAAAAGTAAAAAAAAAAAAGAGAAAAGAAAATAGCAAAAAAAAAAAGAGAAAAGAGAAAAAAGAAAAGAGAAAAAAGAAAAGAAAAAGAAAAAGAAAAAAAATTTTGTAAATTTTGAGAACTTGTTTCGTTGTTTGCGGCGGACCGGAAAACCGCCCATACACGCTTTCATAAGCGTGGTGGGATGGGACCCCGGTGCGGCGCCTACAACGAGGCGGGTAATCACCTAAAAATCTCGTTCTCGGCGTTCGTGTCGAGCCGGCAAACCGCCTATACACGCTTTCTTAAGCGTGGTGGGAAGGGAACCCGGTGCGACACCTACGACGAGGCGGGTAGGCCCTATACACGCTTTTCTTAGCGTGGTGGGGACGATCTTAAGTACCCGCTCGCGGGGAAACAACTGCTTTTCTCTTGTAACAGGCATGTTTGAAGACCCATACACGCTTTCTTAAGCGTGGTGGGGAATTGAAGACTTTACACGGCCGCGGTGTCCTCGAAAGAGGACACCTACCATACACGCTTTCTTAAGCGTGGTGGGAAAGGCCCAGTTTCCCAAAATTTCCCCTAAACGGGGGAGACGCCGGGAGGCTGCCGAAATTTTGACTGAAGACAAGGACTTGGACTTGAGCTTGGACTTGAACAAAATCTAAGTGACTTAACAAAGAATTGAACCCAAGTAAAATGAAATTGAATTGAGATTAAACTTGAATCAACTTCGGACCATAGTGGACTTATGAATATTCAAACTTGAGTTGGACAACAAGACATGAACTCAAACTGGACTTGATTTGAACAGCAGGGGACTTTTGGACTCAAACTCAAAATCGAGCACACTTTGGACTTGAAACAAATGAGGACGAGTTTCACATCAAGTCATATAAAAGATGTCATAATGCTCCAAATAAAATTTTAAATCAAATGCAAGGGAACATGTGTTAGACTTGTGAAACAAGGGATTATAAGTATCACTCATTTACAAATAATGATGAAATTAGTAAAGAACATCATGATGCTCTCAATGAACACAATAATTTATCAGTGGTCATATGCAAAAAGAAAAATACAATATACTTGTAAGCAAATTCATCACACATATGCAAGTAAGAAGAGATAACACATGGTGGATGTGATGAATTCTTACAACCCTCATGCAGTCAAGCACACCAACTCGTCTACAAACAAGACACTGTTGATGAATGTATGCAAGCATCATGCAACGAACACAATAATATTTCTATGACGAACGCAAACTCCTACGAGTCGTCCTAGGAAACTCTTCTTGTACACAAAGTTTCTACCTATGAACTATGGCATGAAATCTCCAACGAATGTCAAAGAGCCGTCATGACAATTGGAATGTAAACACTATTAAGAGACATTCCCACAAGCAGCAACAATCCAATGTCAAACAAATGCAAGAAACATTGGCAAGTCATAGCGGTCAATATGCAGCATGTGATGAACACTACGACACTCTTACAGTCAATAATAGTGCAGTATCAAGCAAGTATATTAGTCCCTTATAAATCAATGACAGTTGTCTTAGGGTGGCAGACCCGTCCCTATAAGTAAGTACAATCATCATACCACCTGAGATTGGTGAAAAGTGGACATGATGCAAATACAACGATTCTCCTATAAACACATTTAGGAGATTGTAGTGAAACATGAATATCCCTTGCAAGTGAGGGAGACTGGTGTACAACGAATATGATGATTTGATACATTCAACGAGGTGTGAAATATGTGCAAGGAATATTGCAATACTCCTGCAATCAACCATATTCAACCCTACGAGCAAATACAACTAGACGAATTTGTTTGATTGAACAAATTTGCAAAGTGAATGAGCATAAAGAAATTTGGTAGCGTCCCTATCACCAACAACGACTCAACTCCACGAGAACACATCAATCCCCCACAAGTGGAAGAGTTCAACGATACTATCGAAAACATATTCCACATCCAACATGTTAGTCGTAACCAGAACGGATTTGACATGCAGTGGAAGTAGCGATGTGGTACATGTAGGTGTATGCAAGCGAATGCCGTTGTACACTGCATCGCGCCCAACGGAGTTAACGATCCATGTTTGGCAAATGTGCTGTTAAAGATTAATGTAAAGCATGGCACCCTAAACTTAAAATTACAAGTGGGGAATATAATTGTTGTTTCAATCATTCCAATGGTCACAATAATTATTTCGGAATGGGTAGCTGGCGAGGATCTCCTGGGAAACCTGACGAATCTTCCATCACTACAGTTGTTAGTTCAAGATGGTGGCCATGAATTCCTATACGAGTTCTGAGAAGAGAAAGTCATATCAAATCGCCTTTATAGATGAATGGTTATGCATCTAACACACCATCTACATGCAAATACAAAAGAGCTATGATGAAGATAAACACCTACAAATTGCCGAAGAAGATCCGTTGCACACCTAATATGCTATCCGCAAGAAAGATACGAGGGAGCTGCGGTAGATGACAACGTCTACCAGCAAAAGCAGGAGATTCGTTGGTGCACTATAATTCATCTACAAAAAGCAACCAGTAGTGCACGACAGTCTACCTGTGCAAAGCAGGGAACAATTCAGTCCAGAAGCTGCTACAATACGCCACCGGATCTGCAACTTTCATGCAAGCGGACAGAAGGCGTTTACAAATATTTTCTAAAAGTACCCCTGCACGTGTGCACTTTAATTTGTATACACATAGGTACACTAAAAGGGGAAAATATAATCATAACCCGCATGGGCCCCGGCGAGCGTGTCATTGGTATACACGTGACGTCTAGGGATGCTGCGCGGGTCAATAAATTTGAACCCGATCCTCCTAAAGCAAGCAGATAGGAGTAGATAAGGTTCAATAAATAATTATAAAATGCCCCCAAACACCCGCATGGGCCCCGACGAGCGTGTTATTGGTACACACGTAACGTCTAGGGATGCTGCGCGGGTCAATAAGTGAATTCAAGTTCGAGCCCGATCCTTCTATTCAGGTAGATAGGAGTCGATACGGCTCGAACTATTAAATAAATATACGGTCACGAGGTCGACCGAGATATTTGTTCTAAACGTTCATGTTAGGCCTTCAAGGCCTATAATCAAGAGAATTCACTAACAAGGGCATAAAGCCTACGAAACCCGATCCTCTGTCAATCACTAGACAGAGTCGACAAGGTTCAAATAAATAAGATATAAATGACCCCATACACCCCGATGATGGCCGTGTTGAATGCAAATCTCAACCGGAGGGGTCCACACATATCATTTCAAATACCACCCAAAACTCTACAAAAATTCCCAAAATCCCAAACTCCGAAAATATTTAAAAAATTGAAATCCATCCGTCAAACCACTTAAAGCGAAATTCATCCATCCTCCGCAACGGTTTGCCGAGGTGGGCAAATTAAAATTTACTTCAGCTCGCAAAGAGCTAATGCCTGGTCGAAAATATCACTAGGATCCATTCTCAAACAATCTCCTGCCAGCAAGGACGTGGTACGAGTCCTCTAACCGACAGTTTCGCCGCCAAATGGCACTGCAGGATAAACGGTTATGACTCGGGGCCCTCTGAACCAGGTGGTTGCCGCCAAATGGCACCATTATATTATGGTTATGGCCAGAGCCCGTATGCTCCCCAATGGCATCAAATCCTTGAGACATGAATCAATAGGATATGATCGATAGGGCACAAAGCCCTCTGTTAGCTAAGGTGGATTCAAATTTGTCCCCTTAGACAAATATTCCCCCCCAGGTCTACAAGGTACCCTTGGACGAAGCAACCCATGGCTGCCGACAAGGATCCTTCTGTCAGGTTGGGTCGACTACCTCCTCTGACTAAGTAGACCAGGGACCACGATGGCCCGGGATGACGGAACCATGGGATCTTGATCGGGTCTATCATCCATTCCCCCACCATCCGCTTTAAGTGCAAGATGGTGAAAATTTCTATTTTAAACATCAAATCCCTCAATTTTCCAATACCCTAAACTCATTGCTGCTACTATATGCCAGATGCATGTATCCTTATGTATCTGATTGACGACTAGCCTTAATCGAAAGTTCTCTCTCGTTATCGGGAGGGGTAATTAACTATAGGGGCTTGCGCCTATAGGAAACCAGAACTCAGATCATAAAGTCCTCACAAAATGAGGGCGAAATCTCTGGGTAGTGTCTTATCTACTATCTCATCTGCCTTCCAAAATTTACCCCGGAACTTAGTTCGTTAAAACTCCCCCCTCAGAAAAGCACAAAAGTCGGGCGGAGGCCGGGGCCGAATTTTCGGAGCCCACACTATTTGACTTGTCTCTCCGGAGTTATCCCAATGAACACTTCATTGAGAAAGTTGGTGATGTTTATGTTGATGCTGATTGTGATGATGAAGGTTTCATGAGCCATGGTTGTGTAAATGACTATTTCAATTCTCTCGGAGTTGTCCCAATGAAGACTTCATTCATAGAGTTTGTGTTTAGATCTTTAACTTATCTAGCCAAATAAAAAGCTATTTACGAACATAAAGCATAGTTGTAAAGTTAGAACTAGCAACTTTGTTTATGAATAACAACAATGTAGTTTATGAACTGCAAGTACTTTTGTATCATTGCATGTAGATTCATGATTTGTTAAATCTCATATATTGAGTCCTTGCTTTATGGAGCTGATCATGTGCCCAAAAATTATGAAAAAATTAGGGAAGCTAAAACTCAACATTATAAATATTATAGCGAAGATGATTTATGATTTGGACTTATTATAACTCCAGAATTAAATATTGACTGTTTTAGGTCAAAAATGCTTATAAGAAAATTTGGGATTTCACAGATCATTTGGTACTAAGTGCAATTTTTTGATTCTTTGCAACAAATATTTTTCCTAACAATGCCTTCTATGTTCCTGGCAAAGCATGCACTATTGCATCTTTAAGCTAACAACAATACTAGTAAAGTCAAATACAATACACTTAATCATTTCTGGTTTTAAATATTTAGTTTTTGATTATCTAATCAAAATGAGGCTTGCTTATGAGCCAACAACCACATGAACTGCATAATTACAAGATTTTGGTGATGATTGTTTTTTAGGTGTTTTATATTAGAAGTTGAAATGATTTTTAGGATTTTTGAAAAAAAAAAATATTTTTCATTATTTGTTAAATCCAAAACTTGTTTTATTATGACTAGTTATTAGTTTTGATTAGCACAAGAGATTATAGGTTAGCAAAGAGGATATTTTTGGTGAGGATATTCTGATTAAATTTTGCTAAAATCAATTTCCTAAGAAAATCTAACATTAAATTTATGCTCTACTATAATTATTTGTTTTTATAAATAATATAAGTAATATCATTGATATGGACAATTAAAAAAAATATATGTTCCTTATGTGGCGGTTTTTTCCGCCATAAATATGGACAATAGTGACAGTTATAATTTCCTCGTTGGTTTCGAAAGCAAATATGGCGGACATGCAGCGGTTTTGAAACCATTGCAAACATTTTTTGTGGCGGTTTTAACCCATGGGAAAAAGTATTTTAAGTGCTGCTAAAGTTTTTTTTTTACTAGTGATCTTTATAAACCTGCTAGAAATTGAAATTTTTTGTTGCTTGTGTTAGCTAAGAACAACAATCTATCGAATTAATATTAATGTGCTAGCATGTGTCTAAAAAAAATTAATAAAGAAAATTAATGCGAAGATTGATGAAAGTGCAAAAAGAAATAAAATTCATAGATTAAAGACGACTGATCATTAAAATTTTATTTTATTTTTGCGAACTCAAAACATAAAACCAAAATTAAAAAAGAATTCAATAATTATTTCATTTCTAGAAATCAATAAGAAATTAAAAAGAACTATTTAGATTTCAGCTATGAATGATCGACAACAAATATAATGAAATATTAAAAGAAGAATATATTTATATATAAAGGGACCATCAAGTCACACATAAATAAAAATGAGTACCTCGATCAAGTTCATGCTTACATTGCATTCTTCACATTTCACATATATCTAAAAAGACCTAAATACGGATATAAGGAATGTGAGCAATCTTGTGCCGATCGGAGCCTCCATCCTCTCGATAGCGCTCCTTTAACTCTGGATGACAGACCGAAATTCTTAGACATTCCAAAGAGGGAGGAAGGTTCGGTAATTCCCAAAGAATAGGAACATTAATTATATGTAGATTCTTCAGTGAAGATAAGCTTTCCAAGGAGGGAGGGAGAGATTGTAAGGATTTGAGAAATAAAAAATGCAGCTTAGAAAGAGAAGACCCAACTTTCAGAAACCACTGCCCCGCCTCATTTGGAAATGAAACCAGCTCCTCATTCTCCATGACAACCAGCATTTTTAAGGAGGCGATACTTCTCAATGGCTCCATTAGCAACAATGATGGATCACTTATAGTGAGATAGTTGAGTATGAGATGGCAATTATTAGTGGTCTCCATTTCTCGATATCTTCCGAGAGAGATCAGATTGGGGCACTTTATAATTCTCAAGTCTCTTAGTGCTGCAAGTCTTGCTATTTCATCAGCCAGACGAAGAGATGTAATGTTTGGACAGCTAATGACCATAAATGTTTCAAGGGGAATAGGATTTGAATTGCTACAAAAATTCAAAGTCGTCCACCCACTGTTTTCTATCTTCAAGCTCTTGAGCTTAGAAGGCAAAAAGGGCAACTCTTTCAGCTTCGGGCAATAATATAGCTCCAATTTAATTAAGCAAGGAAACAAACATCCATCTTCAGCAGCTACTCCTGCCTCAAACCAATCCTCTAATGCTTCTAATCTTCTAATATATAACTCCTCTAGTAAGGGAAAGGCATGGTATTTATCATTCCCATTAAATTTACTTTCGAGCCATTTTACTTTCGGCATGTTAGAAAGTTCTAGTGACTTCAAGTAGGGAAGTTTCCCAAAAGCTGGAAGAGTTTCACACTCCAAGCAATCTCTCAATGTAATTTTCTCTAAATTGGAGATCGGATTGACATTGTTCATCCATGTTGCAGACCTTGCACCCATGTAGCTCTCTATGCTCAGATTTCTTAAACATTTTGGTGGCTGAAGGTTGTCGAGCACGCTCTCATCTAAATCGATGTCCCTCGAATCAGTGTTACTCCAACATAAGGTTAAATCTGTGAGCCTCCTCTTGGCACATAATTTGGCACTACAAGCCTCCTCGCCATCCTTAACATTTTCAAGGCAATTGATTCCTAATTTGCAAAGTTCATTCATATTCTCCAGCTCCCCAATTCTATAGCCATCCTGATTTCTGAAATTAAATCCATACAATTCTTGAAGAGAGTTTAGCTTCCCAATCCCACATATCAATGAAATAGAATTCCAGCCCAATTCTAGATAACGCAAGTTAGAAAGGTTATTAATGTCACTTGGTAATTGACTTGGAAATTTTGAATTAGTGCTTATGTATTGCAAGTGATAGAGATTACTTAGAGATCTTGGCAGCACAGTCGAACCAGAACCATCAATTTTAAGTATCGAAGATGTATCAAATTTCCAATCTCCTCAGGTATTCTTATGAAGTTTTCTGAAACATATATGTGTAATACGCGTAGGCTTCTCAATGCTTTGAACATTTCAGAAAGTGCATTGTGAAGATACCAAAAAGAACTTCTATCGAACAACAATATAAGAGAATGCAAATGTTTAAGCTGCCCAATCTTATTTATGATATCTGGATTTTTAGTTTCAACAAATAAGTGTTGAAGAGTCTTAGGAATTATAGAAGACAACTTTGTACCATCCTCAACTCTTAAACATTCATGTATGGAAACTGATTGTGTCAATTCATGTATCAAATCATGCATCTTATAGTATCGTTTACCAAAATCTTCATACTTATCAAAGAAAGACTTTTTAATCAAAACATCAAAATACATTCCTCCAATATCCTCCATAGTCCATTCTTGATCATGAGGTTGCTGAATAAAACCCAATGCAATCCACATTTTGACTAAATCATCTTTATCAAATTTATAATCTTGCCGAAATATAGAACAAAATGCGAAACAATTTTGTAGATGTTTTGGGAGGAACATATAGCTCAATCTTAAAATAAGAAAGATGTCATCCTGACCCCATTTTGGACTTACAAAATCACTATTTAAAACTTTTGTCCAATGTCTTTCATCCAAGCTAGAATTCAAAACACCACCGATGACCTTTGCAGCCAATGGAGATCCTGAAAGCTTTTTAACTATCTCTCCAGCAATGGCTCTTAATTTTTTATGATCATCAGGGGGGTTCTCTACACTAGCAAATGCATGAGAGTTGAGGAGCCGCAAACACTCATCTTCCTCTAGGCCCTCTAATTTAACTATTTCCTTCTTCTTTTTAATTACCTTTGCAAACGTCAGTGCAACTGAGTCCGTTCGAGTTTTTACCAGAATCTTACTACCAAAACTCCCAGAAGCTAGAGGGGCGAGCACATTCTCCCATTTACTTTTATCCCGTTCCTCCTCCTCTTCCCAAACGTCATCAAGGACCAGTAAGAACCTTTTGGACATCACCTCCTTCTTAAGTGTCCTTTGAAGTGCATCAAGTGAATCCAAATTAGGCTTCTGCATTTCAAGAGATTCCAACATATCTGCAATGACTCTTTTCACATCAAAGTTGTTGGAAACACAAACCCACATTTTAAGATCAAATTCCTCTGTCATTTCATCTTCGTAGACATGTTGCAAGAGAGTTGTCTTTCCCATACCACCATGGCCCACTATAGATAGAAGAGAAATGTTTCTGTACCTAGATGTCCGAGCCTCATTTGATGGCTTCCTCAACCACTGCATAACAAACTCCTTAGCCTCACCTCTACCGATAAGATCATTTGTAGGCAAGGATCCTGTTTCACGTGCTTCGGATAACTCACGCTGCTGCTCCTTCTGCTTCTGCTTTGCGCAATCTAGAAGATGAAGAAAAGTACTAACCCCAGCTGAAACTTTATCTAGTTTCTGCACAACCTCCTCCAGCCTCTTCAAGTTGGGATCAATCTTGAGAGCACGTTCGCCAACTTTGTGAATTGTGGAAGCACTTTCAATCAGGAAGCTCGCGTTGGAAAACACCGTTCTTTTCTGATAAAATTAGCGAGAAATAGATTATCAAATAAATATATTTATTTGCAACTAGTATCAAATAGGTAGCTGATGATAGAGAACACACCTCTGTTTCCTCCATGTTTTTGGTCAGCTGTTCTTTATGCATCATGTACTCAAACTCATCGAGCACATCATTTGCCTCGTCAACAGCATCTCGCAGCGGCCATATCCATTAGTTGAGAGCCGGGTTCTGATCGCTAATTTGTGCTTGGTTAGCGGCAAAGACGACAGCTTGGATCTTGGGGTGATTTTCTCCCAGGATTTCCAGCTCCTTCTTCATGCCCGTCTGCCATCCGACTTGCTCTTCCAGGTAATCAGAGCAAGTGTTGATGATCTTGTCCATGATTGGACCAACAAACCATTCCGCCATGGCACCGATGATCGAGGTAGAGAGAGCAGAACAACTGAACAGTAGGAGAAACATAGATTGATTGGAAGAGATGAAGATTAGATAGTCTCTAATAATTGAGAGAGAGAGAGAGAGAGAGAGAGAGCTGCCGCGTAGTCCACTGAAGTCTCTGTGATAAAATAAGAAAAAAAAAGGAATGCTTTTTTATCTGATGAATAATTTGATACTAATTTATATTTTAATATAATATAATTTAATGAATTTGAATAAAATTTTAAACTTTTTTAAATGAGTAAAATGGGCGGATTTATTTTTTTTAAATATATTTAAATTATTAATATCAAATACTGAAGCCTTCAAAGTAACATCAAGCAAGCAAATAAAAAATAAAAAAAAAAGTTTTATTGAATATTTTTTTGCTTTTGCTGGCAAGCTTCCCTGTCTTCCAAGACCATGATAATTTAGAGAACTCTATTCACATCTTTATTAATTAATATTTTGGATCCTATTTCTAGTGTGATATCAAGTTTATGTTACAAAATATTTTCCTAATCAACAATCTCAGTATTCCAAAGTAAGGTGTAAGTTTGCTCGTACCGCATCCGTTTTGCATTAAATCAATCTTATAAGTCTAAACCCTTTTTTAAGAAATTGATCTCCTAGGTTAATTTGTTAGAATCCAAATGAAAGATAAATGTGCATATATATATAATTTTAATACATCAATTTTTAAAATAAAAAATTAATTCTTCGTTATGAAATTCACATCTTCACATGTGAAATTGAAATTGAGCATAATAGCAATAGCAGGTAGCATGTGAATGTACAGTACGACTAAGTGGCAAACAAGGGCCCAAGGCTGTACGTGCTTTTGGAGCTTTGTAAAAAATCAAGAATATTATCTTTCTCATTGATGATCACTTAATTGGAAAGCTTAATTAATTGTGATCAATGGCAATTAATGATTCTAGAGGACTATTAATTATTACATATTGTAAACAATTATTATTTTTTAATTTAATGCCATTAATTCATCTGACTTTAATGATAGTGATGGTTTTTTTTACATTTAGGCTAATTAAAAAAAATTCACACACACATCGCATACACAAGACTCAAATTCAAAACCTCTTACTTGGTAGCCTAAGCTCCCAACGAACAGATCAAAGTGAGCTGTGTACACCCCTAAACCCTATGATTCTTCGTACAATCATACTTTTTTATAAAAAAAAAAAATTTGGGGCAAACCCATTTCTTTAATGTAAAAGAAAATAACAAGCGATTTAAAAGAAAAACAGCCCATACGGCCGTAAGGGTGCTCCCACAAAAGGTTAAATTTTTAAAAGATCATACTTTAAAATTGTATTAACAAAAAAATTAAGAAAAATTAAATTTAAAAAAAATCATACTAACAAAAGATGATAGCGTTTTGTATAAAACGCAAAGGAAAACTACATTTTCAGAGAAAACACAAAGATCAATTGCGTTTTCAGCAGTTAAAAAGCTATTCTGCTTTGCACTTTTTGCTTAAAACATAATTTTTTTCTCAAAGCCGGCCGACACAATAACTTTTATTTACCTTCTATTTTTTTTCTTTTAACTGTAAATTAAATCTCTTAAATATATTTTTAAGAAGGAATTTATAGAAAAAATGAAAATTTAAAAAAGATATTTGATAATAATTGAGTTTTATGTTAAAACACAATTTTTTTTAATGTTTTCCATCATACTAGCAAAAGCTGATTGCATTTTTTGTTAAAACCTCCAAGTAATATAAGATAAAATTAATTTAACTTTTTCATAATATTTTAAATATTTAATAATATTAATGTAAGATATTAAAAAAATTAACATAATGAATATTTTAACTATTATATTTATTTTAAACGATGTATTTAATTAACTTAAATATATAAATAACTTAAAATTATTTTATTAATTACTATAATTCCCTTACCTATTTCTCTTCTCAACTCTCACTCTATTCCTCCCACCTCGCAAAAGCTTCTGCTCTCAATGCAAGCCGGCTGCCATTTAAAGAAAAAAAAAGGAATAATGTTAGCTTGTAGGGGTCCGATTGTAAATAAAGTATCTGCCATCGCCCCATTCAAGCAATCACATGAAAGTTACATGAGTGAGGTCGGGTGTGCTTTGAGAAAAAAAATTAAATTATTTTTAAGCATACAACTCAAAGTAGGTTAGCATTTTAAATAGAAAACACATACCTGTTTCATGTTTTCTATTCAAAACACAATTAATCTTTATGTTTTTCATGAAAAGGCAATTCTGATTTGCATTTTGTGCAAAACGTACTATCAATTATAATTTTTTATTCTTTTTAAATTTTATTTAAACTACATTCCTTCTCTTAATTTCTACGCTAAACCTGATCCTCATAAAAAATTCGCCCCACAAAAACGAGTAGCGGACCAGAAGAAAAACCTCAACTTGATTTATTGAGGGTAATTTTTTAAACTAAGTATCGTTTAAATTTTAATTAAGTGACTATCCAACGTTAAAAAAAAAAATTTAAACTCGGCAAAGACGCCCGTTTAATGGGTGACTTTTTTATATTATGATAAGTCGCCCGTAAATGGATGACTTATGGTCAATAGGCTCTGCTAACTCAGGTAGCCGTTACGCTCCGTTATGCTGAACAATAAGACAAATAACGAGAATATGGATTGCCAGTAAGTTGCCCGTTAAACGGACGACTTATCATTTTTAATTTAAAAAATATTTAATGCATTTTTTTTTCTTAGTTGTGTTGTCAAATAGAAATTTGTGCAAAGGGAGGTTTCATAATATTTAATTTAAGTCAAGTTTTTTTTTATCAATGGTCTTTAGTTTTTACTATATATATTAGAGCTAACACCACTTTACTTTAATGGATCATTCCATAATATATTTTTTTAATGAAACTTCATCCATACTTAATTCTTATTTTGTAGGTCAAAATCAAATATGTGTTGTTGAGTTTAAAGATTCTATAAGTAGCTAGATGCAAGACCAAAATTATAAAGATCAACTAGTGTTTTAATCATAACAGCATAATGAGATACATAAAATCAACAGCAAAATCAAACTAAAGTAACTAAAAGATACATGACACAAAACACTAATGCCTCCTCTTATGTCAATGTGGTATTGCATTAGTGCATGGAGTGAAATGTTGTGGTGCTCGTAGTATTGAACAGTGGATGCAGTTGACATTTTAGTAATAGGAAAAAAAATCATAATATAAATAGAACAAATTACCTTATGCCACACTCAAACCGTCGAGCTGAACAAGAAATGGGACATGAAGCTGAGGTCTCCCAACATGTAGATGCTCCCAAGCCCATATCTGCAACAAGTGGATGCAGCCTGCTATGTGTTGACCTCATTTTTGTATGAGGTCATTAGAGCCTAATCCAGACTTCAAATCAATCCTGAAATTAAGTCAATCCAAAACCTTGATTCAGTTCTGACCTCGATCAAAATCCAGACTCCAGTCTAGTCCAAGATTCAAACCCTAGTTCAGATCTTGATCCCACCTTTGATCTAACTCAAATCACTTTCAAACACTTATGATCACTCCAAATGATCATGAATGATTGAGATGATTCAAATCCAGATACTTAAACTCAAGATCTACATCAAATCCAGATTCCCAAATCCAGAATTCAAGGCCAAAGACCTGAGTCCTAAAAGCCTTTTTCAGGGAATTTTCAAACATTTCAAACCCCAGTTAAATGACCTCTGATTCATGATCTGTTAGTTGTACACTGATGTGATGTGTCTCTAGAGGCAACCCTCCAAATTTGAGCCCATTTAGGAGTCTCTAACCCCAGAAACTAAATTTAAATCCAAAGGCTGTAAAACCTTCAAATATTTACGGCCTGTGCCACTGGACCCATTATTTTGGGAAATTTGACCTTGGAATTTCCCCCAAACCCTCTAATCACCTCCAGACCATTGATATTGATGTGTTTAACATTAATCTACATCTTTTTGGACCCACCTCGACCCAGGATTCATCCGGGGTCAAAATGACCAAAATACCCTTTAAAGGGGTTTTTGGACTTTTGACCAAAATTTAACATCGTTCAACATTTTAAACTTTTGAAACCCCTTCCAATGAATGTTTTATGATATTTGAGACCCATTGAAATCAAACCCACTCCTTGGTTTGACTTGTTTGACCAAGTCAACTATGGTTGACCAAATCCACCTTTAACCCAACCATTGTTATTTTCAACATTTGAATCCATCTCAAACCAATCTAATGCTTCAAAATCATTTGTTTGGACACTCATGACATGTCCAAAGATTTCCAAGTCAATCCTCCCTAGGTTTGACTTGGTCAACCCATTTGGAGGGGTCAAAACCCTCTCTAATTTCATGTATTCACTCAAAGTCTCAACACCATGGCCCCATGTCCCTTGATATTGACTCCTACAGCACATTTGACTCCTCCCATGCACATCCTAGTCATCATTGACTAGTCAACAAGTCAATGGGTCAAGTTATGTTGAAATGAGGCAAAGTCATGGGCTTTTGACCATGCCACATGGGCAAACCCTTCCCCTCTCCCAAAACCTGCTCCCACCTGCTCAAAAGGGACTAATTTCCCTCCCTAAGAGGCCACAAACCAGCTCCCTAAACCTTGCTTAGGCTTGGTTTAGCCAAATGAGGGAAAAGAGGTGTGGTCCCCCCCTCTTGGCTCAAGGCAATCCCTCTCAATCCACCAGCGTTTTCCTAATCTTGGGCTGCTCATGGGACACTTGGCAAGCATCCAAGGCACCCATGGTGAGATCCAAGCCATTCATTTCAAGTGATGAGGGTTAAGTGGGAAAATTTTGCCCTAACCCTCATATTGCTCATTTCTTGGCCTAAGTCCCAAACTCCAGCTTCCCCAAGACTCTCCAGCAGCCTCCCCATTGATTCCACGTCTCCAAGCCCTAGCCGCATATACAGGAATCCCATTCCCACAAGCAGTGGCTTCCTCCTTTGGTAGATTTTCTGTTCATGTTTTTGTTGGAGCTGTTAGGGCCGGCCAGCTGTAAGGCCTCCCTCATGTCGTTCCCTTGATCCCATCATCCATTCAAGCAAGAGGAAGAATTACTCGTAGATTTGGCCCTAGTCTCGTCGTTGGCCTTCTTGAGCTAGATCCTCCTTCCTTGGTCCATCCACATTTAAAGAGGAGAATCAATCTATCTTAAGAAAAGAGCTGAAGGAAGGCAGGGCCGATCCATCTAAGAGCAGCGATTTGTGTGATCCAGATAAGGAGATCCGGTTATTTGGAAGGGAACAACAAGTCTTCTTCCCTCTCGTATAAGAATGATGACGGTAATGATCATCCCTTTACCCCGAATCAAATAGCTGCACTTATTATTGTTTATTTTTCCTCATAGATTGAATAAACGTGAATGTCTTTGGGAGTAAAACAAGCTAGTATGCAAATTCTTTGAATCCATATATATATTAATCTCTATTAATATGTATATTTCTAGTCTTTTGTTGTAAGAGGTATGAATAAGGCTTGCACGTTGTTGTTTCCATTCGTTCCGATTGTTGTAACACAGCAAAATGCCGTAGTAGCTCTTTCTTTGCTTATCTTTAAGACTTATTAGCCAAATTCAGTATATTTTACTTATATGGCATGTGCTTCGTTTGAACTGTTCGTAATTAAACTTAGTAATTTTCATCTACTGCTCTTGTTCTTGTGACCTAAATTCTAGTTTGGTCTTGAATTTCTTCTAAATTTGATTGATTTTCTTTACTTTTATATTGATTGAGCACTATCAAAAGTTCAAACATTATAGATGTAGATTTTTTGTTGATCTTATATGAGGTCTAGTGGATCATTTAAGAGTTTTCTTTTTCGGATAGGACGTCTAAATTTTGTGATTCTTCCACCTAATAAACTGGATGTTATCTGCTCTTGAAAATTGGCGTCAGTTGTGCGGGCAGCAAATTTGATTACTTGTTCCACAATATATTGGTGATATTGTTGAAGGTCCATAAAATTGTGAATGGTTTGTCTTGTGTTGTGTATATTTTATGTGCTTTTCTTTTTTCATTTTAAGGAAAATTCCTTATGATCTGCCATGTTGAAAGTATAACTTTTTTTTAACTGACAAGATAAGTTTAATATTGTATTATTATTTTAGCGAATGATTAACATGTTTTATTGTTAATATGTTCATTTTATTTTAAGAAGTAAATTAATAATATCAGAATTCATATAAGCAAAAATATGGTTATCAAAATCAAAATGCTTTTAATTATTTTAATTCGAATATATGTATATGATTTCATTGTCTGAGTCGTCACAATAATAATTTTGCAACTCTTTCATTTTCCTGGGTTAACAATAAAGTGGTGGTAGTAATTGTTATTAGCAATTTAAAAAAAAAAAAAAAAAACCTCAGCAAAGCCTTGGATGCCTGTGAGAATTGAATTAATGCCTTCGCTCAGAACTTGTATGCTAGTTTAATGTTACTAGCTAGTTTGAATGATATCCTTAACTTAATATCCATTAAAATCAAATCTAAGGTTTGTCATATTTATTTTCCATTTAAATAAACAAACTATCTTTTAGTTCTTTTTATTACACATGTTTAAAAATGCGATTTTATTTTCTATGTGAATAAATTCTATACTCTTATCAAATTGTATCAATATTATGATTCGAACTTACTTGTGGGTTGAAGCTATTCATTTGTAGAATTTGACAACATTGACATTGTTGAAATATGTAGATAAATTGTATATTTGCTATCAGAGCGACACTTATACTTATTCAATATGTGATTTGTGATTTTGGTGACAGAAAAGAGTATATCTCTTAATACCACATGCGTACTTGAACTGTTATCTATATTTTATATGCTATTGAATATATGGATGTGAATGATTATTCATGATATAGAGCTTAATTTGCTTTATTGATATAATCTCCCGATATGATTGCTATTATTAATTCCAAGCATGTAATTGTCCATTCATGTTCTCTCTTGATCATGCTTTTAAAAAAAAATATAAATCCATTTTGATATGCATATGTGATGTTGTTACATCATGCGCATAGTTCTTTTGTGTCTAATTTATCTATGCAAGTTTGGTAGCAATCAAGAGGAAAACGCCATATCTACTTGCCCTTCCCATTTTGCTTTATGTCATTCCTTTCAATGAGCTAAATTGTTAATATTATTTACTGAAGTTTGCATGATTATCATATCGTGTCCTCAACTTCATGTTATTATATTATTAGAATTTTTTTGATGTGACAGCTTCACAGTATTAGAATAGTGATTCTTTCTTGAATTATTTTACCGTTGGCCTTGCATTAGTCTTACCTAAATAAACCTGTCAAACTATCAAACTTTTGCCACTCATCAAGCTCAATAGAACTTTCCTTATATGTGTCATTAGGGACCTTATATATTTTCTAGTTGTAGTTTAAATATAACATGTTACCCCAAAGTGATACATGCATAGCTATGTTTCATTTTCATATATAAGGAGCCCTATGATGTGTTTTGGAAAAAGAAGGTGTCGGGATTTCTTTCTATTTAGAAGCATACATGTTGAAATTGATTCTTGCAAAGTAATATACATTTTGAAATTGTGTTAATGATTTGATTTGATTTATATTTTTCACATATTCATTTATATCTTAACTAACAGTAACTTCTATACTTGCATGCATGATATTCTGACACCTCCTTCTCTCTTCGCCTTTTTGTGAGGTACTGATGGACTTGATTGAAGGATAGAGCTAAGGAGCTTCAGTCGCCCCCTGTTTCTTCCAAATGGGGGTGCCACGGTTGGAATCACCGTTGACTAGTTCCGGTGATTAGGTAAGTTTTCTTAAAACTTAGAAGGCCCTAGATCCCATAAGCCAATGATTGTATGCTCCTCCAACCTTAGGTCTATGTAGCAACCTCCTGTATTTAATTTATATTTATTTTCTTTTTTTACAAATCCAAAACCCATCGATATAGCTTGTTTATATTCATGTGTATGTATGAGGGTTAGAGACATTGATTGCAAATCCATTACAACACTAGTGCCATTTAAGGACAATAATTAAGGACGAGTCTTAGAGAACTTAGGTAAACTCTAGGATTCACACATATATCTTTTAGAGATGAAATATCAAACATAGATAACTTAGCAACGTCACACCCCAGGATTAATATATACAGTTGATTTGATCCCAAACAATAATCAATCATTAATGCTTCTTTAAGATTTAGAAACTCAAATGTTTAATAATAACTAAAATAGAATTTATGAAAATATCAAACATTTCTCAATCAACCCCATCCAACACATACAATCATTAAAAGATAAAATCTACACCCATATTTTATAAAATTTTGTTAATATTTAATTAACCCTTAATCAAGTATTAATTAACTAAATTCATAAAATGAAATGAAATTCAAAGACATAAGACAATTTTAAATAAGAACGAAATGAAGGTAAGAAAATCCTAATTTTAATTTTAAATAAGATATCTTGATCAAACTTTCATTTTAAATTATTAAACAATTAAATCCATCTATGGTTAATTAACCACAATCAAAATACTTTAAAAATACATTAAAAATTGAATAAAATTAAATGAAACCTTGAGATTAATAATTCAGATTTAAATGAAACTATTTGATAAAATTTAAGTAATAATTCATTACTGATCAATTAAAATTAATTTACGAAGACTTGAGAAATAATCTACAAAATTCCAAAATTCAATGAATCATTCAAAATTTCAGAAAACATCAACTCATTATCAAAACTAGCAACCAATCAATTTGAATAAAATTTATCAACTCTTAAACCCCTTAGTTGATTAAAATATTTAACTATACGGTTATCACTGGGTAATCCAAGCCTACAAGGCTATTAACTTAGCCCCAAGGAAGGTGAAATAAACTTCACAGCCTCGGTGTGAAACAAAGGTGGTAACCAATAATCTTTCAAAATATATTTTAAAATCAATTTTAAGCTATTAATACTTAAACTTAAATTTAAACCCCTTAAGCCTTTCAACCAACCATAACCTCAAACAACTTTAACCAATTGTCCTACTTAGGATATATCAAAACAACACGACCTTTACACACACTTTAGATGATTTGCTAGGACAACCAACTCTAGTCTTAGGCTAGGCCGGTGTTTTACTTTCCTGCTGTTATGTACCGGGTTTTCGAGCTTTTACTGCATGCTGTTCGCTAGTAGTAGAATTGATGTGTTTGTTTATTTACTTACGGCATTATGTGTTGTGATGAATTATACGTTAGCTCTATCCCTAGGTTAGGGTCGATTTATACTAACTCAATTTTATGCAGGTGGTCATGCTCATACATGACATTAATTAAGGGGGGCAAATAATTAAGCTTCAAAAATTAACAATATCTTATGCATGCACTTCAGAATGCTAATACCCCCTTTAAAATTAAAAGAGCATGGCCAAGCGAGGCTGTGAATTTAAGCATTTAAATTCCAATATATTAACTGCTTGGGATGTCAAATATTAACTGCTGATTATTAGGATAACATTGCAGGATCGAGTCTAGATTTTAATTTTGATTAATGTAATTTAATTTAAATTGAGTTGTAATATGTCAAGTGATTTGAGAATGGAGTATGAATATCCAACTTAGATTCCAAAGAGGAGAAGACATCCCTTAGGGGAGATTCTTCCTCCATTTGGAAGACTAAATTAGGATAGCTTTCAAACATCTAATTGGGAATCCAAAGAGGAAGGGACATCCCTTAAGGGAGAGTCCCTATCCATTTGGAGGTGCAAGTTGAGATGACCTTGCAAGTATCCAAAGAGGAAAGATAACACCCCTTTTGAGGGGGAGTTTCTTTCCATTTGGATATCTGGACCCGACGATCCAAAGAGTTCCAAGAAGACGAAGAAGTGAAGAGCGAGAAGAACCATTCTCAAAGTCACTTGAGTCTTAGGATTAGAATCCGAGTTGTCGTCAGTGGTGGCCGGCCACTTTTAATTTATGTAAATCTGGGTTGTAATAAGCAAGGCAATTTGCCAATGGACATTTACTTGATTAATTTGATTATTTAATGTATTGTGATTTCATTTGATCGCGTATAGGATTGCCTGCTTTTCTTAGTTTTTTTTGGGCGGTTGAATGCCGTTCTTTTTGTTTTAGCCTGGAATTCGTTAGGCTCTTTGAGGACCAAAAATATTTCTATTCATAACCTATATTTAAAATTTTAAGATTTAAATAACATAGAAATTTAACGACCTAGGGAATAGCCGGAATCGTTCGGGGTCGCATGCATATTACTGCATCTCACTCCCTCCTTGCTATAAGACACTTCCCCGCCGTGGGTAGAGTCCAGATAATCCGACCTATGAGGATGAGGTGCTGGATCTGGGGAAGTCTAGTCTTTTCAAAAAAATTTATTTTATAAGCCTTTTTTTTAAATTTCATGCATACCAGATTTGGATACTTTAACCAGCATGCATCGCATTAGAAACTTATTAAATTAAAACTTTAATTGCATTTTAGTCTAAGCATTCCACCCGACATAAGTCAAGGGGTCAATTAGGAATCTGCTCTAGATGTCGACCCCAACTTCTTAAACCAATCTTAAATAACGCCCCTGATCACTTTGCATCAAAAGACCGGACTCATGGTTTTGAAGCGTTTAGGTGGTTTAGCTGGCTCCCCAATCCAGGCCGGGGTAAGTCCAGATTTTGCACTGCATTAGTTAGGTTCGGACTACTGTGTTCCAGTGTCCAAATTTAGATCTAAGATCTGGGGCAGGTCTCTTTTTGAATCATAAGACCCCAACCTCCGGGAATATAATCCCAAATTTCTAATAAAATGCTCAACTCAAATTAAATATTCTTTCAATCCAAAATTTAAAGCCAACACTTAGCTTAGATCGGGGCACTTCTGAATTATTTCAGAATCCTAAAGTGTCCCCTACCCTTCCTCATTTGATTCCAAAATAAGTGTTCAATCTTGCTCCAATCTCCTTTCAAAATCCAAATTCACCTCTTTGGTATCACTCCTAGAAATCTCTAAACAAAATTTCTGCCATTATTTTAATCGAAAGTTTTCGTAGGGGACTCCGGTCTCCCACGATGTAATTAACTACGAGGGCTTGCGCTCGTAGGAGATTTAGAACCCACAACTGATTTTCAAAATTGATTTTCAAAATTCAATTAGTCTATATTGGGAAAATTAAATTATTGATTATCGTTATCATTATGTTCGAACGATTATTAACAAATGATATCTTCTCCTTTCGGGGAGATATATCTTTTGTTAAAATAATTTCGAATATGAAATTAACGATCACTTCCCTTGATTATCGTAGCATGATATTTGACTGAACTTTATTTTGACCCTTCGGGGTCATACAAAGTTCTCTCTTAAATCTAGTTACGATATTTAAGATGGGATTCTTAATTCTAAATCTGAACCCCATCCTGAAATTTTATTTCCACCTCCCGAGGTGGTATAATATTTTTGATGGGATGTTTGATTTTAGAATTAAATTTTAATGTTAATTCAAAAATTCCCAAAGAAGACTAAATTTTTCAAAACCCGCTTTTCATACACAACAAAAAAATGGCGACCACGGTGGGACTGAATCTCTCTTTCCATCTTTAATAATGGCGAAATTTCGTTACATCGGTAGTTTTGACTACCCTTCTTCCGTTGGCTCCTTTATCCATTTCTCCCTTGGGTAAGATAGGCGAACACCTTCTTTAATTTAATTTCATGTCAAAAAGAGAGGTGAAACATTTGTTAGAGTTTTGATTTTGACCTTCTGCCCCTAAGTTGATTGGAGGAGCGATAGTGTCAAATCCAACCTTATTATCTCCTTTCTAATTTTATGAAATTTATGTTATTGAGTTAGTCTCAATACATAAACTTTTAAAATTGAAAGGAGTTTGGCCGATCTTTCTTTCAAAATCCCTGATTTTTAATAATGATAGCCTTAACCTCCCGTCTCTATTTTTAGTTGTGAAGTGGAGAGGGTTAGGCAACTAATTCTTTTGAGTTTTCTCCTCCCTTTGTAGGCCTTTGGGTTGAACGGAAGTCCAACCCGTTGTGTTTCAAAGTTTGGAGAAAGTTCACTTTTAATTCAAAATTGAGATCTTCTCAAAGTTCTCTTTCAAATTTCGATCCGAAATCTATACAATAATATGCTACACTACAACTCCTTTTGTAGTTTGGTATATTTTGGGAGGATTTCAGTCACTTTCAAACTCATAATTGACCTTTATCCCATCATTATATTCCGGGTTGTAATACCTACAGCTCAGGATATATATGATAGAATATAGGTTCGTTATCATCTTTTAGATTTAAATTCACAAAGTCCTGATTTCAAATCTTTCTTTTAAATTTCAGAAATTTCAATTCAAGTCAATGGCTGGCCAGTTGCACTTTGCATTTCAGAAAGGATTGACCTGTGAACAAATTGATTTGGGAAATCAGATCCAGTTCCGTTTGGGCTTTAGCACTACCGAGTTAACTTTGGATGGAAAGAGCATACTTAGTTTGAATGTAGCTGAGGTTGATAGCCCTGTCTTAGAGCTAGTGCTAGGACCAGTGACCGACCCTATTGAGGCCCCCGAGATAGGATCTATTTTTGAAAAAGGGTCGAGTTCTGGGATCCCCTTCACTAGTAAGAATCAGAAGAAGAATTACCTGAGGCGAGTAAGGAGGAAGATAGCCAAGTCAAGGAAGATTGTGGAATTTAAGACTTTAGCTCAGGTAGACCTAGAGCCTGTTGAGGATCTACCTATTCCTGCCTCCTCTCCACTCCTTCAAGGGAGTCGTTTCCACCCTTTAGCTGCTGCTTCAGGGGAGGAGAGGGTGTCTAGGATAGCTAGTATCCCCCCACGCCCTGTCGATTACTCCACTAAGAGAACTCCTGAAGAAAAACAACTACAAAGAACAAGGATGTTGAGGAACATCATCCATACCTGTGCTGCACAAATGGGAGAAACCAAGGAACAATATGTAAAGCACCTAAAAGGGGTTATCTCCCATCGTTTTGAAAAGGAAATTTTAAGGGAAGAAAAATCTGATGCCAAGAATTTGACTCCCCAGTCTGTTAGGAGAAATAAGAAGTTTGTAAGACAGCCTGCAGCCTCTGTCTTAGTTGATGGCTACCACCGGGTGCCACGCCCTCTATCCTCTAAGATGGAGGGTATAGTACTCACTGGATCTGAGAGAGGTCGACGTCTTGTTGGTAGACCCCCAGCTCCTTTACCACCACCTCCAAAGTTGGCTTCAGTGGTGGTCAAAGCCCAAGAAAATTCCAAAGCTGAAGGGAGAGTTGAAGTTAAGGGAAAGAGGGCCAAGTCCCTTGACAAGAAGTATGTTCCTAAGAAGACCAGTAGAGTGAACATCCCCTCGCCTGTAGTCAAATCCCTCCACTCACAAATTGAGCTGCCACAGGCTTCGACCAGTGCTACCAAGACCCCAATTGGTTTGATTGTTAGTTCAGATACCTCAGTTATGGATCCAGTTGATACCTCAGTTGATAGTTCCAAGTTCCTACCTTCTACTCCTAGGCTCCTTGTCCGAGTGTCTGAGGACTCTACCCTACTTGATGTAGGAGTTTCCACCCTCCAAACTCCTGCATCATCTTTTGAGGTAGATGCCCCTCACCTGGTAAAGGATGCCACCCTTCTGACTACCGACCCTGGTATGGTCGAAGGGGAAGAGTTAGTTCAAGATGAAGACCATGAGATAATTGAGCAGCTGATAGCTGAGCCCCCAACAGCAAATGAGCTTAAGTTACAAGCTATCATTTCCAGCCTACAATAAGATGAGCTCTATGACATGGTAGAATACAGAGGCTACTTACCTATCAGCCCTGAGGAGATAGGGAACCGGCCAGTCGATGAGGTAGTACAAGAGATTAAGGATATTTTGAAAAAGAAGGAAGATGAAGAAGCATTTGACCCAGACTTGGATGACATGTTGATAAATGAGGACTCTCCTATTAGTGATATTTACATGGTTGAAACTAGAGGGTCCGTTAAAGAAACTGAACCAAGTAAGCACCGGTCTGGCAAAGAGGAGGGTTCAGCAGCCATTGATTCAGATTCAGATGAGTCAGTGAGAGCTAGAGATGAGCAGCAAATGAAGAACCTGGAAGCACAAGTGACAGAAATGTTGCTACAGGTTAAAGAAATGCAGCAACGATTGGACAAGTCGCATGAGACTTCCCTTGAGTTACAAAAATCTACTTTGGAAGCCACCGACAGAGTAAAAAGGGCAGAAGCCAGTTATAAAATCCCAGAGTCTGTTTCAGTGCTTCCACCTGTCCAGCAGCCAGTGTTACCGGATCCCCCAGTTCAGCCGACAGCCTCTTCAGTCCCTCCGGTCATTCCCCCAGCACCGGCTCAAAAAGATTTTAAGCAACTAATTGAGGATCAGGTAAGGGAGGCCTTAGCCCAATCGCAAGGAATTACATCTATTCCAAAGGGTAGACCTGACCCTGAGGAATATGATTTGGTTCCTTACCCTAAGGGCTTCGTGCCACCATCTTTTAAAATCTTTACTGGAATTGAAAACCCGAGACAGCATCTAGCCCACTTTCGTGCAAGCTGTTGCAATGCCGGGGGGTCAGATGCTCTACTATTTCGCCAATTTATCAGTAGTCTTTCCGGCAGCTTTTGAATGGTACGTAGATTTGCCCAACGGTTCAGTAAGAACCTTTACTGAACTTGAAAATCTATTCTTAAAGAGATTTTCAGGAGCACAGCAGTGCACTACTGTGGGCAATCTGGTCGTTGAAAAATAAAAGCCGGGAGAGTCTCTGGTTGAGTACATCTTAAGGTGGTGAAACCTTTCGATGAAGTGTGAACCCCAGCTGCAAGAGCAACATGTAGTGGAAATTCTTTTGAAGAATATCCACGGCCCTGTTGCTTTTCTTCTGAAGGGTTTCACTATAAAAACTTTTGAAAAACTTCTAAACAAAGCTAGTAACCTGCAGGAAGAGGCTCCTAGGATGCCATTCTTGAAGGATCTTTCTGGAGAAAAGAAAGTTGATAAGCCGATCAAATCATTTGAAAAGAGAGCTACTGTTTCAGCAGTTGATAAGGGGAAACAACCAGTTGTTAGCCAGCCTAGTGTTCCTCCACCACAGTTAGCTCAGAAACAACCTTTTCAAGTGACCTCACAACCTACAAGAGATTCCTCTTTCATTCCCTTTAAAGAAAGGTTGACAAAACCTTACCTATTCAAGAGGGAAGTGATAGGAAAAATCTTTAAGAGTCTTTCGAAGAAGTCAGATTTTCAATTGCCGGAAGCGAGGCGGCCAAATGACATAAAGAGAAAGGATGATCCAAACTACTGTCCTTACCACCGCATGGTCAGCCACCCCATCGAGGACTGCATTGTTTTCAAAGATTGGCTTGAAAGGAATATCAAACAAGGTAATATTGTGCTTCCAAAGGAGTATTTGGTCAATCCGGAACAAGGGTCCGTCAAGATAATATCAGGTAACAATTCTAACCCTTCTCTTTCAATTGAAGATGGTTGAGATATTGCTTTATCCCGGGCACTTAAAAGGTCGATTAACAAGTCTTATCATCTTTCTCAACAGATGCCCACGACAGCCCAGGGCTCGATTTGGGAGGTTGACCTGGATGCTTCGCAGGAGGATGTTGAGCTACTTCCCTCTCCAGTAGTCGTAGGAACTACTATATTAAATGAAAAAGAAAAGAGAGATATTGTTGTAGAGAGGAAGTATGTTGATGAGA
Source organism: Dendrobium chrysotoxum (assembly GCA_019925795.1). NCBI lineage: Eukaryota > Viridiplantae > Streptophyta > Magnoliopsida > Asparagales > Orchidaceae > Dendrobium > Dendrobium chrysotoxum. Next base: position 93,551 of record CM034309.1, on the reverse strand, counting down.
GATGTATTCGAGCAGCCGATGGCGGCATTAAAGCCCCATCCCCACTTTTGTTATCTAACTTTTACTTTGCCCCATCAAAGGCAAAGGGTCGTAAGTTTAATAAAAAACATCCTTCTGCTTCAATTTTGATGATTAACCATGAAAATGAAATACAAGTTGATAACTCTTCCAAAGAAGTGCAAAATTCTATTGAGATCGATCCAAAGCCTCAAAAATTTGATCTTCCGGATTTGACTTCTATAGGGGATATCGAGCTTGAGATCTTATCAGATAGCGACCTCCCTGAAATTAATTTCACTGGGAAACCTATTGTGATAGAACTTTTAGATTCTGACTCCTCTTCAGATAGCGACGATGTGCAGCCTATGGAGAGTGTAGACGCCCCCATAGTTTGTCCTCCCGATTCAATCGTAGAGGTACAACTTCGTGGTGGCAAAGTCTTACCCCCTAGGCTTCCTCCTCAGGAAAAGGGCAAGCGAGTTGTCTCTAGCGATCCAATTCCAGATTCTCCTCATTATCCTGATTTTCCATTGATTCCACCGGGTTTTGAGTCTGTCGCTCCTAAGGTTGATTACAATGTCCTAGCCCATCTTAGGAAGTTGTCAGCCAAGTAGAGCATTTATGATGCCCTCATTCTGTCTAAGGAAATGAGAGAGTCTTTAATCAAGGCACTTCTCGACCCTGAGATTTACCTTGCTCAACTGGCTTCAACCTCAAAAGAAGAAGCCCTCTACTTCAAAGAAGTCCCAGGAGTAACATTCTCAGATGAAGACCTACTATTGGGAACTGCTGATCACAATCGTCCTCTCTACATTACCGTTGATGTAGGGAATTTTAAGTTATTAAGAGTCCTTGTTGATCCGGGTATATCGGTCAACGTGATGAATGTGAAAACCCTCGCCTACCTTAGAGTTGATACCAGTAAGCTCGCCACCGATAGGTTGGTACTACGTGGGTTCAACGAGAAAGGTGAAAGGGCTTTGGGTTCGATTACCCTCCTGTTAGAGATAGGAGGACTGAAAACCGAAGCAAAGTTTCATATTATTGATTCGGCAACGTCCTTTAATGCACTTCTAGGTAGGCCTTGGATTCATGAATACAGAATGGTTCCATCTACCCTACATCAATGCGTCAAGTACCAACGAGATGGCATTGAACATGTAATTAGGGGTGATTTACAACCATTCTCGATTCAAGAAATAGGGATCTACGAGGATGCTGTTATTTCATACCAAAGGGGTCCTCCCCTTATTCTAAAGTTGAGATCAAAATTGAGGAACAAAAAAGTGAGCAAAGCTCCAATCAAAATCAAGAATCAAAAGGAAAAGAAAAAGAAAAAGAAAAGGAAAAAGATCAAAAGATACAAGAATCTGATAGTGAAAGCGAGCTCGACATCGTTGTCCTTAGGCCTCCGAACATGTTACCTCAAAGAGGTGGAAGGATGGCTCAAAGGGCACGGGGTCGAGGCCGTGTTTCACTTGAAAGAAGAACAACCCCGGTGTATGTTAATCCGGAGTCAAGCTCCGATGAGGAGCTGGAAAAATGGGGGATTGAAATTCCTTTTGATTATCAAAATAAAAATATTTCTCCAAAGTTTGATCTCACTTTAGATCAGGATAGTGACCCCGAGGTTGATGTCCCAAAGATTGAAAGTGACGAGCCTGAATTGACAATGTATGAAAAGCTTAGTAGGAGAATTGAGGCCCTATCCTTGACCCCGCTATCGGCTGGCAGAGTTGCAGGGTTAGAGATTAAAGAGGCCCCTAACCTAAACGGTGAGATAAGGAAAGCCCGAAAATTCTTCCCTGGCTCCTCCTCCTCAAGGGATGAAGGTGATGTAACCCTCGAGGAGGCAGATTTCAATGAATTAATGGAATTACCTTTTGGCTACTTTCCTGTTTGTGTAAAGAACACTTTTTCTAAAGGTCCCGTACCGTATCGATGGACTAAGGGTCAAGCTAGATACCATGAAAATATTTGGAAAACAAAGATCAATAAAAATTCAACATGTGGTATTGGCTTTGGTACCGTTAGTTCGTTTGATGACGATGAATACTGCTTAATGATAACTTATCATCTTGAATCTCAAAATGTCCCTACTGAAGCCGTCAGTCCCCTTGACGGACTCTGTCTGGAGACTTTAGATGATCCTGATGAGCCTCAAGTTCGGGATGCACCCCCTGAATTTGAGGAAGAGATTAAATCGACGGTCGACGAGCTAAAAGAAATCAACCTAGGAATTGACAACGACCCTCGCCCCACTTTTATAAGTGCCTTACTGAGTGAGGATGAGTCTCAGGATCTGATACAACTCCTTTCTGAGTTTAGGAATTGCTTCGCCTGGACATACGATGAAATGCCAGGTTTGTCCGCCGAGGTAGCAGTTCATAAACTTGGAATCCGGCATGATGCCATTCCTGTTAAGCAAGCCCCTAGACACATGCATTTAAAGATCGAGCAACAAGTCATTTCTAAATTTAAGAAACTGGCTGAGGCTGGCTTTATTCGAGAAGAACAATACCCTTCTTGGGTAGCTAGCGTCGTACCAGTTCGAAAGAAAAATGGTCAAATCCGGATTTGTGTCGACTATAGGGATCTGAATAAGGCGTGTCCTAAGGATGAATTTCCTCTACCCATACCCGAGCTTATGGTGGACATTGCCTCCTCGCATGCTGTTTTCTCCTTTATGGATGGCTTCTCTGGTTACAATCAAATCAAGATGGCCCCAAAAGATGAGAGAAACACTGCATTCAGGACCCCTATAGGTATCTTTTGTTATAAAGTGATGCCCTTTGGTCTTAAAAATGCCGGCGCAACCTACCAGCGGGCCATGACCTACATCTTTGATGACTTAATCCACAATCAAATCGAGTGCTATATTGATGATCTAGTTGTCAAGAGTAAAGTCAAAGAGTCTCACCTTTATGACTTGAGAGTTATTTTCGAGCGGTTGCGCCGCTACGACCTCAAAATGAATCCCCTAAAGTGTGCTTTCGGTGTCACATCAGGAAAATTCTTAGGGTTCGTAGTGAGGCACCGTGGGATTGAGATTGATCCTTTAAAAATTGAAGCCATCTTAGATATGCCACCTCCTAAGAGCCTTACTCAATTAAGGTCTCTTCAAGGTAGGTTGGCATATATAAGAAGATTCATATCTAATCTCTCTGGGAGATGTCAACCTTTCTCGGCCCTTGCTAAGAAAGATGTCAAATTCATTTGGAATGAGAAGTGTCAAAGTGCTTTTGACAATATCAAGGAATACCTTACAAATCCACTAGTTTTGGCAGCCCCTATTCCAGGGAAACCTTTGATCCTCTACACGGCGGCCCTAGATGAGTCTTTAGGTGCCCTGTTAGCTCAGGTCAATGATGAAGGGAAGGAGAACGCTCTCTATTACCTTAGTCGGAGGCTTCTTCCTACAGAAGTTCGATATCCTTCAATCGAGAAGCATTGCCTTGCTCTAGTTTTTGCAGCCCAAAAACTAAGACATTATATGCTATCTCATTCAATTTGTTTGATTTCTAAGGTTAACCCTTTATAATATCTTATGACCCGGCCAACGTTGTCAGGACGCTTGGCTCGCTGGTCCATGATATTGCTTCAATTTGAAATTACATTCGTTCCCCTGCGTACAGTGAAAAGGCAGGCCGTGACCGACTTCCTCGCAGCACACCCGCTGCCGGCAGATTCTCCTTTGAATGATGATTTACCGGACGAACAAATCATGAGTTTAAGGGAATCCAATGATCCTGTTTGGGAGTTGTATTTTGATGGTGTGACATCTTCTCGACGGGACAAAACCCAAAAATCTACTATCCCCGGGAAAGCTGGCATTGGCCTAATTTTCATAACACCAGGGAAAGGGATGATGCACTTTTCCTACCATTTGTCAGAACCTTGCACAAACAATGAGGCTGAATATGAGGCTCTGATAACTGGCTTGGAACTTGCAATCTTGATGGAGATTAAAGAGATTAAAATCTTTGGTGATTCCCAACTGGTGATCAACCAGGTCGCAGGAACCTATAAGGTTTTGAATCCTAATCTCCTCAAGTACCACCAATACACTAATCACCTACTCGAGCAGATCCATGTAGTAACTTTGTATAGGGTTCCACGTGGAAGTAATTCTACGGTAGATGCCCTAGCAAAGCTTGCAAAGGAATTTGCGTGCCCGGAAGAAAACTCAATTCCTAATGAGATTCAGGGTCGTAAGGTCCTATATCCCATAGACTTAGAGTACATCAACAAACAGTCATCTCAAGTCCTTTCTGCCTCTTCAGAGATTAAGGAAGAGGGCGATTGGAGACAACCATTAATCGACTATCTCGAAGGTGGCAAACTTCCCCAGGACAAGTCCCTCGCCAACCAGATCAAGAAACGTACCCTATCCTACACTTTAGTCAATAATGCGCTATACCGCCGCTCGTTCGATCAGATGTGGCTACGTTGTTTAGATAAACAGGAAGCCCTGAATGTCATTAATGAAGTCCATTCCGGACTATGCGGTGCCCATCAATCGGGTCCAAAAATGAAGTTGAAAATTAAAAGACTTGGATACTACTGGCCTACGATGATTGATGATTGCATGAATGTTGCGAAATATTGTCATCAATGCCAGGTTCATGGTGTGGTCTTACATCAGCCGCCTATTGTATTGCACCCCATAATAGCTTTGTGGCTCTTCGAAAGTTGGGGCACGGATATTATCGGGCCGATTGACCCTCCTTCTTCGAAGGGTCATCGCTTTATACTTGCCACGACTGATTATTTTTCAAAATGGGCGGAAGTGATCCCCTTACGCAATGTAACATCACACCATGTCCTAAATTTCTTTCGTGACCATATCGTATATCGATTCGGCGTGCCTCGCAGAATTATATCTGATAATGGGTCCGCATTCAAGTCTACAAAAATCAACAGTTTTGTAAGACACCATAACATTGATTGGAGATACTCGACAATCTACTACCCTCGGGCTAATGGGTTGGCCGAGGCCTTCAATAAGACTTTGGTGTAAATTATTAAAAAGACCCTCGATGACAATAAGCGCCAATGGGATGAGAGGTTGGTGGAAGCTCTGTGGGCCTATTGGACCACTTATAGAACACCGACCCAATCCACACCATTTGCACTGGTGTATGGGTTCGAGGCCGTACTCCCATTAGAAGTGCAAATTCCCTCGCTCAGAATTTCCATTCAAAATCAAATTACAACTGAGCAGAATGCAAAGCTTCGACTTGAAGAACTCGAAGGCCTCGAGGAACGTCATCTCCAAGCTCAACAAAATTTAGAGTTATATAAGGCCCGAATGGTTCAAGCCCATGATAAGTTAGTGCGACCTAGAACCTTCCAAGTAGGAGACTTGGTCTTGGTCCTTCGGAGGCCTATCTTAGCCCACCGAAAGATCGGTGGGAAGTTTGAACCAACCTGGGAGGGACCCTTCGTTGTAGAGACGGCCTACGAAGGAGGCTCGTATCAGCTAGTAGATTGTAAGGGGAACCACCCGATGTTACCTGTTAACGGGCGTTTCCTTAAGAAGTACTATGCTTGATGTAGCTCGGACCCAGTCAATAAAATATATGCCAGTTTGAATCAAGTGTGTTTTATGTGTATATATCTTTCAAATTTTACTCTTGCTCACCTTCTCCTTTAGGATAGGATTCCTCCCTTCCTTAGGATCACGTCCACTAGTTGTGGATAACGCCCTTTGTGGCACCATCCTAGTTTTAATCCTGTTTCGATCCTCTGTGTGGAGCAAGCTTCCTCCCCACATGATCATCCGCTAGTGGTGGATAACACCCTTTGTGGCACCACCCTAGTTTCCTTCCAGTTGAGGTCCTCTGTGTGGAGCAAGCTTTCTCCCCACATGATAATCCGCTAGTGGTGGATAACGCCCTTTGTGGCACCATCCTAGTTTCAATCCAGTTTAGATCCTCTGTGTGGAGCAAGCTTCCTCCCCACATGATTATCCACTAGTGGTGGATAACGCCCTTTGTGGCACCACCCTAGTTTCCTTCCAGTTGAGGTCCTCTGTGTGGAGCAAGCTTCCTCCCCACATGATCATCCGCTAGTGGTGGATAATGCCCTTTGTGGCACCATCCTAGTTTTAATCCAGTTTAGATCCTCTGTGTGGAGCAAGCTTCCTCCCCACATGATCATCCGCTAGTGGTGGATAACGCCCTTTGTGGCACCATCCTAGTTTCAATCCAGTTTAGATCCTCTGTGTGGAGCAAGCTTCCTCCCCACATGATCATCCACTAGTGGTGGATAACGCCCTTTGTGGCACCATCCTAGTTTTAATCCAGTTTAGATCCTTTATGTGGAGCAAGCTTCCTCCCCACATGATCATCCACTAGTGGTGGATAACGCCCTTTGTGGCACCATCCTAGTTTTAATCCAGTTTAGATCCTCTGTGTGGAGCAAGCTTCCTCCCCACATAATCATCCACTAGTGGTGGATAACGCCCTTTGTGGCACCATCCCAGTTTTAATCCAGTTTAGATCCTTTGTGTGGAGCAAGCTTCCTCCCCACATGATCATCCACTAGTGGTGGATAACGCCCTTTGTGGCACCATCCTAGTTTTAATCCAGTTTAGATCCTTTGTGTGGAGCAAGCTTCCTCCCCACATGATCATCCACTAGTGGTGGATAACGCCCTTTGTGGCACCATCCTAGTTTTAATCCTGATTCGATCCTCTGTGTGGAGCAAGCTTCCTCCACACATGATCATCCACTAGTGGTGGATAACGCCCTTTGTGGCACCATCCTAGTTTTAATCCTATTTTGATCCTCTGTTTGGAGCAAGCTTCCTCCCCACATGATCATCACTAGTGGTGGATAACGCCCTTCACGGCACCATCCTAGTTCTACCTTCTCTCCTCTTCCTTTAGGATAGGTACTGCCTTTCCTTAAGATTAGAATCACTAGTGGTGGAGAAGCCCTCCGTGGCACCATCCTAGTTTTACCTTCTATGTGGTCCTCTAAGGTTAAGGTTTCCCTCCTTTCCTTAGGATTAGAACTTAAAACTTGACTTTTTAATTCGGTCAATGCCAATATGTGTAATATAACTTCATTCTATTACACATATTGGGGGTCCATTTGTTGACCTCATTTTTGTATGAGGTCATTAGAGCCTAATCCAGACTTCAAATCAATCCTAAAATTAAGTCAATCCAAAACCTTGATTCAGTTCTAACCTCGATCAAAATCCAGACTCCAGCCTAGTCCAAGATTCAAACCCTAGTTCAGATCTTGATCCCACCTTTGATCTAACTCAAATCACTTTCAAACACTTATGATCACTCCAAATGATCATGAATGATTGAGATGATTCAAATCCAGATACTTAAACTCAAGATCTACATCAAATCCAGATTCCCAAATCCAGAATTCAAGGCCAAAGACCTGAGTCCTAAAAGCCTTTTTCAGGGAATTTTCAAACATTTCAAACCCCAGTCAAATGACCTCTGATTCATGATCTATCAGTTGTACACTGATGTGATGTGTCTCTAGAGGCAACCCTCCAAATTTGAGCCCATTTAGGAGTCTCTAACCCCAGAAACTAAATTTAAATCCAAAGGCTGTAAAACCTTCAAATATTTACGGCCTGTGCCATTGGACCCATTATTTTGGGAAATTTGACCTTGGAATTTCCCCCAAACCCTCTAATCACCTCCAGAGCATTGATATTGATGTGTTTAACATTAATCTACATCTTTTTGGACCCACCTCGACCCAGGATTCATACGGGGTCAAAATGACCAAAATACCCTTTAAAGGGGTTTTTGGACTTTTGACCAAAATTTAACATCGTTCAATATTTTAAACTTTTGAAACCCCTTCCAATGAATGTTTTATGATATTTGAGACCCATTGAAATCAAACCCACTCCTTGGTTTGACTTGTTTGACCAAGTCAACTATGGTTGACCAAATCCACCTTTAACCCAACCATTGTTATTTTCAACATTTGAATCCATCTCAAACCAATCTAACGCTTCAAAATCATTTGTTTGGACACTCATGACATGTCCAAAGATTTCCAAGTCAATCCTCCCTAGGTTTGACTTGGTCAACCCATTTGGAGGGGTCAAAACCCTCTCCAATTTCATGTATTCACTCAAAGTCTCAACACCATGGCCCCATGTCCCTTGATATTGACTCCTACAGCATATTTGACTCCTCCCATGCACATCCTAGTCATCATTGACTAGTCAACAAGTCAATGGGTCAAGTTATGTTGAAATGAGGCAAAGTCATGGGCTTTTGACCATGCCACATGGGCAAACCCTTCCCCTCTCCCAAAACCTGCTCCCACCTGCTCAAAAGGGACTAATTTCCCTCCCTAAGAGGCCACAAACCAGCTCCCTAAACCTTGCTTAGGCTTGGTTTAGCCAAATGAGGGAAAAGAGGTGTGGTCCCCCCCCTCTTGGCTCAAGGCAATCCCTCTCAATCCACCAGCCTTTTCCTAATCTTGGGCTGCTCATGGGACACTTGGCAAGCATCCAAGGCACCCATGGTGAGATCCAAGCCATTCATTTCAAGTGATGAGGCTTAAGTGGGAAAATTTTGCCCTAACCCTCATATTGCTCATTTCTTAGCCTAAGTCCCAAACTCCAGCTTCCCCAAGACTCTCCAGCAGCCTCCCCATTGATTCCACGTCTCTAAGCCCTAGCCGCATATACAGGAATCCCATTCCCACAAGCAGCGGCTTCCTCCTTTGGTAGATTTTCTGTTCATGTTTTTGTTGGAGCTGTTAGGGCCGGCCAGCTGCAAGGCCTCCCTCATGCCGTTCCCTTGATCCCATCATCCATTCAAGCAAGAGGAAGAATTACTCGTAGATTTGGCCCTAGTCTCGTCGTTGGCCTTCTTGAGCTAGATCCTCCTTCCTTGGTCCATCCACATTTAAAGAGGAGAATCAATCTATCTTAAGAAAAGAGCTGCAGGAAGGCAGGGCCGATCCATCTAAGAGCAGCGATTTGTGTGATCCAGATAAGGAGATCCGGTTATTTGGAAGGGAACAACAAGTCTTCTTCCCTCTCGTATAAGAATGATGACGGTAATGATCATCCCTTTACCCCGAATCAAATAGCTGCACTTATTATTGTTTATTTTTCCTCATAGATTGAATAAACGTGAATGTCTTTGGGAGTAAAACAAGCTAGTATGCAAATTCTTTGAATCCATATATATATTAATCTCTATTAATATGTATATTTCTAGTCTTTTGTTGTAAGAGGTATGAATAAGGCTTGCACGTTGTTGTTTCCATTCGTTCCGATTGTTGTAACACAGCAAAATGCTGTAGTAGCTCTTTCTTTGCTTATCTTTAAGACTTATTAGCCAAATTCAGTATATTTTACTTATATGGCATGTGCTTCGTTTGAACTGTTCGTAATTAAACTTAGTAATTTTCATCTACTGCTCTTGTTCTTGTGACCTAAATTCTAGTTTGGTCTTGAATTTCTTCTAAATTTGATTGATTTTCTTTACTTTTATATTGATCGAGCACTATCAAAAGTTCAAACATTATAGATGTAGATTTTTTGTTGATCTTATATGAGGTCTAGTGAATCATTTAAGAGTTTTCTTTTCCGGATAGGACGTCTAAATTTTGTGATTCTTCCACCTAATAAACTGGATGTTATCTGCTCTTGAAAATTGGCGTCAGTTGTGCGGGCAGCAAATTTGATTACTTGTTCCACAATATATTGGCGATATTGTTGAAGGTCCATAAAATTGTGAATGGTTTGTCTTGTGTTGTGTATATTTTATGTGCTTTTCTTTTTTCATTTTAAGGAAAATTCCTTATGATCTGCCATGTTGAAAGTATAACTTTTTTTTAACTGACAAGATAAGTTTAATATTGTATTATTATTTTAGCGAATGATTAACATGTTTTATTGTTAATATGTTCATTTTATTTTAAGAAGTAAATTAATAATATCAGAATTCATATAAGCAAAAATATGGTTATCAAAATCAAAATGCTTTTAATTATTTTAATTCGAATATATGTATATGATTTCATTGTCTGAGTACTCACAATAATAATTTTGCAACTCTTTCATTTTCCTGGGTTAACAATAAAGTGGTGGTAGTAATTGTTATTAGCAATTTAAAAAAAAAAAAAAAAACCTCAGCAAAGCCTTGGATGCCTGTGAGAATTGAATTAATGCCTTCGCTCAGAACTTGTATGCTAGTTTAATGTTACTAGCTAGTTTGAATGATATCCTTAACTTAATATCCATTAAAATCAAATCTAAGGTTTGTCATATTTATTTTCCATTTAAATAAACAAACTATCTTTTAGTTCTTTTTATTACACTTGTTTAAAAATGCGATTTTATTTTCTATGTGAATAAATTCTATACTCTTATCAAATTGTATCAATATTATGATTCGAACTTACTTGTGGGTTGAAGCTATTCATTTGTAGAATTTGATAACATTGACATTGTTGAAATATATAGATAAATTGTATATTTGCTATCAGAGCGACACTTATACTTATTCAATATGTGATTTGTGATTTTGGTGACAGAAAAGAGTATATCTCTTAATACCACATGCGTACTTGAACTGTTATCTATATTTTATATGCTATTGAATATATGGATGTGAATGATTATTCATGATATAGAGCTTAATTTGCTTTATTGATATAATCTCCCGATATGATTGCTATTATTAATTCCAAGCATGTAATTGTCCATTCATGTTCTCTCTTGATCATGCTTTTAAAAAAAAATATAAATCCATTTTGATATGCATATGTGATGTTGTTACATCATGCGCATAGTTCTTTTGTGTCTAATTTATCTATGCAAGTTTGGTAGCAATCAAGAGGAAAACGCCATATCTACTTGCCCTTCCCATTTTGCTTTATGTCATTCCTTTCAATGAGCTAAATTGTTAATATTATTTACTGAAGTTTGCATGATTATCATATCGTGTCCTCAAGTTCATGTTATTATATTATTAGAATTTTTTTGATGTGACAGCTTCACAGTATTAGAATATTGATTCTTTCTTGAATTATTTTACCGTTGGCCTTGCATTAGTCTTACCTAAATAAACCTATCAAACTATCAAACTTTTGCCACTCATCAAGCTCAATAGAACTTTCCTTATATGTGTCATTAGGGACCTTATATATTTTCTAGTTGTAGTTTAAATATAACATGTTACCCCAAAGTGATACATGCATAGCTATGTTTCATTTTCATATATAAGGAGCCCTATGATGTGTTTTGGAAAAAGAAGGTGTCGGGATTTCTTTCTATTTAGAAGCATACATGTTGAAATTGATTCTTGCAAAGTAATATACATTTTGAAATTGTGTTAATGATTTGATTTGATTTATATTTTTCACATATTCATTTATATCTTAACTAACAGTAACTTCTATACTTGCATGCATGATATTCTGACACCTCCTTCTCTCTTCGCCTTTTTGTGAGGTACTGATAGACTTGATTGAAGGATAGAGCTAAGGAGCTTCAGTCGCCCCCTGTTTCTTCCAAATGGGGGTGCCACGGTTGGAATCATCGTTGACTAGTTCCGGTGATTAGGTAAGTTTTCTTAAAACTTAGAAGGCCCTAGATCCCATAAGCCAATGATTGTATGCTCCTCCAACCTTAGGTCCATGTAGCAACCTCCTGTATTTAATTTATATTTATTTTCTTTTTTACAAATCCAAAACCCATCGACATAGCTTGTTTATATTCATGTGTATGTATGAGGGTTAGAGACATTGATTGCAAATCCATTACAACACTAGTGCCATTTAAGGACAATAATTAAGGACGAGTCTTAGAGAACTTAGGTAAACTCTAGGATTCACACATATATCCTTTAGAGATGAAATATCAAACATAGATAACTTAGCAACGTCACACCCCAGGATTAATATATATAGTTGATTTGATCCCAAACAATAATCAATCATTAATGCTTCTTTAAGATTCAGAAACTCAAATGTTTAATAATAACTAAAATAGAATTTATGAAAATATCAAACATTTCTCAATCAACCCCATCCAACACATACAATCATTAAAAGATAAAATCTACACCCATATTTTATAAAATTTTGTTAATATTTAATTAACCCTTAATCAAGTATTAATTAACTAAATTCATAAAATGAAATGAAATTCAAAGACATAAGACAATTTTAAATAAGAATGAAATGAAGGTAAGAAAATCCTAATTTTAATTTTAAATAAGATATCTTGATCAAACTTTCATTTTAAATTATTAAACAATTAAATCCATCTATGGTTAATTAACCACAATCAAAATACTTTAAAAATACATTAAAAATTGAATAAAATTAAATGAAACCTTGAGATTAATAATTCAGATTTAAATGAAACTTTTTGATAAAATTTAATTAATAATTCATTACTGATCAATTAAAATTAATTTACGAAGACTTGAGAAATAATCTACAAAATTCCAAAATTCAATGAATCTTTCAAAATTTCAAAAAACATCAACTCATTATCAAAACTAGCAACCAATCAATTTGAATAAAATTTATCAACTCTTAAACCCCTTAATCGATTAAAATATTTAACTATACGGTTATCACTGGGTAATCCAAGCCTACAAGGCTATTAACTTAGCCCCAAGGAAGGTGAAATAAACTTCACAGCCTCGGTGTGAAACAAAGGTGGTAACCAATAATCTTTCAAAATATATTTTAAAATCAATTTTAAGCTATTAATACTTAAACTTAAATTTAAACCCCTTAAGCCTTTCAACCAACCATAACCTCAAACAACTTTAACCAATTGTCCTACTTAGGATATATCAAAACAACACGACCTTTACACACACTTTAGATGATTTGCTAGGACAACCAACTCTAGTCTTAGGCTAGGCCGGTGTTTTACTTTCCTGCTGTAATGTACCGGGTTTTCGAGCTTTTACTGCATGCTGTTCGCTAGTAGTAGAATTGATGTGTTTGTTTATTTACTTAAGGTATTATGTGTTGTGATGAATTATACGTTAGCTCTATCCCTAGGTTAGGGTCGATTTATACTAACTCAATTTTATGCAGGTGGTCATGCTCATACATGACATTAATTAAAGGGGGCAAATAATTAAGCTTCAAAAACTAACAATATCTTATGCAGGCACTTCAGAATGCCAATACCCCCTTTAAAATTAAAAGAGCATGGCCAAGCGATGCTGTGAATTTGAGCATTTAAATTCTAATATATTAATTTCTTGGGATGTCAAATATTAACTGCTGATTATTAGGATAACATTGCAGGATCGAGTCTAGATTTTAATTTTGATTAATGTAATTTAATTTAAATTGAGTTGTAATATATCAAGTGATTTGAGAATGGAGTATGAATATCCAACTTAGATTCCAAAGAGGAGAAGACATCCCTTAGGGGAGATTCTTCCTCCATTTGGAAGACTAAGTTAGGATAGCTTTTAAACATCTAATTGGGAATCCAAAGAGGAAGGGACATCCCTTAAGGGAGAGTCCCTATCCATTTGGAGGTGCAAGTTGAGATGACCTTGCAAGTATCCAAAGAGGAAAGATAACACCCCTTTCGAGGGGGAGTTTCTTTCCATTTGGATATCTAGACCCGACGATCCAAAGAGTTCCAAGAAGATGAAGAAGTGAAGAGCGAGAAGAACCATTCTCAAAGTCACTTAAGTCTTAGGATTAGAATCCGGGTTATCGTCAGTGGTGGCCGGCCACTTTTAATTTATGTAAATCTGGGTTGTAATAAGCAAGACAATTTGCCTATGGACATTTACTTGATTAATTTGATTATTTAATGTATTGTGATTTTATTTGATCACGTATAGGATTGCCTGCTTTTCTTAGTTTTTTTTGGGCGGTTGAATGCCGTTCTTTTTGTTTTAGCCTGGAATTCGTTAGGCTCTTTGAGGACCAAAAATATTTCTATTCATAACCTATATTTAAAATTTTAAGATTTAAATAACATAGAAATTTAACGACCTAGGGAATAGCCGGAATCGTCCGGGGTCGCATACATATTACTGCATCTCTCTCCCTCCTTGCTATAAGACACTTCCCCGCCCGTGGGTAGAGTCCAGATAATCCGACCTATGAGGATAAGGTGCTGGATCTGGGGAAGTCTAGTCTTTTCAAAAAAATTTATTTTATAAGCCTTTTTTTTAAATTTCATGCATACCAGATTTGGATACTTTAACCAGCATGCATCGCATTAGAAACTTATTAAATTAAAATTTTAATTGCATTTTAGTCTAAGCATTCCACCCGACATAAGTCAAGGGGTCAATTAGGAATCTGCTCTAGATGTCGACCCCAACTTCTTAAACCAATCTTAAATAACGCCCCTGATCACTTTGCATCAAAAGACCGGACTCATGGTTTTGAAGCGTTTAGGTGGTTTAGGCTCCCCAATCCAGGCTGGGGTAAGTCCAAATTTTGCACTGCATTAGTTAGGTTCGGACTACTGTGTTCCAGTGTCCAAATTTAGATCTAAGATCTGGGGCAAGTCTCTTTTTGAATCATAAGACCCCAACCTCCGGGAATATAATCCCAAATTTCTAATAAAATGCTCAACTCAAATTAAATATTCTTTCAATCCAAAATTTAAAGCCCAACACTTAGCTTAGATCGGGGCACTTCTGAATTGTTTCAGAATCCTAAAGTGTCCCCTACCCTTCCTCATTTGATTCCAAAATAAGTGTTCAATCTTGCTCCAATCCCCTTTCAAAATCCAAATTCACCTCTTTGGTATCACTCCTAGAAATCTCTAAATAAAATTTCTGCCATTATTTTAATCAAAAGTTTTCGTAGGGGACTCTGGTCTCCCACGATGTAATTAACTACGAGGGCTTGCGCTCGTAGGAGATTTAGAACCCACAACTGATTTTCAAAATTGATTTTCAAAATTCAATTAGTCTACATTGGGAAAATTAAATTATTGATTATCGTTATCGTTATGTTCGAACGATTATTAACAAATGATATCTTCTCCCTTCGGGGAGATATATCTTTTGTTAAAATAATTTCGAATATGAAATTAACGATCACTTCCCTTGATTATCGTAGCATGATATTTGACTGAACTTTATTTTGACCCTTCGGGGTCATACAAAGTTCTCTCTTAAATCTGGTTACGATATTTAAGATGGGATTCTTAATTCTAAATCTGAACCCCATCCTGAAATTTTATTTCCACCTCCCGAGGTGGTATAATATTTTTGATGGGATGTTTGATTTTAGAATTAAATTTTAATTTTAATTCAAAAATTCCCAAAGAAGACTAAATTTTTCAAAACCCGCTTTTCATACACAACACTATGTTGGCCCATTTAGGCCTGGTTGCTTTAGACAGCTCCCTGTATAAATGAGCTAGAACTGCACCTCCAAGTGAATATGTCGAAATATCATTATGTCCTCCATCAGTAGCAAGTACTGCAAATGAATTTCAAAGCCTGAATTATCTGGTAGCTGAAAGTTCGATAGGGATGTTAAGCCCTAGTGAACTAGTCCAGAGGCTAACCAAGAGGGGGGGTGAATTGGCTATTTAAAAATTTCATGATAACTATGAAAATCTTTTTATAACGTGCAGCTGAAACGAATTAAAATAACGATAAAGAGATCAACCACAGATATTCACCCAAGCAGTTAATATCAGAAAAAATTAAAGTGCAGAATTGAATCAGAAAAGCAAACCAGATTTTATAGTGGTTCGGTCAACTTGACCTACGTCCACTCCCTGGAGCCTCCCCTCCGGGTATTGCACTAAACAGAAGTGTCTCTCCTTTTGCTCCCACAGCAAGGCGGAGAAGTCTGTACAAAAATCTCCTTTTCACCACATGGTGAGGCAGAGAACCCGACCTCCTTTCGCTTCCTCCTGAAGCAAGCAGAGAACCTTCGAACTCCTTTCGCTTCCTCCTGAAGCAGGCAGAGAACCTACGAACTCCTTTTGCTTCCACCTGAATCGGGCAGAGAACCCCGGATCTTCTTGCGAACGATCCTCCCATGACGAACACCGGCTAGACGAAAGACAACGAGCGGAGAAGACGACTCTGATCCATGCTCGGAGCAACCTTAGTGAATCCCTCACTAACTCCCCCTCACAAGATCTTCTCTCTCTCTCTCCGAACTCTCTCTCTCTAGGGTTTCTCAGGGAAGGAAGGTAGCAAAAGATTTTTTCAAAAATTAAAAAAAGTTCTTTTAAAGGAGGGCTTAAAATTTGCCCTAAATCTCAACTGGTCGGCCAAGATCGTCCAGGACGATCGGTAGATCGTCCTGTACGATCAGTTCAAATTCAGCTATTTCAGCCTGGACGATATGGCTCTTCTGGACGATCAGTAGAAAAAGTTGTTCATATCGTCCCGTACGATCCTGCGATCGTCCGGGACGATTAGTGCAAATTGAGGAAAATCGTCCAGAAGACAGTTCGGGTCGTCTAGAGAAATCTGTGCTGGACGACCAAAAAATGACTTGATCATCCAGGACGATGGGGTCATCATCCTGTACGATTAGTTCAAAAAGGCACCAAATCGACCTGTACATAGTTTTGGACGTACAGCTTAAATGCACTAGACGATCAAGATCGTCCGGGACGATCCTGCGATCGTCCAGGACGATATGATCGTATCAACCAAAAATAAATTGCTTTCCTTAATTACCAGATTAAATTAGGCATGATTGTACTGGATCGTCTGGGACGATACACGTATCGTCCGGGACGATCAGACCAAGTATCTAAAAATAAGAACTTGCCTAACTTGATCTGGCGGCTGAGAATTTCTGATTTGGGCATATCGTCCCGTACGATCCGGAGATCGTCCAGGACGATCTGCTTAATCTGACCCTCTTAACTTAGTCGCCCTAATTAGGATTTCTGTTTTAACTGAATCGTCCAGGACGATGTGGAGATCGTCCAGGACGATCTGAACAAATTTTTAACAGAAACTCTAATTCACTCAATCTCTCTCCCTTAGTGTGTGTGTGCAAGGTTACTTAGCTAGGAAATCAGTTACATTACAATTGACTCGATAAAAAGAAAAATCATACATTTGACACACTTGGACCCGATCTTGAGTTGGCTTGAGTGGCTCGCGATCTTTTGTGCCTGAAAAAAATTAGCCAAGCAAAACACACTGGAAACATGTTTGTCATCATCAAAACCAGATTTGCAACAATCTCCCCCTTTTTTATGATGATAAACATTTATAAAGTAGTCTAAAAATAAAAGTAAACTAGGAGATCAAATAAACAAATATTTTTTAAATTTTCATTTAACAGCTAAAATAATACAGGAAACATGACTCAGAAAATAGAAACAGACACGACTACAACTGACTCCCCCTTTTGACATCACAAAAAGGAGGAGCGAAAAACATAATACGGAAATAAAACATAAAATAAAACATAAATAGAACAACTACACGATAGAAAACTAAAATTGAGGTGGATCTTGATCGGAAGAAGGAGGTGGCGGTGGAGGGTAGAAGTAATGGTGAATGGCCTGAAAGTGAGCTCCAAACCATGCCATGTCCTGGTCGTGCTGCTGCTGCTGCTGCGCAGCATAGTCCGCGAAGCGTTGGAGGTCCTCGTTGTGCTGCTGCTCCTAGGAAACCACGTAGGAGTCAAAACGGTCCTCCCACTGGTCGAAGCGCTGCACCAGGTGGTCAAGGGGAGAGGCAATGCGAAGGGGTGCAGGTGCCTCTGGTGCAGCAGGAACTAGAGCAGCCTCTTCCTCTTCTTCCTCAACATCCGGGGCAGGTTCCGGATGTAGGCGGGTGCTGTGTAGGACGTGGAATGAGTTGTTTGTGAAGAAGGAAGGAGGGACATCAGGAGGGACAGGATACTGAAGGTCATATTTTGTCTCTAAGGCATAGTGAATAAGATGACCTAAAGCTAGATTTGGGCGACGCCTGTGGCCCGGATCTCTAATGGTGGTGAGATGTTCTATGTATCGGATGATCAGATCAGAGGCATTAAATTCTCGACGGGCCATGATGTAGTAGGTGGTCAAGGACAGGAGCGGGGTAATGTGAATCCGATCCCCCGCCTTTGGAATGACGGAGGAACGAAGGACGTGCTGAATGGTCCGGGCATCCTTGAGAAGGGAAGTGCAAGCATTGTCGTGATAGGGTGCATTGGTATTGCGAAGGAAGTGATTGGCGACACTCCAATCATAGTCAGGATCGGTGATAATCGTGTGAATTTTATCGCCAGTGACAGACAAGTTGAGGATATTGTGAAAATTGTGGGTCATGAGTTCCACGGGGCGTTGATTTATGTAGGAGCGAAGAGTGGAATAGTCCGCGGAAATGCGCAAGTTGGCAAAGAAGATTCGAAGGAGTTCCAGATTGAAGGGAAAGGCTAAGGTCAGAATGAAGGTGAGGGAGGTGTGTGCGAACAAATCTAAGATGGGATACGTGAGAGTGCGGGGATTGACAATCTTGGAGTGCGTGATACCCACATTACGATAGCATTCGAAAGCCGCCTGATCGGCGGCATTCGGGAAGCGAGGATCGACATGTCCCCGGGACGAACTGGCCCCCTTTTGACGAGATCTTTTGCCACCAGCCATTAGGAACCCAAAGAGGAGGAAAGGAGAAGGAAAGTGGAGAAAAAATGATGTGAAAAACATGAAGAAAACTGCTGTTTAAATAGAAAACGGACTGATCGTCCCGTATGATCGCGGGATCGTCCGGGACGATGTGGTCATTTATGACGTTCTGGACGATTGGTCAAAAAGGCGGTCCGATCGTCCAGGACGATCAGAGATCATCCAGGACAATTAGACAAATGCGATCGTCCCGAGGAGTCAGGCTGGACGACCATTGACGAAAAGTATTGTCCAGGACGATTAGGTGGATCGTCAGGGACGATATGCAATAAATATGTCGGACGGGTCGAATTCCAATCATCCAGCGGCAGACACGTGGATCGTCCAGGACGATGAGGTGGATTGTCCAGGATGATGGGCAATAATTGGTGCAATGTCAGCCGTTTGATCAGATCAGGAAGATATGGATCATATCGTCCAGGACGATGTAAGAATCGTCCAGGACGATCACTAGTAAATTGGGTAGTTTTAGCAGCAGGAGCAGTGGGTATGATTTTGAATGAATCGTCTAGGACGATCGGTGTATCATCCAGGACGATGTGAAGAAAAGCAGAAAAGGATGAAGGATGAAGATGATCGATCAGGATTCCAAAAACACAACCATGAAAACAAAATAACAAAAAGACGAATAAAACTGACCGCAAAAACACATAGAAGTTTTTTTTTTTTTGATTAAGCTGCTCTTAGAAAATCAGAATTTTTTCCTTGACTTTAGATTCTAGAACCAATGACAGGACGATTGACAGCGCTGAAATCCAAAAAATATTGGAAATAATCAACGTTCGTAGCTCCGACCCCGGGCACCTTATCGATGCAAACCTCTTTCAAAACAAAAATCTGATTCAGAATAAAAGACATTAGATTTGAAAAGAAATCCTTTCAAGCCTCGTTCCAGAAAAATATCTGATATAATAGTGTTACAAAGTAAAAAATCAGAAATCAGGATTTTCAAGACTCAAGCTTTTGAAAATATTAAGTGGCGCACAGATTTTTCTAAGACATTTAATAAGCTGAAAGGGAAGAAAGCTTGTTTTGGGCTCATTTTGTGCCTCTTTTTCAAATTGGTTGGCGCTTTGCGCATCTTTTGATTTTTTTTTTGATACACTTTGTGTATTCAATTTGGCAATTTCACATCTTTTCAATTTTAGGCTCATTTTATGCCTCTTTTTTAAATTATCTGGCGCACTGCGCATCTTTTATAAGCTTTCTCCTTTTCATAATCATTAAAGAGTCTCAGCTGTGAGATTATCTTCCAGACATAGGAGATGACTCTCCGCAGTAAGGAAGAACGATTCACAAAACAAAAGCCATACAACATATGATAAATGCAATCACTTGGTTTAGAAAATCAAACTAATGACTCAAGACTTTGAAAAATACTATTGATATGAGGCAGATTACTGTAGGAAGATAAAATAATCTCTATTTCAAAAACTAATATTTTAATTTTGAAGAGGATTTTTATTCAAAAGAAACTACACATCAGTAAAGGAGTTAGAGGAAGAGAAACAATTATCAATGTTTCTTCCCTTTAACAGATTCAGTGAAGTCAATCACTGCTTATCAGCTTCCAAACCAAAATAAGGTAAAAACTCCCAGTCAAAAATTCAGATCACCAGAAGTAGTGAGCGGTGATCAGATTTTGAAAAGCATAAAACAGTAAGTGCAAGATATGAACCAGTAAATAAATAAACAGGTAGAAAATCACAGCAAAGTAAATACTCAAATCAAACTAACAGTAAGGCTAATACAGAAATCAGCAGAAGAAATAAAATCAACTGAAAGCAAATAATCAAATCAAAACTAACTAACAAAAATCAGAAATCAGAATACCAAAACTAACTAACAGAAATCAGAATACTAAAACTAACTAACAGAAATCAGAATACCAATCAGAACAATCAGCAGTCATCAGAATCAAGCATTTATATCAATCACTCCTAATCTGGTTCTCAAAATGCTGAATGAGTCAAAGGCCAGTGGTTTAGTGAATATGTCAGCCAGCTGATTTTCAGTTGCTACGTGGTGTAGCTCAATGTCCCCTTTTGTAACATGGTCCCTAATGAAGTGATGCCTAATGTCAATGTGTTTGGTCCTAGAATGTTGGATTGGATTCTTAGAGATACAAATGACACTAGTATTATCACACAGAACAGAGATTGTGCCAACAGGTACTCCTAAATCCAAGACTTGCTGCTTCAACCAAAGAACTTGGGCCACACAACTCCCTAAGGCAATGTACTCAGCTTCAGCAGTGGAAAGTGCAACTGAGTTCTGTTTTTTACTGGACCAGGAGACTAACGACTGTCCTATGAACTGACAAGTCCCAGAAGTACTCTTCCTATCCACCCTACACCCCGCAAAATCAGAATCAGAATATCCAATGATCTCAAAAGAGGTGCTGTGCCTAGGGTAACAAATTCCTAGGTCTGGGGTTCCTAAAAGATATCTAAGAATTCTCTTAACAGCAGTCAGGTGGGACTCTTTAGGATCAGCCTGAAACCTAGCACAAAGACAGACACTAAACATGATATCAGGTCGGCTAGCAGTCAGGTAAAGCAGTGAACCTATTATCCCTCTATACTTCTTCTGATCAACAGATTTTCCATTTGAATCCTTATCTAACTGAACTGAGGAGGGCATGGGAGTATTGATTGGCTTGGCTTTGTCCATTTCATATTTCTTCAAAATATCCTTAGTGTATTTTGATTGATTGAGAAAGGTTCCATCATCCATTTGCCTTATGCTAAACCCCAAAAAGTAGGACAATTCTCCCATCATACTCATCTCAAACTCTTTACTCATTATTTTAGAAAACTCTTCACATAAGTATTTATCAGAAGATCCAAAAATTATATCATCAACATAGATCTGGACAATGAGTAAGTCATCTCCTAATCTCCTCAGAAAAAGGGTGGTGTCTACGCTCCCCTTAACAAACTCTCTTTCTAACAGGAATGTGCTAAGCCTCTCATACCAAGCTCTAGGTGCCTGTTTCAATCCATATAAGGCCTTTTTTAATTTATAGACATGACTTGGATATTGGGAACTCTCAAAACCTGGGGGTTGTTCTACAAAAACATCTTCTTTAATTACCCCATTTAAAAAGGCACTCTTAACATCCATTTGAAACAGCTTAAATCTCTTATAATAGGCAAAGGCTAGTAGCACTCTAATGGCTTCCA
The DNA here is from genome assembly GCA_019925795.1 of Dendrobium chrysotoxum. Taxonomy (NCBI): domain Eukaryota; kingdom Viridiplantae; phylum Streptophyta; class Magnoliopsida; order Asparagales; family Orchidaceae; genus Dendrobium; species Dendrobium chrysotoxum. The sequence goes on along the minus strand of CM034309.1, from coordinate 71,748 downwards.
ATCTAGCTACAGGGGCAAAAGTCTCCTCAAAATCAATCCCTTCTATCTGATTATACCCCTTAGCCACCAATCTTGCCTTATTTCTCACCACCGCACCAGAATCATTCATCTTATTCTTAAAGACCCACTTGGTTCCCACAATACTTTGATTTTTAGGTCTTTCTACTAACTTCCAAACATCATTCCTCACAAATTGATTCAATTCTTCCTGCATAGCTAAAATCCAAAATTCATCCGACAGGGCTTGATTGATGTTGGTGGGTTCAGTCATTGAGATAAAGGCAGAATGGTTTACTTCCTTCCTAAGTCCATGCCTAGTCCTAACACCTTCATAAGGGTCTCCTAAGATCAGTTCTTTAGGATGACTCGAAGAATATCTCCAATCTCTAGGCAGGTTTGTTTGAGGTTCTACCCTTTCCTCCAAATTTGTATTTCCAACTCCTTGGGTAACCTCAATAATCTCTTCATCTTCTACTTCAGATCTAGACTCCTTAGGATCAGATTCATCAAACACTACATGGGTTGTTTCTTCCACCACCAAAGTCCTCCTATTGAACACCCTAAAGGATTTCCCCACACTTGAATATCCTAAGAACACTCCTTCATCAGATTTGGGGTCAAATTTTCCTAAGGGTGACTTCCCGTTGTTCAGAATGAAAACCTTACAGCCAAAGACATGGAGGTGGGACAGATTTGGAGTTCTACCCTTAATGATCTCATAAGGTGTCTTGCTCAGTTTGACTCTCACATTCACCCTATTCAACACATAACAGGCAGTGTTCACCGCTTCAACTCAAAAGTATTTTGGAAGTGAATACTCGGTAAGCATGGCTCTAGCAGCTTCCACTAAGGTCCTGTTCTTCCTTTCAGCTACCCCGTTCTGCTGAGGGGTCCTAGGAGCTGAAAAATTGTGACTAATCCCATGATCCTCACAAAAACTTCCAAATCTTTCATTTTCAAACTCTCCTCCGTGATCACTATGGATGGTAATAATCTCACATCCTAACTTCTTCTGAATCCAAGTAGAGAAGGATCTAAACTCATCAAATGACTCAGATTTATGTGACAAAAACTTAACCCAAGTGAACCTCGAATAATCATCTACAATCACAAAACCATAGACTCTCCCCCCTAAGCTGGCAGTGCTAATGGGTCCAAAGAGGTCCAGGTGAAGAACTTCTAAAGGTCTAGAGGTGCTAATGTCCTTAACAGAGTGAAAAGAGGACTGGACTTGCTTTCCCAACTGACAGGCATCACACAGGTGATCCTTAGTGAACTTAAGCTTAGGCACACCTCTAACTAAGTCCTTTTGGGTGACTCTCCTAAGGGTTTTCATACTGGCATGACACAATCTCCTATGTCATAAGCAAGACTCATCAGCAGCAGATTTTAAGCAAATTGAATTATCAGATTTAATGCTACTTACATCCAGCTTGTAGACGTTATTGATCCTTTGCCCCTGCAAAACAACTTCATCATTTAAGCTTAAAATGCAGCCAGTGGGCAGGAATTTGATGCTGTATTCCTTGTCACAGAGTTGACTGATGCTCAGCAGGTTATGTTTTAGTCCATCTACAAGCAAAACATTATCAATCATAAAGTTCTTTGAATCACCAATTATACCTTGGCCTACCACCTTCCTGGTGGTGTTATCTCCAAGTGTAACCTTGCCTCCAGCTCTAGCCTCCAGTGAAATGAACTGATTTGCATCTCCAGTCATATGTCTAGAACATCCGCTATCCAGGTACCACATGCTCTCACGAGGTCTTGTGTGAGAGCACTCCTATAAAAGTATCAAACGTCAGTCTTAGGAACCCAAACAGATTTGGGTTCCTTCTTATGAAAAGAAGAATGCAATGCATGCGTGCTGTGCTGTGAAACAGGCAGTTTGGGTTTCCACACCCAATGTGTACTACGGTGAACAGTGCAGGTGTGAGAAATATGTCCTAACATGCCACATGAAAAACATCTAACACCAGGAAAAGGGTTAACTAATCTACGTGGATGATAATGCCTCTTCCTAGATGTATATGAAACATGCTTTGAAGAACTTGCAACAGATTTTTCAAAAGGTGGCGGTGCATAAAACTGTTCAAAAGTAGGCGGTATTTTGTTCTTTTCAAAAGCACTGATCTTTACTTTCAAAAACTCATTTTCTTTCTTTAAGCTTGTAATTTCAAATTTCAAGGTTCCCTTGCTACTTTCTACTTCACATGCCATTGTATCTAATTCTTTAAAAGCTCTTTCTAAGTCCACATGCGTAGTTTTCAATGAATCATGCTCAGAAACTAAATCAGAATATTTTTTATTCAACTCATCGAATTCATCAAGCAAAGACATATGATTTGAATCAAGTGTGGAATGATCTTTAACTACAGAATCATGCTCTTTTTGAAATGTTAAGTAATCTAATTTCAAACTAGCATGAGTTTTCTTAAGCTTCCTATACGATGTATGAATTCTTTCAGAAACTTCAAATAATTGATCATAGGTAAGCTCACATACCTCTTCCTGATCCGACTGACCAGGGTGATCATCAGCCATAAGACACAAGTTTGTTTCCTCCTCTTCAGCTTCAGTCTCAGAAGAGTCGGATGCAGAGTCTGCCCAGAACGCCTTCTGAATCCGCTTCTTGTCCTTTCTGAACTTTGGTTTCTCCTCACCCTTCTCCTTGCTTGGGTGACCTTTAAGTGTTGGACAATCAGCCTTAATGTGTCCAGGCTTCCTGCATTCAAAATAAACAGATTCAGATGAACTCTTAAAATTTTTATTGGACTTACCCTTGTTCCACTTCTGATAGTTCTTATGTTTCTTCCTTAGAAAGCTTTTGAATTGCCTGGTGATTAAGGCAACATCATCGCTATCAGACCCGGAAGTGCTAGCATCTGAATCCTTGACCTTTAGTGCCACTGTCTTCTCTTTCTTGCGTTCACCTGCATCAAGTTGCCTTTGGTTCACCCCTTGCTCATAAGCAATAAGTGATCCAAGTAAGCTGTCAATAGAGTAAGTGTTTAGATCTTTAGATTCAGTAATAGCAGTAATCTTAGCATCATAAGAAGCAGGCAAATATCTTAGAATTTTATTCACTCTTTCATAGTTAGTAAGTTCTCTACCTAGAACATGCAAAGAGGTAACAATCTGAGTGAACCTTGTGTACATTTCTGAAATAGTCTCACTAGGTTTCATGCGAAAAAGTTCGTAATCATGTAATAAGATGTTTAACCTAGACTGTATGACTTCAATTGTACCTTCGTATGTTATGCATAATCTATCCCAGATTTCCTTTCCCGTTGCACAAGTAGAAACACGCATATAGTCTTCGGATTTTAAAGCACAAAAGAAACAGTTCAAGCATTTTGCATTTAACTGTGCTAAATCACGATCATCAAACGTCCAATCAGTAAAAGGCAGTTCAGTTTTCACATTATTAATCAGTCTAAAAGGTGGTTCGTATCCGTCCTTAACTAACATCCACATGCGATAATCAATAGACTGTAGAAAAGTAGACATGCGTGTTTTCCAAAAATTAAAAGAAATATTATCAAACAACGGTGGTCTTGTAATAGAATATCCTTCAGCAGTATTACGATTATTACAGTTAGCCATGGATCAAATTCAAAAGTTTTTAAACCTAAATTTTGAATCCCGCTTTGATACCACTTGAAAGTTCGATAGGGATGTTAAGCTCTAGTGAACTAGTGCCGAGGCTAGCCAAGAGGGGGGGTGAATTGGTTATTTAAAAATTTCACGTTAACTATAAAAATCTTTTTATAACGTGCAGCGAAAACAAATTAAAACAACGATAAAGAGATCAACCACAGATATTCACCCAAGCAGTTAATATCAGAAAAAATTAAAGTGCAGAATTGAATCAGAAAAGCAAACCAGATTTTATAGTGGTTCGGTCAACTTGACCTACGTCCACTCCCCGGAGCCTCCCCTCCGGGTATTGCACTAAACAGAAGTGTCTCTCCTTTTGCTCCCACAGCAAGGCGGAGAAGCCTGTACAAAAATCTCCTTTTCACCACACGGTGAGGCAGAGAACCCGACCTCTTTTCGCTTCCTCCTGAAGCAGGCAGAGAACCTTCGAACTCCTTTCGCTTCCTCCTGAAGCAGGCAGAGAACCTACGAACTCCTTTTGCTTCCACCTGACGCGGGCAGAGAACCCCGGATCTTCTTGCGAATGATCCTCTCACGACGAACACCGGCTAGATGAAAGACGACGAGCGGAGAAGACGACTCTGATCCATGCTCGGAGCAACCTTAGTGAATCCCTCACTAACTCCCCCTCACAAGATCTTCTCTCTCTCTCCCAACTCTCTCTCTCTAGGGTTTCTCAGGAAAGGAAGGCAGCAAAAGATTTTTCCAAAAATTGGAAAAAGTTCTTTTAAAGGAGGGCTTAAAATTTGCCCTAAATCTCAACTGGTCGGCCAAGATCATCCAGGATGATCGGTAGATCTTCCTGTACGATTAGTTCAAATTCAGCTGTTTCAGCCTGGACGATCTGGCTCTTCTGGACGATCAGTAGAAAAAGTTGTTCATATCGTCCCGTACGATCCTACGATCGTCCGGGACGATTAGTGCAAATTGAGGGAAATCGTCCAGAAGACAGTTCGGGTCGTCCAGAGAAATCTGTGCTGGACGACCAAAAAATGACTTGATCGTCCAGGACGATGGGGTCATCGTCCTGTACGATTAGTTCAAAAAGGCCCCAAATCGTCCTGTACATAGTTCTGGACGTACAGCTTAAATGCACTAGACGATCAAGATCGTCCGGGATGATCCTGCGATCATCCAGGACGATATGATCGTATCAACCAAAAATAAATTGCTTTCCTTAATTACCAGATTAAATTAGGCATGATTGTACTGGATCGTCCGGGACGATACACGTATCGTCCGGGACGATCAGACCAAGTATCTAAAAATAAGAACTTGCCTAACTTGATCTGGCGGCTGAGAATTTTTGATTTTGGCATATCGTCCCGTACGATCTGGAGATCGTCCAGGACGATCTGCTTAATCTGACCCTCTTAACTTAGTCGCCCTAATTAGGGTTTCTGTTTTAACTGGATCGTCCAGGACGATGTGGAGATCGTCCAGGACGATCTGAATAAATTTTTAACAGAAACTCTAATTCACTCAATCTCTCTCCCTGAGTGTGTGTGTGCAAGGTTACTTAGCTAGAGAATCAGTTACATTACAATTGACTCAATAAAAAGAAAAATCATACATTTGACACACTTGGACCCGATCTTGAGTTGGCTTGAGTGGCTCGCGGTCTTTTGTGCCTGAAACAGATTAGCCAAGGAAAACACACTGGAAACATGTTTGTTATCATCAAAACCAGATTTGCAACAGTAGCAGGTGACATCCAAGCAGAAATAAAATGAAAGCCCACACATGCCTCCAAAAATCTATCTCAGAAAGATCAATGTACGAGTCTCTCCAGAAAGTCCATCTCAACCACCTAGTGGAACACATGTCTGCACATGCGCCTAGCCCATCCTAAACTTTGCTGTAATCCGTGGGTTGAATGGGTCATGGTACAAAACATCAGGGTTTGGATGCTGCCCAAGTAAATCATCAAACAATCTAGCCAACTCAACCATCATCTGTTGTACCTACAACTGGGTGGCCAACAAAAGCATGCAAATCAATATATATCATCAATATCATCGAGACATTCTGCAATGTGATACTCATTTCACCAATAGAGAGGTGAAAAGTATTTATCTGTGGTGACTACCTCTCAACCAGAGCTGTAAGTGGTGGTCCATCCTCCTGTGCCTCATCTGGCTCACACTATCCTGACCCACAAAAACCAAAGCCTCTATGAACCTAGGACAGTTGATGGGCCACTCATGAACTATCAGCAAGTGTGAAGCAGCCTCTAATATAGTGCCCTGTAACAAATAATATTGTTAATACAATTGAGAGGAAAGGTGCCTACGAGGCCCGCGTCCTCTATCTTGTGCGGCCACCATAATACCTAGTAGGAAAAGAAATGTTAGTCATGTATAAATAATTTAAAATTTTTATGACATTTAAAAAATATAATAATTTAAACAACAAAGAAAAAGCTAAGAACTTCTTAAAAAGAAGTCTTTACAATTAGAAACAACAACTGCATTCAACTGAAATAAAATTTTGATGGCATCTACAAATTAAGCACATTTAGCTAAATGTATATTCGAAAGTCATCATAACTAGCATTTAAAATGTATAGAAAATATTCTTAATATGAAAAATTAATATGTTAACCAAATAAACATTAAGCTCACCTAGTAGGAAAAGTTGCCCTATTATGTCCTACTGAGCCATATGCACCACATTGCATGTTACTTCTACCTCTTCCCTCGTCGATTATGTTCTTAAAATAATTTGTACAAGGTCTCCCAGTATATCTTCTAAAATTTGGGGGGAGGAGTGGGTGTATGCCACTTGCTAGATCATGTTGTGCCCAACTGGATTGATTTGGAATATTATGAAATTGACCAGCATAGGTCATTCTGTAATTGTCTAAGCTGTAGTATTCTGAGACAGAATTGTGGTGACTTTTCTTAGCATTGAAATGATACTAACTACGTGTGCACACGGGATATGATATATAATGCTCTTCCCACAACTACAAATATAATATTTATCATCTATTAAATTAACCCTGAAAGACCGAGATAATATGTCAACCACTTGGAACTCACACATATTGATTCAAATGGGTTGTGGTAAACTATGTGCTTCTTGCTCGATCTTTTGTAGTGTTTCTTGTACTCTTGGTGTGAAGGGACTAGTGGCATCAATTTCATAACCCTCTAACATATCTATTCTTCGTAAGTGTAATGCCATAACATTATAATAAATTATTCTAACCAATGCTTGAATGGGCAAACCCTTGCTCTTTTAAGAACTCCATTAAATAACTCTGACGCATTAGTTGTCATGACTGCATAACAAAATCTACCATCAAAGGTTAGAGCCCATGACGTAAGATCACGCTCCACCAACCACCGGTGAATATCAGCCTTCACATTTATCATATCTATCATGCACCTATCAAAGACAATTAGATCATCAGTGTTCCCTTTCATGTATATCTTCGGCGCACTACTTTCTTAAAGTTCTCATGTAGGTGGCGTAGATAGTGACGACGTGCAGCATTTGGAAAAATTTCATGACAACCACGTACCAAACCCGCGTGCTTGTCGGATATAATGCATAAATCAGTTTGGGCATGAATAACTATAATTAGTATATTCAATTGGCTTAGAAACTACAAACATGAATCAACACATTCTGATTCAACAATTACGAAGGTGAGGGGGTACAATCCATTCTCAGCATCAATTCCCACAGTGATAAGTAAAGTGCCTCAATATTTACCTAATAAGAATGTGCCGTCAAGGCAAAGAACAGGACGATAATAGGTCCAACCGTTTATCAAAGGGCCAAATGAGAAAAAATAATCTCTCAAATCTATGATTCTCAGTCGTTTGTATCTTATATATGGTTTCATGCATTGAAAACACAACGACATCTATGAACAAATTTATGGTTCGATAAGACTCCTCCCAGCTACCAAATATTATTTTCATAGCATTTCGTCTGGCATCCCAAGCGTTCATATACAAAACTTTTATGTTGAACTTTACTTCAATTTGGCCTATAATCTCCTGCGGCTTGAGATCCATATGCCTTCTAATATTGGGGAATATGAAGTAGCTTATAAATTGAGAATCACATTGTCTATATCCTGTCACTAGAATCGGAGTTGCGCAGGTATGTTGGTTCTTCATAGAAGATATTTTCCATATGTCTCCTAAACGTTTTCTCACCCCCACATGCAAACGCTTTATACATGATATGCCTGACCTTCCATTCTGAGCACAAACCACTGTGAATTTCTTTATGTTTAAAGCTACAACGACATACTCCACATTATTTATAATTGACCAATCCTATAATGCAAACTGAAGATCCACTTTCTTACTAAAACACATACCCTCCATTAGCTCTATTAGAATTGAAAATTCGTCCTCGACTTGACTACCAATATATTCCCTATCATTTGCTACATCCTCATCCCATTCATGAGTTGTAGAATATGCCTTCACAAACTTATTATTTATAGTTACGCCTTCTACAGTGCTGATATTCATGCAATAATAACGTTGGACCATGCTATGGATCTCAAGGTTCATATCAACATTCACTTTTCATCTAAATGATATTGTGTGTCATCATCACCATCATCAAGAGCTAGATCGCTCGATCCACTACTCATCGTTTTGTAACCATCATCAACATTGACCGATGGTCTCTCGAAAGTTCCTAGCATGTCCTGGCAAAAACTTCTTTGCTGTTGACTTCATCATATAAACGATATTTTATTAACAAGGGAGAATTTTTTAGACAATAATATTTTATTTAATATGCATTTAAATGAAAAACTTACTCAGCATATTGCGGCATGAAACTTGGATTCGTCGAACCGGCTTCTGTCACCCCGTCAAAAGTATATGTCTCATGCACTTGAGATGTTAATTGCTCAGCAACTAAATTTTGAGCAGTAATATCTTTGACCTCTACATAAAGTATAAGTATTTGCCCAATTACATGTGATAACACCATCTAACATACCTCATCATCCTCCACAACCGAAGCTATGAACTCATTCCCTAAGGGCATACGACAAACCAAGTTTACTGTGTACTTCGACGTATCATATTGAAGAGCTTTCAGAATCCTAATCTTTAGTTGCTCTAAGTTCATCTTAACAGACACTTGCAAGGGCTGGTTACTCCCCCCAATATATATTGGTGAATATCTATCATCTAAAGACAACTATCTACCATACATAAGAACAAAGGACACTTCCCGTCCAGACATTGTTGCAGTACTATGTATCGCTTATGATAACCTACAATTACACAGCACAATCTTACCTCAATTAAATAAATGAATCCAGACATAAGAATTTAACTAATATATATCATTCTTTCACAAAAGGATAACTAAATAAATTTATATTAAAATTTTACATTTACAAAATCTCATTCACCAAAATCAAAAAAATCAATTCAACACATTGTATATTTACCAAATAATTTCACTCACATAATACCAAAAAAAATTTAATATTTCATTCAATGCACCCATATTCTATATTTAACCAAACAAATCCAAGCAAGAACTAAGTACTTTTCACAAATCAATCTATTCTTCATGCTTTCAAAATAAAAAATCACATAGCACACACAAATCATAAATCTAATCACTAAAGGAACCCTAAACTTTCTAAATAATTCTCTCAAATGAAGAATACTACTAAAGGAAAGAAATTTAACACAAAAAATAAAAAATATTTCAAACTAGCTTACCTCGTGGAAGAAGCCCGAAATCCCGGATAGCCGCTAGCTGTCGCCGACCGTTTTGCAATTTTAGGATAGGAAATGGGGGCTTCACGGGAGATAAGGAAATAGGGTAACTTCAAGATTTATGTCGCCCATTTAACGGGCGACTTTGCAGACTTTGTTTTTCATTGGTTAATTGCTTAATTATATCTTAAGCGATGTTTAGTTTTAAAAATTTCCCATTTATTGAATTTTTTCTGGCAAGCTTCCCTATTAGACATTAATAATGAATTGATGACATTAAAGTTTAAAGGACGTCACATGCAGAAAGATAGTTGTCTGCCACTTCGTAATGTTAAATGACTTGATGACATTAAAGTCCAAAGCACCTCACATGCAGAAAGATTTAAGTTTTGTTTGGGGTGGCTTTCTTACAATTTTTTAAAGTAATTTTTTAGTACTCTTAAAACAGTTTTTTAGAACAAAAATTTTAATTTTTATGTTAAAACGTTGATTTAAGAAGCAATAAGAAAGCCGTCCCAAACGAAATCTTCATATTCTTACTTTTTTCACAAATCTCCAAAAGCACATCACATGCATAAATATAGCTTTGTCTCCCACATAGTAATGTAAATTCACTACTACTCTCCTAAATTTATTTTACTTTAATGCCATCAATTTTTTTTTTGGAGAAAGTAATGCAATCAATTCATTTGACTTTAATGACACTGATGATGACTCTTCAATTCATTTGTTTGCAGAAGATATCATGTAAGACGTTAAGTGCTTCGAATGTGGGCTCGCGGGAGGAGGTTATTTGCGTCGACCAATCGAGCTACTCACCCGAGCTCCAAAAAAAAATTATAATAAGCATAGTACTACAACAGTCCTTTTTATAGTTTTCATGCTCAATTTCACATATAAAGTGAATTTTAGAATGAGACTTTTATGCTAAAATTAATATTTTTATTAAAAAATGGTAATAATTTTGTATTGATAAAATTTTTATTCTTTTATATATTATGAAGATTGAGATTAGGCATCTTTTAAATATTTTATAAAAAATTATTGTCAAATGTTATTGTAGATACATCAAAAAAAAATTATATATATATATATATTCAATAGGATTTGAATGATCTTGATGAATGTATGCAAATACTTTGGTTGATTGATTGATTGTATATGCGTGATGTTGTGATTCTTTTATGGACTTCTAATTTGCCCTAGGTTAGAAAAGCTCTAGGTCTTTTATTACTAATCAAATCTTCTGCATGAAGTCTTGCTTGTACTGAGGTATAAGAGAGGGCTAATTAATTAAAATTTAAAACTAATCAATTTTTTATAGGGGTTTATGCTTCTCAGGCCCCTAATTATCAAAACCTTGGTCAATAAACAAGTTTTTAAATTGTTCAGCAAGTGCTTTGGTACTGAATGTTGATGTGTTCGGATATTAATTATAAACTTTTTAACTAATCCTGCAAGTTATATATAGAATATTTTTTCTATGTAAATGTAAATATAATGTAAAACTCAAATGAAAAAGATATCATGTGAGAGGAAAAAAAATAATTTTGGTAAGTCTATTCACATCTCTATTAATTAATATTTATAAATTTAATGTGGGTCTTCAGATCATATTTCTAGTGCGATATTAAGTTTAGGATACAAAACCCTTTTTCTAATCAACAATCTCAACATTCCAAAGATAGGTGTAAGTCACTCTTACGAAATCTATTTTGCATTAAATTAGTAGGATAATAATTGGCAGGTGATGGTTGTAAAAGAGATCATAGTCGACGGGCAACGTTGATCGAAGGGATTGGAGTTGGCGGGCGACGGTGATCGAAGGGACTAGAGTTGGCAGGCGACGGTGGTCGAAGTGACTATAGTCGACAAACAATGATGGTTGAAGGGACCATAGTCAATGAGTGATAGTGGTCGGGGAAACCATAGTCGGCGAGCGACAGTTATCAGAGTGGCTATAGACCGCGGGCGACGGTGGTTGGATGGACCAGGGTCGATGGATGACGGTGGACGAAGGGGTCGTAGTCAGCAGGAGATGGAGGTTAGAGAGACCACAGTCAGATCACAATGGTGGTCTGAGGAGCTATAGTTGACGGGCGACGATAGTTAGATGGACTATCTTTGGCGGGCGATGATGATTGGATGGATTATAGTACATGGATGACAGTGATCGAAGTGACCTTAGTCGGCGGACGATAGTAGTTGGAGGGATTGTGGTCGACTGCCAATGATGGTCGGAAAGACTATAGTTAGCGAGCGACGGTGGTCAAAGGAACCGTAGTCGACGGGCGACAAGATCTAGTTGAAGTCTAGTGGTAGTTAGTGATTGAGTGGTGGTTCAGCAGAGGTCGGCGGTCGAGCGATGGTCCTGAAGGCGATTGAAACTCTGATATTGATCTTTAAGAGGAGAATGTACGTCGTCGGAAGGCAAGAGGAGAACTGGTTATCACAGAAAGGGCTTTTGAACATCAGAATAAGTTTTATCCTGTTGAAGGTAAGGGAAAGAATGTTGTTTCAATTAAGGACTGTAAGTTCAATGATTTTCCAGTTTTAAATAGTTTCTCTCCTGATCTGGAGGCTTCATCATCGGGTACGAAGATCTTTGTGAATCGCTATGGGAATTCAAATGCAATCTCTGTCCCTAATAGCAAGATAAATGCGAATTCCCTTTCTTCCGTTGGCAAAGGTTTTCATATCCCAATCAAGTTGCCAACTGATTCAGAGAGGAACGTATCTATGGGAAATCACGTGAATAACAGTTCTGATTTGGTGGAAGTGAGGAATTGTGTCTCAGCTAATCTGGGTGATTGTGTGGAGAATCATGTGAAGTCTGTTCGAACAGAAGGTAGCCCTCCTAGATTTAAATCAGGCCTACTGGACAATGAGGAAGCAGGTGTGGACAAGGTAACTGATGGTTTGCTCAAGAAAACTATTTCTGAAGTTAATACTAATCCTTGGAGAACCAAGCCGTATATTAAGTTAAACTTCAATGCAGAGGATGTAGTGCTATCCGAGGATGGTAAGGCAGTGAAATTATGTGAAGATATGGAGAATTTGAATGCTAGTAGGTTGTCTAATTCCTTAGTGTTCAAAGTTTTTGGAAAGGAAATGCCCTCTCACTTGGTGGCATGGGAAGTGAGACGGCAATGGAGCAAACTTGGTAATTTCCATTTCACTACCCTTGGGAAAGGTTGGTTTTTGTGTTCTTTCAAATCCAATGAATTAATGGAGGAAATTTTAACTGGAGGGCCATGGTTTGTGAATGGGCACATAATTGGTATGGAAAAATGGAAGCCAGATTTTTCACCTTTATCTATGAAAGGATTGACTTCTCTGATATGGATTAGGATGCTACACCTTCCTCTTCATTGTTGGGATGAAAAGAACATTGCAAGGATTGCTTCTATGATAGGTAAACCTCTCATGTTGGATGGGAATTTGTTCCAATGGGGTAGATGTGAATTTGCACGAATTTGTGTTAGGGTGAAGATTGATCAAAGACTTCCTTTAGGAGTGTGGGTGGATAGCATTTCAGGAAGATTTTTTCAAAAAGTGGAGTATGAAAAAATATCTTCCTTGTGCTTCCAATGTGGATTGATTAGCCATGTTAAAGCTGAATGTAATAAAGCTTGTGATGTTCCTAAGGAAGTGGTGGGAGTTAGCATTGATGGTGGAGAAGGGGCTGTTGTGGAAAAAGAGCCGGAAAATATGGATACTACCACTTATGGTCCTTGGGTTTTTGATAACAGGAAAAAAGGTAGAAGGGTTGGCCAATATAGAGAAGTTGCTAATGATTCTAATTTAAAGTTGGAGAAGAAAAAGAACGTCCCTCATCATGTTTTGCTAATGTCTCAAAAGGCTGTTCAAGTAGAAAAGAAGCTGGCTGTCCAAGTTAAGGAAGTGTTTCATAAAGTTGATAGTGGAAAGGGTATGGAGATTAGTAATGGGGAGGAGGTTGTTGTAAAGATGGCTACCTCTAAACCTGCTATAAATGTGATGACTATGGAAGCAAAGGGAGCCACTAAGGTGGCTCTTGGAGCTGGAAGTGAGGAGACAGAACATGAAGATCCAGCTGTTGGTTTTCTTGTTTCAGCCAGTGCAGGTAATGAACAAGAAAAGAATGAAGATGGGAAGGGTTGCTTGCGAACTCAAGTAGATCCTAATGGATTACTTGCAAACTCAGGTATTCCCTATCTTAAAACTGGTGGTAATCTTAATAGGGAACTCAATTCCTTGAGTAATGTAAATATTGAAGTATTGGGAGTATATGAGGATGGAGGTGCTGAGGAAGGAGAAATCTTTGACAAAAAAAGGGGCAGTACAAGTAACTTGGTTATTCCTTGTTGTGGGGAGCCACAAATATGCCATAATGCAGGCAAGGACCACTCAGAGTTGAAGATGGCTGGTATGGAAAGTTCTTCATCTGGTAAGAAAGTTAAGCTTTTGAAAGAGCTCAAATCTTTAGGTTCAAGTAACATAATTACTCATAATAGAAAGATGGATGGTGGAAAAGCTAAAAAGAATGGGGGTTTTACCCCCAATCTTAAATAATGATGTCTATTATTTTTTGGAATTGTAGGGGAGCCAAGACAAAAGAGGCTTCCCACTATCTTCGTAGTCTAGTAGGGGACTACGGTAATTTTTTCATTGGTCTGTTGGAAACAAAGTTATGCTCGCTGGATGCTTCTGAGGTAAAGAGGATCATTGGTAATGAATGGGATTTCACTCATGTCAATGCTAGAGGTAAAGCTGGTGGTATTTTGGTACTTTGGAGGAATAAGATTTCTTCCTTTAGGATCTTAAAATCTTCCTCCCAATGTATTGTTGGTTGTCTTAAAAGTCCTAATGGTGATTTGGGGAATGTCTCTACTGTTTATGCTAATAAGGACAAATATGAAAGGAGAAAATTGTGGGAGTTAATTGAAGGTTACACTCCTAAGGACATGCCTTGTATTGTAGGAGGAGATTTTAACTGTATACTTTCTAAATGTGATAAGATGGGAGGGAAGAGGTTTGTGTTTTCTCAAGGACCTCAGGAGATGAAGGAGTTCCTTTCTAATAATGATCTTCATGATATTAGGGCTGTTGGACCAAAATTTACTTGGCGCAACAATAAAGAAGGGAGTGCAAGGATATGGGAAAGATTGGATAGAATCTACCTTAACACAAAAGCTTTAAGTCTGATTCCCTTTGCTATAACTAATCACCTGCCGAGAGTAGCCTCTGATCATTGTCCTCTATTGCTTAACCTTAAATCTAATATAAGGAAGTATAAATCCTTGAAATTTGAAAATGCATGGTGTTCTTATGAAGCTTCAAGGGGTGTGGTGACCAATGCTTAGAGGAAAAATTTTTTTGGTAATCCTTCTGACATTCTTCAAAGGAAGTTGAAAAGGTCTATGAAAAACCTTCTCTTTTGGAGTAAAAGCAAGTTTAAAGACTTAAACAAGTCCAAAGAGGAGCTGCAAAGGGATATTTTATCCTTACAAGAAGAGGAAAGCAAAAATGGTTTGGATTCAGCAAAATTACTGGTTTTGAGAAGGAAGGTGAACGATCTCAATGTGACTCTTGCTAGACTTGCTATGTGGTGGAAGCAATGTTCAAAATCTCATTGGTTGGAGCAGGGAGATCGAAATTCACATTTCTTTCATGCCTTTGCATCAGCTCGACGGAACAACAATATGATTAAGCAAATGGTAGATTCCAATGGGCAAGTAATTACGGATCTTGAGGAAATTCAAGCGGTATTTGAAGATTTCTTCAGGAATAAATGGAGGAAAAGACAATGTTTGTTATCCAAGCTACCTGGTTTTCAAGATGCAGGATTGCTGAATGAGATGCAGAAATCAATACTATCTACTGAAGTTACCAAACAGGAATTGCTCTCGGTGGTAATGAAAATGAATAACAACACAACCCCGGGTAATGATGGAGTGAACCCATGTTTTTTAAAATCTTTTTGGAACATTGTGAATGAAGAGGTGTGGAATGCTGTTTTTCAATTTTTCAAGACTGGTGTCATGCCGGATTATTGGAAGGAGACTTTGATAGTTCTCATTCCAAAGAGTTCTAGTGCTAATAAACCAGGTATGTTCCGTCCTATAAGCTTGTGTCAAACTCTTTACAAGATGGTTGCTGGCCTCATTTTGAGTAGGCTTAGAACTTGTCTTCCAACAATCATTTCGGAAAACCAAGGTGCATTTGTTATGGGCAGAACGATTTTAGATAATTGTCTTATGGCTCATGAATTAGTCAATAAGCTGAAATTATCAAAACCTGGATTTATGCTACTTAGACTAGACATGTAACAAGCTTATGATAGCATGAGTTGGGAAACCCTCTTTAGAATCATGTATGATGTTGGTTTTCCTATTGGTTTCATTAATCTTATTAAGGAATGCATTTGCTACGCACTATTTTCTATTGTTGTTAATGGGGAAAAAAGTGGATGGATTAAGGCTGAATGTGGCTTCAGGCGAGGATGCCCACTTTCTCCAAGAGTATTTATTATTTGTTCTAAACTTTTGTCCAAAGCATTCATGGAAAGAGGTAATGATTTGGGTATTAAACTTGCGCCTAACACTCCAAAAATAATGCACTTGCTTTTTGTGAATGATATTTTGATAGCAGCAAAAGCTTCTTGTAGAAATGCAAGGATTATTTCATCTATTCTAGATGATTATAGTAGCTGGACTGGGCAAACCATCAACAAAAACAAATCTATGGTCTTGTATGGTAGATCAGTTTCTCGGGCCAAAAGGAAGAAATTGAAATACATGCTTGGTTACAGAACGGTGGAGGAATTCAAATATCTTGGGGTGAAGATGGCTATTAGAAGATTAAAGGCAAGTGACTATAGTGAAATTCTAGAGAAGGCTATGGACAAGCTCAATACTTGGGGATCAAGAAATTTATCTATGGCTGGGAAGCTAGTGTTAATAAACTCAATCTATTCTTCAATTCCTTTATTTAGCATGGCTCATTCTTTGATTCCTAAAAGCATTCTCAAAGATCTAGATAAGTATTACATGAATTATTTGTGGCACAAAGAGCAACAGTGTAATGGTATGCACTATATCCCTAGGGATAAGATGTGTACTCCGGTTAATCTTGGTGGTCTCGACATTCAAGGGGCAACTGAGAGACAAGGTCCGGTTAGAGCTCGTATTGCTTGGAATTATGTTAACAGGAAGGAGGGTCTTCTAATTAAAATTCTGGCAAACAAATATGGGATGGATATCTGGAATAGTGAAGTTAAGAGATCATCTTCTCCTGCTTGGCGTATCATCAGAGATGGAGGACGGTTCTTAAAGCCTATTACAAGGTGGAAGATCTCAAATGGTGAAAGAATCAACATCCTTAATGACAATTGGATTCTCGATTATAATTTGAACAGATGGCTAGCAATGTGTGATTTTGCAAAGCTAGAGAATAAAGCTGTCTCTTATTTAATTAAAGATGGAAGCTGGGATGAAGAATTGCTTAACAATATGTTTTCTGAAGACTTGAGAAATATTATTCTAAGAACACCCATTAACGGAGGGGAGGAGGAAGACACCTTGGAACTAATGTATACTTATTCTGGTAAGACTATTGCTTCTTTGTCTTATCAAGCTGCTATTAAGTATCCTGAAATTCAGAACAAAATGGATTGGCTTCGAAGACTTAAAATCCTGCCTAAAGTATTCTTCTTCTGGTGGACAATGGTTAATCAAGCAATACCAACGAAAGCTTGGATGTACAAAAGAATATTGTGCGAATCTGAAAGATGTCCGAGAGGTTGTGCTGTCAACTGTACAAAGCTTAAAGCCATTTTTTCTTCCTTAAATAAATGGGGTATTGTATTACCAAGCTTTAGTAATTTTACAAATTGTATTGATAAGTTAGAAAAGATGGCTGAATCAAACCCAGGCATTGTGAAGCTGTACATATCAACGGTTTACCATAACTGGAAGGAAAGAAATTTGTTTACGCATGGGAGTAAACCAAGGAGTGAAGGTTTGATTGCAGCTTAGATTTTGGCTGATTTTGCACACCCGTTAACTATTCCAATTGGTATGAACTGGGAAACTAACCAGCAAATGCTGTCTAAAACTTGGTTTCCTCCACCTACAAATTGGCTTAAACTCAATGTTGATGCGTCTTTAAAGCAGAATAAGGAAGCTAGCATTGCTGGAATCTTAAGGGATCACAAGGGAAGATTTTTAATGGCATATGGAAGGAAAATGATGCATTGGGATATCTCCATGCTAGAGTTGATTTCTATTCTCAACTTCAAAGAGGTTATTAAAGATTGGATGATGGAGAAACAAGGAATAGTAATTGAAGGAGACAACATAAACGTTATCAACTTACTCAAACATTCAATTTGCTTGAAGTATTGCAGTAAGAAGGTTCAGAAGGTGGATCTTTCATTTCTTGATATCTTTAAAAATGTTATTTTCCATTTCATCCCTAGGGAAGGTAATTGTGTGGCAAATGCTTGTGCCCAAACTGCTTTAATGGGTGACTTTCTTTGGGAGCATTTTCTTGTTATTGTCCTTCCATCAAGTGTTTATGACTTGAATAGGAAGGACTGTGATAGATTAGCTATCACTTAGATCTTGTATTTCCTTTCATTCTGTTTCAATGCTAATGCACTCCTTAAAAAAAAACATATAGAAAGCATCCAGCAGCAGCAATAACAACAAATAGAGATTCAGCTGAAACAAGAATATAAACAAGAGATGCAGCTAAAACAAAAACACTTAAATCATAGAGATTCATAGCAACAACATATTTGTGTCACATGACTCGAGCAAGAGAACATGAAAAACTTTGAAAATAGCATAAGAAGAAAGAAATTCACTTATATATATATATATATATATATATATATATATATATATATATATATATATATATATATATATATATATATATATATATATATATATATATATATAGATCCTACAAACTTTGAAAATTAATTCAAATACTTGGTCCTAATAGATAGAAATATCAACTTTAGAAATTTGAGCAATCTTATGCTAATCATAGCCCTTAACCAATCAGTAGCGCTCATGTAACTCTGGATGACATTTGCAATTTGATAAATATTCCAAAGAGGGAGAAATGTTTGGTAATTCCAAGAGCTTAGAAACTTCTTTAATCCAAAGATGAGAAAGGTTAGGAAGGCAAGAAGGCATGAAATCCAGGCTAGAAAGATCTGATATATACATGTAACACAAAGAGGGAGGGAAGTTTGAAAATGATTTTAGGAGTGGAATTGTCATTAAGGTAAGATGCTTGAGGGAAGAGATGGTCGACAAAAAAGATGGCTAGTACTGCAATGATTTGATATATACAAGATCTAATTTTTCAGGAGGTGGGGATGTTCAGCAATAGCTGGAGATGAGGAACATAACATGCTGTTAGTTTCTGAAGAGAAAATGAGCATTCCAAGGAGGAAGGAAGAGACAATAAGGATACGAGCCATTCAAATCTCAAAAACCATTGCTCCGCCTCATGTGGAAATGAAACCACCTCATCATTATCCATAATTGTAAGCCTTTTTAAGAAGGAGATACTCCTAAATGGCTCCATTAGCAACACTGATGGATCACTTATCCTGTGATCATTGAGTATGAGTTAGCAATTATTAGTGGCCTACAATTCTTAATGTCTTCCAAGAGAGATCAGATTGGAGCAATTTTTAATTGTTAAGTATCTTAGCGTTGCAAGTCTTGCTATTTCATCATTTTAATGAAGAGATGTGATGTTTTGACAGCGAGAGACCTCTAAATTTTTAAGGGGAATAGAATTTGAAATGCTACAACAATTCAAAGCTTCCACCCAATGTCTTCTATCTCAAGCTCTTGAGCTTAGAAAGCAAAGAGGGCAACTCTTTCAACTTCAGGCAATAACTTAACACCAGTTCAATTAAGCAAGGAAACAAACATCCATCCTCAGTAGCTACTCCTACCTAAAACCAATCCTCTAATGCTTCTAATCCCTCAACATGTATCACCTCTAGCAATGGAAAGACACAGTACTTATCATTCCCAGGAAATTTATTTTAAAACCATTTTACATTCCACATATTAGAAAATTTTAGAGGCTTGAGGAAGGGAAGTTACCCAAAAGGTGGGAGAGTTTCCCACTCCCTACAATATTTCAATTCAATTTTCTCTAGATTGTAGATCATATTGAGATTATTCATCCATATTGCAAATCTTGCACCCATGTATCTCCATATACTGAGATTCCTTAAACAATTTTATTGTTGAAGGTTGTCGAGCATGTTTTCATTTAAATCGATGTTCTTCAAATTAGTGTAACTCCAACATAAGGTCGTGATGCCCCATAAACTAATTTGGAAAATCATTCATTTATCTTTTAATAAACAACAATCAGAGCTATCTAATATCATTTATTAGTAATAAATAATAGTAAAATAGATTTTATAATTCAAAATATCAATATATACATCTGTATTCAATCCTAAAAATCATATACAATACTCATGATCTATATAATCATCATTACTGATGAAATCGATTTACAAAATGGATACCTGACGATCCCAAAATTCTCGCTTGTATTGACATGTGTCAATTTATAATTCAAAATATCAATATATACATCTGTATTCAATCCTAAAAATTATATACAATACTCATGATCTATATAATCATCATTACTGATGAAATCGATTTACAAAATGGATACCTGACGATCCCAAAATTCTCGCTTGTATTGACATGTGTCAATTTCTTAAAGATTTTCACCGGTCCCAAAACAATTACAAAAAAAATCATGTAATTAACATACTACAATCTTAATGCTATAATGAGAATGATTTACGATTTGGAGTTATATTAACTCCAGAAAAAAATATTTACCTGGATTAAAATACATGTTATTACAATCTACCCACCTTAAGAGAATATCATCCCCGACATTTCTCTTAAGTATTCGAGCATAAAATCAAGATAAACCAAATCTGTACAATCAAAACTCAAATCAAATCAAAATTAAATTAAAACTCACCAAAAATCATACAGTCATGCAGTTCATTCTATCACATATCATTCAATTATATATGCAAACTAGTTCACCTTAATCTACCCAATGCACCTAACTCTCAATCAATTCCTACAGCTTTGATAATAATTTAATTCTTCCAACAACTATGCTCTGATACCAATTGTGATGCCCCAAAATCTAATTTAGAAGAATCATTCATTTATCTTTTAATAAATAACAACCATAGTTATCTAATATCATATATCAATAATAAATAATAGTAAAGCAGATTCTATAATTCAAAACATCAATATATATATTTATATTCAATCCTAAAAATTATATATAATACTCAGGATCTATACAATCATCATATATATATCTTATCCTGAGTAAAGAAATAGCTAAAATAAAAAGAACTTGAACCTGAAGGAATTCTGACCAACCTTACACTCCTAATCCTCTGCCCTGATCTAAAATTATTTAACAACATGTAATGAGCTAAAAAGTATAGCAAGTCACAAAAAACCTATAACTAAATTTAAAGCACGATAAAGTAATAATATACATGTCAAGGATCAAAGCATAGTAATAACATTCATATGATCATTGAATCAATACAGAAATAGTAAAATTTACATGTAGTAGTAATATAATCTATAAATAGTAAAATACTACAATATGGAAGCATGTAAAGTAGTAAACCAATATAAGTGTCAAATCTATAAAGCAATCATCATATCTGTAATAACAATCAGTATAGAAATTATATAAAGCATCAAATTAAAATATCAACAAAGACTATCAAAATCATGTCAATACAGTAAAATTATATAAGAGTGTACCTATACTATTATGATATTTTATATCACATGCTCAGTACATCACATGCTTAATATCAATACAGTGAATCAGTAGTATAAATAGTATCAATATCTAAACCGGTAATAATAACAATCAAGTGGCAGAAGCAGCAAAATAATACAATAACAGTAAATCTATGTAGTAATAATAAATCGATACAATAATAAGTACAATGCTTTAAGAACATGCATTTCACTAGTCACACCAAATAAGTAAGAAGTCTTGGCTATCATGGTATTTTTCAATATTGTATCAGTGTCAATAAATTATTGTCTCAGTAAACAGAGTTGTCACTCTTTTCCTGTCAGCACAGTAATCATCTCATGATAACTATAAATCAATATCACATGAATTAGTAGAGGATAACACCAAATCATAGTATTCAAAGGAAAGCCAGTCGACCCACCATCCTTTACAGGTTAATAAGTCTCCAACCAATGGGTCAATCAGTCTTTACTTATCTTTTACACATATATTATTAGTACAGTACTATAATAATAATCCTAATCACATATTCACATTTATTTCTAATATATTACAGTAAATAATGCATAATTGAACAAAATTCAAAAATAATCAAAATATCCTACGATAGACAACAAAAATTATACTGAGCAAAAATTCACATTTTAAGAATTTAACCAAATTATCAAATATTGTATAAAATAATATTCTAAAGCTTTAATTGAACTAAATCACTATTTCTAGATGTTAAAATAAATTTCTAAGTATGCAAAAATTATTGTATTTTTAAAATCACCTAGTAAAAAATTTTAAATAAATACTCAAAATATTCATAATCTTAATATCTATAACATATAAAAAGTTTTATGATAAAGGTTATATCAATGCAATATTATTCGTATTTTTTGGTAATAAAAATACAAATTTGATCAGAAAAATATCAAAACCATAAAATCTAGTAGTCACACTAAACAAGTAAGAAGTCCTGGCTATCACGATGTTTTTTAATATTGTATCAGTATTAGTAAACCATTGGCTCAGTAAACAGAGTCGTCACTCTTTGCCTGTCAGCATAGCAATCATCTCCTTATAACTCCAAATCAATATCACGTGAATTAGTAGATGATAACACTAAATCACAGTATTCAAAGAAAAGCCCATCGACCCACCATCCTGTATAGGTCAATTAGTCTCCAACCAATGGGTCAACCAGTCTTTACTTATCTTTTACACACACATTATTAACACAGTACTATAACAATAATCTTAATCACATATCCACATTCATTTGTAATATATTGCAGCAAATAATGCATAATTGAACAAAATTCAGAAATTGCCAAAATATCTTAATGGTATACAACAAAAATCATACTAAGCAAAATTCACATTTTAAAAATTTAATCAAATTATTAAATTGCATAAAATAACATGCTGAAGCTTTACTTAAACTAAATCACTATCTTTAGATGTCAAAATAACAATTTGGAGTTATATTGATTATAGAAAAAATTTTTATTTGAGTCAAAATATGGGTTATTACATGTCAAATATGTGAGCCTCCTCTCGTCACATAATTTGGCACTATAAGCCTCCTTGGCATCCTTCACATTTTCAAGGTAGTTGATTCCTAATTTGTAAAGATCATTTAATATACATCAACTCCCCAATTCTATAACCAATCTCATTTCTAAGATCAAATATATGCAGTTCGTGAAGAGAGTTTAGCTTCCTAAACCCATGTTATCATTCTCAAGAAATATTAAGTAATGCAAGTTTGAAAGGTTATTTATGCCACTGGGTAAAAAATCATCAACTTTAGGATGGCTAAAACAAGATGGACCATCATATATTATGTATTGAAAGTAATAGAGATTACTTAAAAATCTTAGCAGCATAGTCAAATTCCAACCATCAATCTTTAAGTATCAAAACAACAAAAACAACATCGAGCCTTTATTCCACTACGTGGGGTCGACTGTATAAATCCTTTTTCTCCATTATGCCTTGTTAAGAGTCAAATTCTCATTTAAATTTAATAAAAGAATGTCATTTCTAATATTTTCTAACCAAGTCTTTCAGTATCAAAGTTGTATCAAATATCTAATCTCCTCAGGTATCATTTTCAAGCTTAGAGCACATATATATAATAAGAGTAGGCTTCTCGCTGCTCTGAATATTTCAATAAGTGCATTATAAAGACCTGATTATAAGCTATATAGAACAAGAAAAGAGAATGCAAATATTTTAACTTCCCAATCTTTTTTAAGATGTTTAGAATTATAGTTTGAACAGATAAGCGTTGAAGAGTCTCAAGAATTTCAAGAGACAACTCTTCATCATCTTTAAAGCATTCCCATGCAAAAATATTATATGACTACTCATGTAGCCAATCATGTATCTTGTAGTATCTGAAATCATCAAACTTGTCAAGGAAATATTTCCTAAAAAATTAAAACCTTCCTAAATAACATAAACATAATTAGGAAACTTTCCTAAATAATTAAAACCTTCCTAAACATCATAAACACAATTAAAAACCCTCCTAAATAATATCCTCTTGATTCCTCCTAAATAATTCCCCGCAAGGTGGGCTTACATGGCGCATCACAATCCTCCTCCTCCAAGCCCTATAATCTAAATATTTCCCTCTTTTTAATGACCTTTGCAATCATCATTGAAACTGACCATTAGATTTGTTACCAAAATTCTACTACAAAAATTCCCATAAGTTAGAGGGTGAGCACTTTCTACCAAAATCTCTCTTTAAGAGATTCCAAGATATCTGCAATGACCTTTTTCACATTAAAGTTGTTGGAAAAACAAACCCACATTTTATGATCAAATTCGTTTATAATTTCATCTTTATAGACATGTTACAAGAGAGTTATCTTTGCCATACCACCATGATCATTTTTTTGGAAAATTTTTGGGTAGAGCCCTTTATATTGCTATGAGAATAATTACAACAGTGTGAAAGCAATGACAAAGAGCAAAATACAATGATAATGGGCTACAACAAAAACTTGCAATGCCCAAAGAAATTACAAAAAGAAACTCGAAAAACTACATAAACACAAATGCTCAAAACAGGACTCAAGGGCTACAGCCGGTTTAGAAATTTACTCGTGATGATCAAGAAATAAGGGAAGTTTAATGCCCCAGAATCTAATTTGGAAGAATTATTCTTTTTATCTTTTAATAAATAACAACTAGAGCTATCTAATATTATTTTTTAATAATAAACAGTAAAAATAGATTCTATAATTCAAAATATCAATTTACACATCTGTATTCTTTCACAAAAATCATATACACTACTCAGGATCTATACAATTATCATATATCTATCCTGCTATAAGTATAAAAAAATAGCTAAAAAAAGAATCTGAACCTGAAGGAATCCCGATCACCCTCACACTCCTGATCCATTACCTAGACCTGAAATTATTTAACTATTGTCCTGTGACGGTGGTTATCAAGACCGTAGTCGATGAGCGACTATGGTTAGAGGGACCATAGTTGGGCTATAAAGGTTGAATAGACCATTGTCGGACAATAAAGATCAGAGGGACTGTAGTCGGGCAACAATGGTCTGAGGATCATAGTCGGTGGGAGATGGAGGTTGGAAGAACCGTAGGCGGTGGGAAACGAGGTCCGATGGAGGCCTAGTGGTGGCTTCTAGACGAAGGTCCGATGGTGATGGTCGAGCTGAGGTCCAGCAACGGGCGAAGGGCGATGAGGGTTCACTAACGATGCCATTTGGGGGGAGCTCTCGTATTCTTCAAGCCTCAAAGCTCTCTTGAGTCACTAGCTCATAGTCCAAGCCTCCTCCTAAGTCCCCCTTATGCAGGGTGAGGGGGTCTATTATATATTTTGAGAGTAACATGCTTTGTAAATATGAAGAAAATTATGAGCAAATTTGAAGTGCTCCATCGGACGACCCATATCGATTCACTTGAACATGTAGCGTTCATGAAGTATTTAAGTGCAATAATGATATCATAATTAAACAATCTTGGACTTGCTGGATTTGTCTCGACGAGCTGCTTGATTTGATTATAATCATGTCATATTTTGGATATCATTTGATCATCCAATTAATGCTTTAAAGCTTCTAAATATGCTTCAACCCTTTATTTAGACTCATATGAGCTCGAATTGGATCGATTTTGATGTCATTGGGTTTGTCTTCTTAAAACATTCAATTTGACTATAAGTTTGCTAAACTTAGAGTTTGAATGGTTCCCAATTTAATTTTTTTGGAAATTTCAAATTCAAATATGTATCAAGATTCGTGTTTGATCAAGGCGATTTTTGATGAAATATACGCACTTAAACTTAATATTTACTTTAAATTTTAAATTATAAAAAAATATTATTAATATAACTTATAAACTTAATTATTAAAATGACATATAAATAAATATAAAAATGGTAATATTTTGTATATA
Organism: Dendrobium chrysotoxum; assembly: GCA_019925795.1. Lineage (NCBI taxonomy): Eukaryota > Viridiplantae > Streptophyta > Magnoliopsida > Asparagales > Orchidaceae > Dendrobium > Dendrobium chrysotoxum. The sequence goes on along the minus strand of CM034309.1, from coordinate 46,079 downwards.
AATGCATAAATTTTATGTTACGTCCACAGTAACCCCAGGGAGAAAACGATGAGCTTTTTAGCCGGGAGATTGGCCGCGAAGGAGGGATCTTTCTTCCTACAGGAATCGAAGCTCGCCGCCGGTCGCCTAGCCGAGAAGCTTCCCCCCTCCAGCTCAGGCGAATCGGGCACTAACAGCTCCGCCGCAGTCATCAAAGAACCCGCGAATGTTCTCCCTGAAATCCTCCGCCATTCCATCCCCATAAAGGCCAAGACCACAGAGGTCGCTGAGCCATCTCTCTCCACCGCCTCCAAATGGCTACTAAAAGATGCCTTTCCGTCTTCTTCGTCCTCTACCTCCCCCGACGCTCTCAACCCACTCCGCGCCTATGTTTCTATCCCTCAGGCCACCTTTGGCCCGAGAAGGTATGGTCTTCTCCATCGAATTAATTTGATTCGTTGTATTCTGTTTTGTTCTTGTTTTTTGTTTTGTATGAATTGATTAGGTTTCTATCGATAGTTCAGTGCACAATGGAACATAAATTGCCATTGCATAGAATAACGAAACTGGTACTAAATTCTTTGTTGTGGAAGGCTGAAAATTTGGAAATTGAATTCTGAATACTAAATGATATTTACATAAGGTGAAGTTTAATAGTTTAATCATGTCTCCTGCTATCCATGCTTTCCCCTCTCCCTTATCCTTTTTATCGGAGTATCTTGGCATGAATTTTTTATTCAAAGCATGCTTCTATGAGTCTGTGGTCCTTATAATGGAATGTTTTTTTTTTTTTTCATTTATGAGCAGTATAGGATTCTTTGATTGGTTTCCTTGATCAAGAGGGCCCGTGGGACTTGGAAATGGGCCAGTTTGCTATATATTTACAAATGTTTTGAGTTTGATTTAAACTTTCTACGTCCATAAATTGATTTTTTTAGTTCTACTAATGAAAAAGCTAACAGTCACATATCAACAATATTTAGTTTCGAGAGTGATTTCAGATTTTATGGTCATTTACAACTCACTACTAATCAGCATAAATACCAAAAGCCAAAAACACCCATGAATAATACTGACCATGCTAATGCAGTCATATAATGTTTGTATTAAGGTTGGTTCATAGAATGGGGCAGCTGATGCCTAGTTTGGTGATTTTTATTGCAGATGGGAACTTCCAAGTGAGCAGCCTACTTTCTTTGCGTCAACTGCGAATGAATTGAGGCGTGATAGATATCCACCCATTAACCCTGAGAAATTAAAAGCATTCGCAAGAGGATATTCACAAAGTAAACTACTTCCTTACCTTCTTTATCATGAGTCTGCTTTGGTCATGAAGCAGATGTCTGAGACTTTATTATTACTTAACTAAGTTCCAACCTGCTGCATTATCTATATTTTTTGGCTAAATAAAAAAACTATATAATTAAGGTATAAAATTTGTTGTTCATTCTTGGATGCAGTGTATATTATGGTTATTGAACTAATTGATGATTCATCAGTCCATCCATTGTTATGTGAAAAAGTTTCTAAATATTGTAGTTGCAGGAGGTTCTTAGAGTGTTAACATTAAGGAATATGACACCTGCAAGGTAATCAAAATGTTGCAATGCATTCCAGGCTTGTTAGTAGGATCTTGGCCTCAGGTCTCCATCCCCTCATTGAACTGAGTATCACTTCCGGGCTTGTCTTAGGTTGCACCATATCGCGGCTATCCCATGATTCAATGAGAACTAGTGGTACAAGGAGACTATGTCTTGGAAATTGCTTTGAAGGGATTGACTGAAAATAACATGATATGTGGATGTGCTTCACACAACCTTGAAGTTGATTGAAGGAGTCTCAACTATTTGCCATGTGACCTATATAGAGCTATTATTCCCTCAAGGTCTTGGGCTTTGATCTGGAATCAAATTGATTACTCGATACAAATGGAGTATGGTGTTAGCGTTTATGCTATGGAAGCTTATGCAACTTGTAGATATACTACTGACAAGCTGCAAGAGACTCTCCTGATTGTGTTTCATCACCCACAATTTCATCCTTGTGATGTGAGAATTGAGAACAAATCACTTCGCTGACAAAGATCCTCTCTGCAGAAACTCTTGAACCTCATTGTCACTTTGCCTTGTAAGATTGATGTCTCAATGAATATTCTAGGTCAGAGACTCTTAGTTGCCTCACTCTTTATTTATGACTTGAGCACTTAATTGCCATTGGAATGAGGTAGTATTCCAGTGATTGAAAATCTAAGCAAGTAATAGCGGGATGAAAAAAAATTGTTCACATGAGAAGTCCAACTTAATCAAAATGGAAGAATAAAAACTCAAAATCCTGCTTAACCACTCAGTTGATATAAAGCGTTGCTACATGTAGAAGAAAATGCGCACACATACAATTGTTTGAATCATGTTTTGAGGGAGCTAAATGAGGCTCAAAATTGGCTCTAATGAAACATAAGCAAGTAACTGGCATGAACCTCAATTCTATTTTTATTGTCATATAATTAAAACTAGTTTGGTCCAAACTTTCCTGGTTATTGCTCAAGACCCCTTGGCAACAAATGTCCTATTGCATTAGACTTGAACTTGGTGGGATAAGTTGATTCTATTATGGGTAGGCGTAACTTATGGGCAATGTTGCTTGTTATTTGATAAGTTATTTGGTGTACATGCAGGAAAGGAATATAATTTAAGTGATGAATTTTCATTGAAAATGAAGTCTGTTGTAAGTGTCATTTAAATGAACTTATGATCTTGTTCAACTGTTAATGTTGCCGTGTTTTTTTTTGTTCTATTTTATTTGATGCTTTTGACTTAGTCCAAATTTAATCTATGTAGTTGGCAAGGCGTTTGCTGTTGCAACAGTGATAGTTTTTGGGGGTGCCACTGCATTGCTTGTTTACGCTGCTCGTAAGCTACAGATTGAAAGTGTAAGTTCATAGATTTTTTTTAGTTGTCCCTGAACAGTAATTTTTTCAGAAATTTGTTGTTTATACTACTCTGGATGCAGTACTTCTGATTACATCTATTGATATACATGTTCCACATTAATTCTTGACATTTTTTACTGTTGGACTTGTTCCCTCTCTGGCAAAGTACAATGTGTGTGTTAATATTATCAGAAGAAAACCATGAAGTTTCTTATGGTTTCTTTCATATAGATAATTAAAAATGACCACTTTGAGCATTAGTGGGTCAATAAGTACAATTTCTTTGAAATGGTTTATAAATTTTATAGCCTTTGACCACTAAATTGTCATTTTGTTTTTGCTTTCTTTATCTTTTGATCTTGGGCATTAAAGATTCTAGGATTCTTTAATGCAACCTCAAATAAGAAGTGAAAGAGAACACACGGGCTACAATAGGTAGATTATTAAATTTCAATTTTAGCAAAAAGTAGTCTCCTTTAATGAAAAAATGGCATACACACTTCTTGCACTCCAAATAATAATGCAATAGCTGCTTAAATATGAAACTTCACAAGAAAAATTGAGAATAAATATAAAATTTCAGCAATGATCAAGATTCAGACTACAAGAAGAATGCAAACTTACTTTGCTTGATAAATTTTTTGGGTTAGCAACTAGGAGGGAAAAGGAAGGGGCTGTTTTAGGATTTTGTTATGGGATTGTATGCTTTAAGTAGATTTTACCCTAGGGTTCAGTTTTTTATGCTTGTGTTTGTTGAAATTAGTTTTACTTAGGTTGAGAGGGCCCTAGCTGACGGCTAGGGATTTGGAAGAGTCGGATCTTTCTCTCCAATTGAAGATTCAACTGTATCTTGTGTTTTTCTTCTTAGTTTTTTCATTAAGAAGGTGTTCTTGTGTGATATTCTTCCTTAATTTCTTGTGCTGTTCTCTTACTTTGTTGAAATTGCATCCACTTCCTATCAAATTGGTATCAAAGCCGTTTCCTAGGCTGAAATAAAGGTCTCCCTTGCTAATTTCTGCTGTGTTTTTCTCTCCATTTGTGCTGATTTTGCTGTTTGGGAGGCCAGATTCCCATCAAATTGTTGTTTTTTGCTGTTTGGAGCCTAGATCCTGGTACCTATGACAGGAAGAAAGGTAGAAGTGTTAGAAGGGGTACAGAAAAAATGTTAATTTATGGGGGAAATAAATCCATCAGAAATTCCGGCAGATTTTTTGGTAGCTTTCCGGATGAATATTTCCGACGGATTATCGGTGGATTTTTGACGGATTTTTCTATGGGGTTTCCAAATGATTTTCGACGGAATTTAAAATTTTCTAAAAAATAATTATAATAAATATTTATAATTATTCGTTTTGTTAAATAAAATTAAGTAATTTAATAACTTATTATCAAATTAAAATAATTAAATTAAATATTGTTAATCTAAAATAAATAAATAGTTTTAATAATTATTATTATGTTAAATTAACTAATTTAAATTAATTAATGAGCTAATTTAATAAATATTGTTAAATAGTTTTTAAAATAAATATAGTTAAATTAAATTAAATAATTTAATAATTTATTATGAAATTAAATTAAATTAAATTAAATAATGTCAAACTAAATTAAATAAATAGTTATAAGCTATAATGTAATTGTTAAACTAAATTTATTAATTTAATTAAATTTTATAAGTTATAATATAAATAAAAAAGAATAGCATTTCTAACAGCTCTTCCTCCGCGACCTGATGGTTGTGCGCCAGAACTGTGAAGGAAGGAACGGGGTTCGAACCTTAGAGTCAACATGCGGGTGGGGTTGGGCAGTGCGGGCGGGCTGACTGGTTGCGGGCTGGCTCGGGCTGTTGGTGGGCGGGTGTGCTGTGGGTTGGTCTGGCGGGAGTGCTGGCTAGCCCACTCAGGTAGAATTTGAGATTTTTTTTTATTTTCCTATCAGCAATTTCCGTCGAAAATTCGTTGGAAATGTTTCTGGTGGAAATAGTCCATCGGAAAGCAATTTTTCTAACAGATTTTGCACATTTTTCGGCCGATATGGCCACTGGAAATGACCGTTTTTCCTTTAGTGGGAGATCGGACAATTGAAATCTGTTTTCGAATTTTTTTTTTAGATTTTTAAACCCAAATTTCATTCATCCATGAGAAGATCGATTGGAAGTTTGCCATCATGGAGGAGATGAAGAAGAAGATGCTCGAGGTTTAAACGAAAACGGCGTCATTGAAGGCGTGGGAAGCCATCAGCAGCCAAGGGAGTACAAGAGGATGTTCAGTTGGATTACATCAAGGTTTAGCTTTAAGCCCCATATCTTTTTGCTTTAGTCATGGATGCTCTTACTAGATATTTGCAAGAGGATGTACCCTAGTGTATACTTTTTGCTTATGATATCCTTCTTGTTGATAAGACTAGAGAGGGAGCTGAAGTTAAACTTGAATTATGGAGGTCAAGCTTAGAGTTTAAAAGTTTTCTTTTGAGTAGATCTAAAACATAATACATGGAGTGTAATTTTAGTAGTAATAGATCTCGTGGGGGGATTTTGACTTTGGGCGATCAAGTCATTAATAAGAGTACAAATTTTAGATATCCCGGGTTTATTGTCTGGAGTGATGGTGAAATAGATGAGGATATTATTAGTAAAATTCAAGTTGGATGGTTGAAGTGGACTGCATTAGGCCTGTTTTGTGATAGAAAAGTACCCCTCAAACTTAAGGGAAAATTCTATAAGATGGTGGTGAGACCTACAATGCTTTATGGTGCATAATATTGGCCATTAAAAGAGAAGCATAAGATTAAGTTGTGTTACTGAGATAACAATGCTTAGGTGGATGAGTGGCTTTACTCTTTGAGGTAGAATGCGAAATGAGCATATACATGAAAATGTTGGAGTAGCTCCAATGGCAGATAAGATTAGAGAGAGTTACCTTAGGTGGTTTGATCACATAAAACATCAGCCTTTCAGTGACCTAGTAAGGAGAGTACACATATTAGATTTGACTTATGTTAAGAAAGATAGAGGTAGGCTTAAAAATACTTGGTTAGAAAATATTAGAAATGACCTTTCTTTATTAGATTTAAATGAGAATTTGACTCTAAATAGGACACAATGGAGAAAAAAGATTCATGTAGTCGACCCTACGTAGTGGGATAAAGATTTGATATTGTTGTGGTTGTTATTGTTGTACCCTTACCTCTTTGGGAAGTTTTGTACAATGACATTATAAATGCTATGTTTTATTTTAAACTCGGCCTATCATTGCTGTATTTTTATCTCTATTAAAGTTTCATTGCCATACCATCAACATATAATCCTAGAATAAGAAAATCTTTTTGTGGAAAAATTAAGAATACATTGATGAGTTCCCTTAAAAGTAATGATCTTTAACAATGAATTCTTTGTTAAACATATGTGATTCAATGGTAATACATATTTTATTAAAAAATTGATGAATAGCATAATATTTTTATGATATATTCAAAACTTGATATATACCCCCTTACAACCCCCACCATCATGTTGAATGCCAAATCAACTCTCGACCATCTTCCAAAAAAGCCTTGACAAAGCCCCTTTCTATCATCTTCCACTCTCCACTAGTAATTTCCTAAGTAACCCCATTCTTGCCCCCTACAACAAGCCTACAACAAGCCCTTCACCTCAACCTTAACCATCAACAATTCCCCATGAAATTTCACCACGTCTCCAGTCCATACACAACAAGAGCCATTCTTCTCAATTATCTCCCACATCCAAGCTCCATCATAATGTCCCCCAAAATCGGTATGAACCTAGGAGTCATAGTTTTTTAGATCTTCTACTTGTTTAGAACATGCTTATAATTTCTCAAATTTATTTATCTATTTTAATTTTTTTTTCGTTCCTTACTTCAAAGTATTAATTCATCATGCAAACCATGGTACGAGTGTATCTTTCATTTCGACCCAAGTTGATATAGGTTCTATATATCTTTGCTAAGCTGTTCTCTTTGCTTTTTCCATGTTTATCCAATTATGGGATGCATTTTAGTTTTCTAAGTTAGTTTTAACTTTGCAAATTTTATTTTATGCTTGTCAGTAGAGTTTCAAATTCAAAATGGTTATTCACATCCATAAGCCAATTGAATAAAAAATCTCTTCTAGTTCAATCTTATATGAGTGCAAGTTGGATATGTGATTACTTCGAGCATAGTATAAGTGTGACTACTTGAGGGGCTGTTTGGTTGGCTGTAAAGTGAATGCAGTGTGAAGTAAAAACAGTGTAAAGTAAATACTTTAAGGCTATTTGGTTATCTGTAAAGTGAATGCTGGGGAACTATTTTTTCTGTTTGGTTTGGTGTATGCAGAGTAAAGTAAAATCTGTGCATTTTGAATATTTAAAGGTTCCAACCAACATATCAAGATGAGCTATGCACACAAATGATTATACAAATAAACTGATTACACAAATGCACAATGAGGGCAGTTGAATTACAGGTAACGATTTATTCCACCACGCAGAACTTGGTGGGGCATTAACACAAACATTTGGATTGCAAGCTATAGTTTTGGAGGAATCCTAGAGGGCTTCATGAGGAAATTTTACACACCTGAACTAGCTTTCACAAGAGCTCCATCAATATCCTTGAAATCCATGGCAACAGAAGCAACACCACATACCTCAGCATCCTTTGTTCAATCTCAGGAGGAATCGGACCCGCATAGGAGTCAATCTCCCCACTAGAGGGATTTGGCTTGCCAATGTGAAATTGCAAGTCAATCTCGCCATCAAAGGCATTTGGCTTCCCATGGGGCTCTACATGTGTGACCTGGGCGGGATAGGGTTGTGCGAAATGGTCAGAACGGGAGGAGACGGACAAACAGATGGAGCTGTATTAGATTTCGATGCCTCCAATTAGACATTCGAATCACTCAGAATTGGGACAGGGACATCCAAACTCGGAGGAAGAAACGAGGATGGTTTCCCACTACAATGGCGAAGAAACGAAGATGGTCACCGCGATAATGAATGAAGATATGACACCTCTAGGTTCAACATTTGATTGACTTGTTCTAACCTGATTGGAAAAAGCCGCAAGAAGAGGATTTAGGGAGGAAGAAGAGGATTTTTTAGCCTCTTCGGGTCATTTTCAACCATTGGCCCAGTTTAGAAAGTTATCCGGATTGAGGTAGGTCATATTATGCCAATCTCAAATTTCAAAAAATATGAAGTTTTTATCTAATTTTCCGAACAAAATTATGTTTTCGTTAGCGAAAAACGTGTATAATTTTGCGCTGGTAAAACTTTCACTGCGTAACTAGAGATTGAGATTATGAACGTTTTGTGTATTTTCTGAAAATTTTACAAAGGGTTTTAGAATTTGTAGGATTTTTATTGAATAGAAAATTATCTGGACTTTGAAAAATAGTATTGTAGTACGATAAAAGTCTTAAAACATTATTTTACACAATCTCTGATAATTTGGTTATTTTATAAAAATGTGCATTTTTGCTTAGTATAATTTTCTGTTGCCCACCATTAGAGAAGACTGTACAATTATGACACATACTCAATTACGGTTTAACTGTTATAATATGATTAAAAATGTGCATATGTGATTAAATAATATCTATTGAGAGTCATAAAGGGCCAGAATCCTTTGAGATTTTGTCTGTGTCAGGGAATATTCTGATGTATATACAGTATGTTCTAATGGTTATAAGCCATGTTGTGGTACTATAAGCATAAAGAGTCATAAGTGTCCAGAATCCTTTAAGATTTTATCTGAGTCTGGGAAATGTGATATGAAATGCTCTATGATATGAATTGCAATTTATTTATTTGCTCAGTAATGTTATTTAAATAATTGAATAACTACTATGCTCTTATTATATTTTTGAGTATAGTGATATATTAGACTGCATTTAACTTCTTTTAAATATTCAATAAAATATTTAATAAAAGAATTTGAAAATTTAGATTGGTTGGTATAGCCTGCTAAGTTATTGTAGCTCACTGTGATTTTGCTTTTAGTTTTCAGGATCTGAGAAAGGAAATGAGCTTATGGATTAACAGTTCAGGACTGATCAGAGTTTATAGGTATTTTTATATTTTGATTTTTGTACAGTCATGGCTAGTTTATTATTCAGTTCTGTAGCTTCTGTATGTAGCCATGTACTGTAGTGTAGATACATTTTGATGAAATAAAAGAAATCTTGTGGATGAATTTATTTTCAGTATGTGAATGTTTAGTAGCTCTCTAGTTTGTAGTTTATTTTAAATGAATACTTGAAAAGAATATAAAACATTCAAAAATCAGACCTTGGGATTTGCCTGTCACAGCTCAACACGATAGAATCTGTCCTGGTCGGGTTGGGTTGTGAAAGAAGAAACGACTTTCTCTCTCGCCCACGCGTCCAGTGAATTTCTTTTTCGCTCGATTTTGAGTGGGTTTACTAGATGCGGAGAATGAATTCAAAACGGGAGTTCCGAATACATTAGGATTTTATTTTACTTCACTTTGTGTCAAACCAAACACCCAAAAAAATTAAATCCCATGCATTTACTTTACTTTACTTTACACCCTAAAGTATTCCAACCAAACAACCCCTGATTCTAGGTGAAGTTATTTTCTTATATTGGCATAAGACCCTAATTTTTCTTGACTTTGATAATTTCTTCGATTATTTGTTTATTCTACTTACATTAATATTGGCTAGTTTAGTATTCTTGATTTTGCTCAAAATTTGATACTTAAGAAATTTGATTTAATAAAAGTTAATTTATGTGCTCACTGATTTTATTTTTAAATACTTGTAATATTTTTCGGATTTTTGTGATCATTTCATTACTAGTTGGGCTTAAAACCTACTATTCTTTGTTTATATTAAAAGATAGTTGTTGGCTTGATTAGTGACTAACAAGCTACGAATCCTCAAATTTTCTGTGTGAAAACATAATATAATCCATAGTCATCCTCAATAGCTAGACATCTATCCTCATTTTGATTGTTGATGCTTTGACTTTTACTCTCTTTGTTATTTCATAATCGAAATCATACATATGATGCTTATCATTATCATATGCTCTATAAGATCTTTTATTTTGAGTATTTCTGCCTTGTTGATTTTCCAATATCTACTTTAATTAATATTTAAATTGGCTTGTTCATTTGTCGGAAATCTTTATACTCCTTAGGTTGAGAATGAGCAGTTTCTAAAATTTTGTTTCTTCATATAATTTGATTCATTCTTTTTCTTATTTGTTCTTTTTTTTAATAATATATCAACTTAGTTAATTGTTTTTGCATATTTTTTAAATTGCATCCTTCTGTTGATTCGTTAAATGAACTTGAAATTGAACTTCATTTCTAATTGACATTATGATAATTCTTAAAGATTTGTTATTAAATTTGAGGTAGAACGTTTTAGGATCTAGAGGTTTTAATATAGATCTACCATGAGACGAGAAAAATCATTTAACAAATATGACAATCTTATAGCACAACTTGTATCCAAAACAACTAATGACTACAAATATGTAAATGGAAAACATGATAGGAATCAATTAACGAGGTCCTACTTCTTTCTACTAGAATTTAATGAATAGAGTAAGGGTAAAAAGCATGCAAATATGATTGAAATTCATGAGCCCTATAAAACTTAAAGTGTAGCAAATCTGATTAAATATGATTTCACTTTCAAATCAATAATGAAAAAATGTAGTAAGAAAAAGACAGAAGAAAAAAGAAAGAAGTGGAAGAATTCACTAGAAAGCAACTAGTAAGCTTCACAATTGTGCAAGAGTATCCTCTTTAGGAATTCTTCCAGCCTTTCATTTGATCAAAAATTGAATTCTGAAAGAAATTGCACACGCAACTAAAAATATTTTTAGTAGTCAATGAATTTTGTATATGTCACAAACGCCTATCTATAATCACAAAAGTAACTAAAAATCAACATCAAACAACGTAGCTATAACAAATTGTTGTCGACTGCCTAAATAAAATAATTATTGCTAATGAAAGCCCTCACTGTCTTCAACTATAGTCCTGCAAGGACCCAGAGTCGTTGCTGCGCTCCACTACCATCTCGATAACACTAGCCACAAAAATGCACATCACCTAGGTTTAATGACTAGATAAGTATATTTTGGTTAGGAATGCCAGTCTTTGGTATTTATGGCATTTATTGGGAATTAATCACCGTTATACTGTTTGATGGATTTAACTGTATGATTTTCACCATAAAATATGTGCACCCTGCACCCTCGTGAGTCATGTTGCATCACTTGGGATCTATCCTCCCATTGATTATTAATGCTTTGATTTTTACTTTGTTATTTCATCATTCAAATCTTATGTGTTATGGATTTCATTATTATACACTCTATAAGGCCTATTATTTCAAGTATTTCTATCTCGTTGGTTTTCTTGACGCTACCTTGATTACCATTCAAATTACTTGTTCATCTATTAGATAAAAATCATCTTGTTCATTAAGTAAAGAATGAGTAGATTTTAAAATTTTAAATATTCCTCTAATTTATTTCACGTCTTCCCACATTTGATCTTTGTTTATATATCATCTTTGTTAAATATTTTTCTAGTTTTTCTAAAATTGCAGTCCATTGTTGATCTATTAAATGACCTTGTTATTGAGCTCTTCTTCTAATTGGTCTTTGACAAATTCAAAGCTCAAATATCAAATATGATGTACATCTTATGATATGGGTTTTTTAATGCAAATATGCAATGAAATGTGAAAAATTTGGCAACAAACATGACATGTTTATAGGACATTACTTGCAGTCAGACCAACTAATTACTAACAGATGAAAACCAAAAACATGATATAAATCAAGTCCAATGTTATTCTACTAGAAATTAACGACTAGAATATGGATAAAAAAATCACAAGTACGATATAATTCATGTGCTAAAATTTGATTAAACATAATTTCACTTTCAGATCAATAATGAAAAAAATGTGGAGAAGAAGGAGAAGAAATGAAAAGAAGTGAAAGAATTCACTAAAAAAACAAACAGAAAGCCTCATAGTTGAACAAGGTTAATCCAACGGTGGCAACTAGTAAGCCTCACAGTTGTACAAGGATAACCTTAGTTGGAATTCTTGAAATTTCCCATCTGATAAAAATTTGAATTCTGAAAGAAGAAATTGCACATCTAACTAGAAATTTTTGTAGTAGTGAATGAATTTGGTACATGTCTTAAACATTTATTTATAATCACATAACTAAAAATCAAACATCCACAACTTAGCTTTAACAAATTGAATTTGAATGCAAAAAAAAAAAAACATATGGTTAATAGAAGCCTTCACCACATTGATGATAATTCTCAAATGAGCTCGTGATACCCTTACTCTAAAAATATATATATTTTTTCAATATGTTTCCATTATTTATTTTCAGACTGATCACATTCGAAACAAAGGCAGGGACCTGATCCAGCCCCGAGTTGTTATGATTAGGGAGCAAATGGCACCATTAAAATCTTGGGTATGTTTTTTATGTTTCTTCACGAGTCAAATTTCCATCTTGATGCTTATACATGACCATATTTTTAATTGAATTGATGGTTGTCTTACATATTTTTATAAAATTTTATTAAATATTATGTTTTGAAGAGTAAAATACCTATGCTTAGTTAAATGCTTTGTGATGAGAATCACAGGTTGAGAATATCTCAAAGAAATGGCATGTGGAAGAAGACGGCGAAGTTAAAGAGAAACCTTTAGTCAAAGAACTTTCAAAGGTATTTAGTTCTAGTTCATCGAACTGAAACTGAATCATTAAATGAGGTGATGATTTATTGTTGTCTTATTTGTGTATTACCATTTTTCTTTTCTATGTTTGATTGTAATTAAATAGAATAATTTCCTGGCCTTGTTGTGACAAAGAAACCTTATATCCTGCACCACTCATATAGCTTTGATATATATATGGAAATTGACTTTATGTGCCCACTCATATAGCTTTGGTAGATATATCTATATGGAAGTTGACTTTATCTGCCCCATTATTTCAAAAATTGAAAGAAAATGTGCAAAAATTTATTTTATAAAGTTATCATTATGAAAATTAGTTGAAGTTGATTAAACTTAAGCTATTTTAATTCAATTGGAAGAATATACATTGGCATTAAATGAGATATTAAGGAATGTTTGACATGACATATTATCTCATATCTAAGAATTTTTAATCATTTGCATCTCATTAACAATTTTAACTGTTAAAATGTGTAACACCAAGATGTTGGGGTGATCTGAGGCTGCGAGGAATTGCGTAATGGCGGAGTTACGATCCTTCTTAGGAGAGCCATGAGTTGCCAAAGTCAATGCTGCTATTTGGTATGTTTCTTGAAGCCATTCTCAAATTGTATCTTGAGTTGACCGAAATTTTTTTTTATTATATGGTTATATGTCGGTTGCATAGAGGATTAAGATTTCATTTGGGACAGTTTTCTTTCTGCTTTTTAAAATAATTTTTTAATATAAAATTTTTTTGAACAAGAAATTTTTATACTAGAAAGTTGTTTTATAAAGCAATAAAAAAGTTATCTCATTAAATATGTGACTTGCACAATTTTTGAGGATTTACACTAAGTCAACTCTTAAAATCATAAAACTCACATTGTAGAGACATCATAAATGGATCACGTACTTATTAGATAATATATAATTTTTTACTAAATTACATCATGTCCTAAATATTTATTATGGATTGGTGATAAGAGAACTTTATGAGAAGGCATTTTCTCTTGCTTGTTGGTGACTTATGGTGCTGTAAAAGGAGCGGTGAGGTAAGGATTAGGGTTGGATTTAAGTTGCTTTAATGGGTTGATCAAGAGATATTTGATTGTATGATATATATATATAATGGAATGATTTTGGTTGGACTAAGGGATTAAGAGGGCTTAGATATTAGTGCATTGTGCGGTCAAGAGTGGAGAGGGATTTATTAGACTTAAGGAGTTGAGGGGGGTTTTCTAGAGGCTGGGGGAAATAATGGAAGATGCTTGGGAATTTCTTGGAGATGCGAAGCATGAGAGGTTTTGATTTTTAGGATTTTGTTGTGGGGATAGGGAGAAGGAGGGTGGATGTCCTAGGTGAGTTACGTGGTGTTTATAGGGTTGAGGGGTAGTTTAAGTTGATAACTCCGAGTAAGTGAGGTTCTGAACAACACAAATATAATTTGAACAGATCAAAGATAAATGTTATAGATTAGGCATCAAGCTTTATCAAGAAAATTTTGAAATAAAAAAATGTTCAATAATTATTTAATAATAAGTACATAAGGTGTTTGTATAAAGAATCAAGCAACATACATATATTGGCAAATGAAAATTTTGGCCAAACTATAAAAGAGGAGAGTGGTTTTATTGAGTTAGGACTATTAGTCTATTATAGTCATCATAACTGCTGTGTGATAATGGTTTCATTATTGTCTTTTTTCTCAATGTTTTCAAGAGGCAGTGGAGTGCATGTGCCTATAAGAGCATCATGTGTGAAAGTTACAAATCTTACTATCTTTTAGTTTGCCCTAGGAGTTTTGGATGAAGATTTGGATTATTTTTTCTCTCATCTCGCTTGATTAAAAATAATTTTCTTTAACTTTTAACATATTTTACACAGTTAGAATCAATTAGATCATTTGGCAACTTTTTCAACTTTTTCAAATTTTTTTATATTAGGGGTGTGAATTATAAGATTTAAAAAATAAATATTTTATTAAGTTTATAAGAAAATTAAAATTTATTGTTCCCAATAAAATAATTTTAATTTTTAATAAAAAAATCAAAATTGAGTTTTATTTTATAGTAGTAAAATTGCATGTATAATTTCATAAAAAATTTATTATGATTTAAATAAATACTCATATGTTCTTATTATATATTTTAAGCTAGAAAGTCCTCTCTGTTGGTCATCATAGACCGGTCTCCACGCTGGCCATGTGGGTCAAATCCAACGGTTGAACTCTTGGTCTATGGAGGCATCTATAACTTTTACCAACGGATTACCAACTTACGACTTGAGTTACGACTTGAGTTGAGTAGGAAAAAAAATTATGTGAGGATATCTTGATATATTTTAAATGAAAATGAGATTAAATTTTTAATGCTTATTATTGATTTTACATTAAAATGAGAGTATAAAAAGGTTCCCATTTTTATAACAAAATATATTATGATGTTCTGATATAATGTTTTTTTCTTAAAAAATAGAATAAAGAAGATACTAAAGAACAAACCGTAATATAGAAATGTTATACTTTTAAAAAATTATATATGGATGATGATATAAATCTTTACAAATAATAATCTCAAACACCTCATTTTAATTTAATCATCTAAAAAATTCACAAATAATTTCTTATAAAAATTTTTGTTGAAGATTATATAACCCATTTAGGTTTTATGAAGCACCGCCTACACGCCACGTGTTTTTGCACAACGAGTCATTAATTTATTTATTAATATAACCGATGTTAGTTGAGATATACACAACACGCACCATCACAGTTGTAGAGAAACGTCCCTTAGCTGTCCAACGCTGGTTGCTCATTTCCTTTGACATCACCGATGATGCCTAACCTTACCTTCTCAGCGGAAAGATATAATTAAGAAAATTTGTTCACACGTATGCTGACCTAATTTTTTAATCAAAATTAATTAAAAAATAAGTTATTTGCTAATAAATTAAAAAATAAATAGTTGAATATCCTGATCTAATTATTTTCAAACCAATCTGGAAGCTTCGATCCTCCCTGACAAGTGATAACCAGACAACTTGCATTCACATGATCAACGCTGGCAAACCCTCGATCTCATGTCTAAAATCAAACCAAGACCAACCTCTGCTTACTTCTTTGTTCATATATATATATATCTTCCTTGTCATCAAGCTCTCTAATAATCTCTCTCCCCCTCTCTCTCTCCGATAGCTATAAACTATGGAAAGAAGCAGTTCTTATGAGAACTCATGGGCCGATCAATGGGACTATGGCGACGATCCTGTATTACCAACAGGAAAGATGAACAGCGTTGGCCATGGAGGGAAGAACGGTGTGGAGAAGACGAAGGCCATGGCAGCCACAGGGTTGAAGAAGATGAAACAAGGCACAACCTCTGGGTTCAATTGGATCAAGGATAAGTATCAAAAGAGAGCACACAAACAGTGATATATCTATGTATCAATCTATATATATTGTTAATTGCAATGATTTGCGATTACTGGTTTATATATGTTTTTGTATAATACTTATTCTAATTTCTGTGAAATATTGGTGGGTTTTGTAAAAGGTATTTTTGCTTCTTAGATTTTTCGGGATTTTCTATGTACCTCTCTTGGCTTATTTAATTAATTTGTTGTCTAAGATAAAAAAATATATTTTGAAAAAAGAAATTGACATTTGAATATGAATAAATATATCACACGTTCTTTTGGATCAATCTTACTTGTATGATACAAAGAAGAGAAATAGGAACTGGACATAGTAAATAAACCGAGAGAAAAAAATGAATTGTATTCGATAATAATAATAGTATAGGAGCAAATACATATATAGATGAGGAGATAACATAGTGCAGAGGAACAAAATAATTAAGGTCGAGCTGATGACGTGTCCGTAAGAGTCTCCCTGACAGGCCCCCTCAAATGAATCATTCACCTGTTGAATGGTTAATTTGTGACGGAGAGCGTTAAACTGATTGGGAGATAAATCTTTACTTAGGATGTCCGCGAGCTGGTCCGTAGAGCTGAGATGAATGATTTTGATGGCGCCAGAGTTAAGATGCTATCGGATGAAATGATAGTCTATTTCAATATGCTTCGTTCTTGCGCGGAAAACTGGATTGTGAGCAAGGGCTATGGCGAAGGTGTTGTCGCAATGGATGATGGTGGGATAGCTTTGAGGGATTTGAAATTCTGCTACGAGGCGACGAAGCCAGAGAACATCTGCTGTGGTGGCTGATAATGAATGATATTCGGCTTCGGTTGATGATTTGGCGACGGTCGCCTGTTTCTTGACTGACCAAGAGATGAGGTTTTGTCCCAAAAACGTACAGAAGCCGGAGATAGATTTTCAGTCAGTAGAGTCTGTTGCCCAGTCAGCATCCACGTATATTATCAATTGTAGGTCGCCGAGGGTGAGGGGAAGACTGAAATGGGAGGTGCCTTTGATGTAGTGAAGTAGCCGTTTGAGAGCTTGAAAGTCTTGAACGGTTGGAGCATGCATATGTTGACATATGGAATTTGTGGTGAAGGCGATGTCCGGCCTCGTGATGGACAAGTATTGGACTGAGCCAGCTAGTTGGCGGTAAAGCTTGGGGTCTGAATAGGGCTGAGCTGAGATGTTACGATGGTTGTATTTGAGAGTAACATGGGTAGGAGTTGGTTTACAGTCGGTGAACCCAGCCTTTTGCAGTATTGTCATAGTGTTGATGTTGCAATAGGAAGTCGTGAGATGTCTTCTGGACTTGAATTCCAAGGAACAATGAGACGTCTCCCAATTGTTTAAGTTGGAAGTTCGATTGAAGTTGACAAAGAAGTAGGTTGATGGTGTCCTTGTTGTTTCCTATAAGAAGAATATCATCAACGTATATTAATAGATAAACTTGAATGTCTTTATGATTGAATAGAAGAAGGGAGGGATCAGAACGATTGAACCGGAATCAGAATTGTAGGAGAAAATTTGTAAATTTTTGAAACCATTGTCGCGAAGCTTGTTCGAGACTGTAGAGGGACTTGTGGAGTTTGCAGAAGTGGTTGGGATACTGTGTGTCAGTGAAGCCTGGTGATTGTCGCATGTAAACGTCTTCGTTGAGATCACCGTGGAGGAAGACGTTGGAGACATCTAGTTGAAGAACATACCACTTGCGGTGAAGAGCCAGTGTGAGGAGAATCCGAATGGTTGGCATTTTTGCAACGGGACTGAATGTTCATCGTAGTTAATGCCAAATTATTGCGTAAAGCCTTGGGTGACAAGTCGGGCTTTGTATTTGTCCACCTGGCCTGTTGGAAGAAGTTTTGTTTTGTATGTCCATTTACAGCCTAAGATAGGCTTGTTGGTGGGATGAGGGATGAGGGACCAGGTTCCTTGTTGTTGAAGTGCGAGAAATTCTGAGGACATAGATAGCGCCAGTGTTGGTGTTTGGCAGCTTGAGTGTAGGTGGTCAGGGTAGAAGGATAGGACATGTTGGCTAAAAGATCTAATATTCGTTTGGGTTTAGTGATACCATATTTTAGTCTTGTTCTCATAGGGTGTGTAGGAAAGATAGAGTGATTGTGGGCTAGAGGAGTGGGGTCACGATTTACAGGTGGGGATGAATGTTGAGACGAAGTGGGCGTTGGGAAGGGAGTAGAATTGTTGTGTTGAGTGTTGATGGTGGACGGATGGATATTGGGATTGGTGGAAGTCGCCGAGATTGGAATGAAGAGAAGTGGAGAGGAATTGGTGTTTGAGGGGGAAGGAGAAGTAGAATTGGATCTGTATTTGTAAGGAAACTATTGTTCATAGAAAAAGGCGTGGTGAGAGATGTGCATTTTGTTGGTGTGTATGTTTATACATCGATATCCTTTGTGAGCAGAAGAAAGCCGAGAAAGACACATTCTTGTGATCGAGGAACAAGTTTATTTGAGGCAAGATGTTTTAGCCAGGGAAAACA
This sequence comes from Dendrobium chrysotoxum, assembly GCA_019925795.1. NCBI lineage: Eukaryota > Viridiplantae > Streptophyta > Magnoliopsida > Asparagales > Orchidaceae > Dendrobium > Dendrobium chrysotoxum. The sequence goes on along the minus strand of CM034309.1, from coordinate 27,515 downwards.
GAGGCAGCCGAATGTCCGGAGATGATTATATGAAGGAATGATACCGTGAAGCTGCTGATAGGGTGAGTGAAGTGATAGAGATTTGGATGGAAGTCTATTGATTAGGTAATTTGCTGTTGAAAGAGCTTCGACCCAGTAATTGGTGGGTAGATTCGCGGCATGAAGGAGAGTATGAGTTAAGTCCAAGAGGTGCCTGTGCTTGCGTGCAGCTAGATCATTTTGCTCGGGGGTATGTGGGTAGCTAATTTGATGTGTTATGTCATTTTCTGCAAGAAAGGTTATGAAAGAATTGCTTGTAAATTCACCTCCTCCATTGGAGCGAAAGAATTGCGGTTGTGTTTGAAAATAATTTTTAATCATTGCATAAAAGTGTTTGAATTTATGAAATGTTTCTTGCTTGGAGTGCATGAGGTAAAGCCAAGAAAATCTTATAAAATTATCAATGAAAAGCACGTAGTATTTGAATCCATTAAAAGATTATTGAGGAGCGGGGCCCCATACATCTGAGTGAATGAGAGAAAAAGGTTTGGAGGAGACAGTGATACTTTTATTAAACGACAATTTGTGACTTTTAGCCACATTAATTACAAGAAATGCAAACTAAAGAAGATGAAGTACAGATATCCGGTATATGCCTAGCTAGAGTAAGAAGAAGCCTATGATGTGGGTGTCCGAGACGAGCATGCCATAATTTGTTGGAGTTAGTGGTGGCTTAAAGAGTGATGCGAGGAGTGTTTGTAAGTGTCCGCAATTGATAGAGGCCATTACGAAGAAGACCAGGCAGAAGAGGACGATTGTCTTGTAGATCCTTAATAAGAAATCCATTAGCGTCAAAGCATATTGAGACATTGTTGTCTGTAGTTAATTTGGAGATAGAAAGAAGATTGTGGGATAAAGCAAGAACATGAAGAAGATTATGTAGATGAAGCTTACGAGCCGAGTCGGGTAAAGGTAGCAGTCCTTGACCGGTGTTGTGGATTGGTAAGGATGTTCCGTTTGCAATTGACACCGAGTCTGCTCCATGATAAGGATTGGATTGTTGAAGGTTGGTGATATTTGGTGTTAGATGCGTAGATGCGCCGGAATCAAAATCCCAATCGGATGAGGAGTTCAGTTGAGGGTGAGAGAACAGAGCATGATTGGGGGTTGAGTTGGAAGGTGCGTATGTAAGATTGCACCTATGCCAACAGTTTAGAGCTGAGTGGCCAAGTTTTCCACAAATTTGCCATGTGGGGCGCTCGTTGTTTGGGAGACTGGCTGGTTGTGTAGGCGATGAATTTGAGGTGGAACGAGAGGAATTGTTTCATCCTTTGGAGTAGCAGGAGTAGTTACGTCCGCGGTATGTGCTTGTGCGAGTTGCTTACAAAGCGGTTGTCATGTCTGAAGATGGGAGAGATTCTTTTTGCTGCTCGTTTTGAAAATTAATTTCCTCGCTGCAAGCAAGGAATAAAGAACATCAGGATCGATCGGAGTAAGGGATGTTCTAATTGCGGTTTTGAAGGCATTGTAAGAAGAGGAGAGCCCGTTCAAGATGTAGAGGATAATGTCCACTGTGTCAATCTTAGAGCCTTCCGTCGCAATGTTGTCTACAAGAATCTTGATTTGTGTGAGATATTGTTGCATAGAACGATCCCTCATTTGAATTTGATGAAGTTCATGTTTAAGTTGAATGACGCATAACCGGCTTGTCAGTTGAAGATGTCTTTCAAGAACGGACTAAATGTCGTGAGATGTCGGCGATGAAAGCACGTAAGGAAGAATTGAGGGGGAGATGGTTGAGAGGAGGGCAGAAATGAGATTGCGATCTATTAAATGCCATAGGTGGAAATCTGGATGTAAAGAATCTGCGGGACGGGGAATGTCACCTATGAGATAGCCGGCGAATCCATTGATGGTGAAGTGTTGTAGAAGTTGGAGGCTCCAGATGGCATAGGAGTCGACAGTGAGTTGTGTTGATGGCTTCCTTAACCACTGCATAACAAACTCCTTATCCTTGCCTTTACCGATGAGATCATTTCTATGCAAGGATCCTGTTTCACATGCTTTGTACAATTCATGGTGCTGCTCCTTTGTGCTTTCTAAAAGATGAAGAAAAGGACTAACCTCAGCTAGAAGTTTATCAAGTTTCTGCACAACCTCCTCCAGCCTCTTCAAGTTGGGTTCAGATATTTTAGCAATATTACATCAAACAGCTTGGGAACATAGTACTTTGATTAATGTTTCTGGATCATCTCTGATACCAAAACGGAGATTTCTCTCATATGGAGTGGCCTTTTGGAAGTCCCCAACACTTTTCAATAATGTCATGTAGGAAGAAGCAAGATCAGCACTTCCTCCAAGGAAATCTGGGAGGACAGTCGCAAGAGCATTAATGCATTATTGAGAGAGGTTCCGAGTAGCATCTACATTGCTCTCTGGGGTGTAAGTCGGCAGTGGTTTCTCACAGCCTGCAGGAAGTTCTCTAGAGATGATGGCTTTCAACTCTGCTGTAATTGTGCTATTCTTCTCTCCAAACAGTGTGGGATTGAGATGGCTAGCTGGAGTGAGTATGCTTTTCAGCATCTCAAGAGGTAAGGCCTGAATGAGCGCTTTCACTTGAGGAATATATGGAAGCGGAAACCCGCCTTCATGGAGCTTAAGAACGTCTTCATAGTTGTCAAAAATGTTCGGTGTCTTGTCGAACACAGCTTGAAGAACAGGCAGCAACGACTTGGCCACTGCCTTGATGGTGTAGTTGAAGTCGAAGTGGAAGTGGTCCATACCGGGGAAATCCCCAGCAGAGTCGCCATCGCCGGACGCTGCCAGGTTCGAAAGTGAAAATTTGGTCAGATGGTGGAATGCATCGGTCACAATCACATAGAGGGGCATTAGCAGGCTTGGTCCGGTAGCATGGAGCATGGTCAGGGCCGCCTGTCGGTCACCATATGAAGAACTGGAATCATCTCTTTAGAGATCGGGCTTGACATCTGGAGCGAGATCACGAGAGAAGAATGGGTGCGAGGGTGGGAGCTATGTCTGTGCGAGCTTATCTGATCGGGATATGGTGAATTATTCTACCTCGATGAAGTTGATATCAGCGGCGGGTGGATCTTAGGATTGATCATGAGACAAATTGGAGGTGGAATTGCAGGCGATGAGACTAGACTGGAGCGGGATCGGTTCGCAAAAGAAAACTGAGGTGGAAGCGAAGATGACATCATCGTCTAGCTGCGGATCTACTCGGGCCATGGGTTCGAGAGCTAAATCTTGTTGGAGAGCAGGAATGGTCGTGGGTTTTGAAGGCGGGTGCCGAGTTGGATTGCGGGAAGAAGCGGAGGCGAAATCAGGCGAGTGAGGGTAGATGTCCGAAGTGCATATTCGATCGAAAGAATGATCAAAATTGGTAATTAAAGCATCAATCTGATCAAGAGATGCTTCCACTTGAGCCACTAAAAGGGCTTTGCGATGTCAATCAAGGTCGACCGTCCTTCTTCTTTGGCGGCTATGTTCGTAAGGATAGTGGGGCGACGAATCTCGCCATTAGAGTGGAAGTTAGAGTAGAGGATAGTTGTCTACCTCCCATCTTCTCCGGCGTCGAACATCATCGACCTCCCATCTCCTTCAGCGTCGATCGTCATCGACCGCCAATCTTATTCTTTGGCTTCGATCGTTGTCGATAGCCGACCTTCTTCTGCAGTCCATCGATCTTCGCAAGCTCCAGGCTCTGATACCAAATTGATGTGGTTTGGATCGTTGGAAGAGGAGGATGCTTGAAGGATTTCAATCCCAATCCAAGGGAACAAGGAGACACACAAAGCTCTAATGCCTCAAAGAGTAATATTCTTCATTCAATGATCTTCCTCTCTTACATTAGCTGGTATATATAATACTCAATTAGAAAACTAGAGACACCTAGAAGATTCTAGAAACATATAACAACTTGTAACAAATTAACTAAGATAAGCTAATCCAAAGGAATGCTTTAACAAATATGTTCCACATCACTACCACCCTCTTCTCTCACTATGTCCGCACCTATAAGTACCTCCTCGAGCGCGATGGCGGCAAACCCATTCTTTTAAATGTCTTCTTCGACTTACATGGTGCAGCAGGCATCGCTCAAGGGGCTGTTGCGGCCTCTAGGATTCTCACCAGGCAAATAAACCTGGCGGGGGTGTTGGCCTTGCCAACATAGCCTGGCCTTCTTCGGCGGCCAGCTCTATGCCCTGGGCGAGTCCGATCTCCCCTACACCATTTGAATATCGCCCGAGGATGGCGATATCATGACCCTTGGCTGATGCGACTTCGAATGGGAAGTTTCCATGGAGAGACCGCTCACCCAAAGAAAGATCCATCCACGGGTGAGCTCTTCTCCTTCCAATATGGGCCAGTGCCGCCCTTCCTGACTTACTTTCGCTTCGACACGGTAGGGAAGTACAAGACGTGGGAGGACGTGCCCATCTTTTTGCTAGCACAGCCTTCCATGGTGCACGATTCTGCCATCACAGAGTGGTTCGCCATATTCCGCGACATCCAGATCATGATGAAGCCGATATATATGGTGGTGCCGGGTGGAGGATCGCCCATTGGGTCGGATCAGGGAAATGTTCCCCGGTTAGGAATTCTGCCAAAGTATGCCTGGGCAGATGCTGAGATGAGATGGTTCGAGGTGCCTGGGTTCAACCTAATGCACGCCTTGAACGCGTGGGAGGAGGGTGAGGACACCATAGTACTGGTGGCACCTAACATATTGTTGATATGACACGCACTGGAGAGGATGGAGTTGGTTCACAGCAATGTCAAGATGGTGTGCATTGAGTTGCAAAGCGGGGCTATCTCGAGGATGCCTCATTTCATCAAGAACTTAGACTTCGGTGTCATCCACCTAGGCTACATTGGCCGGAACCGATTCACCTACCTTAGGGTGGGTGATCCCATGCCTAAGATCTCTGGGGTGAGGATGATGGACTTCTCCCTTTGAGGTAGGGGCGATTGTGTTGTTACCGCTCGGGATTTTGGTCCTAGCAACTTTGGTGGAGAAGTCCACAAAAAATGAAGATGTGGACCATTTTTTGTGCCGGCTGGGCCCAGCCTAGGTGAGGAGGAGGATGACGGGTACGTTGTGTTGTATGCACAATGAGGATAACAGAGTGTCCAAATTCATTATCATGGACGCACGCTCGCCATAACTCGACCTGTTTGCAGAGGTTATTCTACCAAGCCGGGTGCCGTACGGCTTCCATGGTCTCTTTCTCCCCCAGGACGAGATAACGACACAACGACTGTGCTAACTAGCCAATGCGCTTCCGTGAGCTCTAAAACTTGAGGCCTCCTCACATCTTCATTATGTTTTTTATTTTATTTTATTTTATTTTTTTTGAAATTTTTGGGCCTTAGCCCAATTTCATTAAACTATAAGAAATTACAAGTGAGAGAAAATTATTAAAATAGAAAAGCCTTTAAATAAGACAAAAATCATAAAAATAAAAAATATTATATTAACTAAAAGCATTTTATACCTTTCATGATCGAGCTGCTCAACTTTTATTGCTAAGTTCTACATTCTAAAATAATAAAAGCCTAACCCATCATACTTTGCATATAGACATTGACATCATAGTTTTGAAGCATCTAGATGGGTTTAGCTAAAAGTTCTCTCTATGTAGGATTATGAATGATACGTCATCAAAAAAATTATCTTGATCGGGCACGAATCTCGAGGCAAAATCAAGTTGGAAGCTTCCGAAATTAAAATTGGGACCATCCGAACTCCGATTTCAACAAACTTATAGTCGAACTGAACGTCTCGGAAATACAAACCCAACGACAACAAATTCGACCCAATCCAAGCCCAAATGGATCCAAATCAAGAGTCTAAAGCGCTGTTGGAAGGTTCAAACCATAACTTGGATTACCAAACGGTCTCTAAATGTGACATGCTTATAGTCGAATCGAGCGTCGCGACGAGACGAATCCAACGAGCCCAAGATCACCAAATTCCGAAATCATTAAGACCTTCAAATGTCCAGCGAACGATCTATGATCAAGGGATTCAAGATCGGCCATCCATTCAAACCACTCCCTAACTACCCCTGATCTTCCACCTATTTACGGGCCATGCCACTCACAAAAATTTATAAATAGAGCCCCCTCTCCTCTTGAAAAAGACACCTAATCCTAAGAAGAAAGAGAGAGCTCTTGCCTCCTTGCTCCTCCTCGACCACCGCCGGAGTTCCTTCTGACCACCGCTTGACGCCGTTGCTTCGCCGGACCATCACCTGAGGCCCTACACTTTGCCGGACCACCACCTGAGGCCCTGCTCTTCGCCGGACCACCACCTGAGGCCCTGCTCTTTGCCAGACCACCACTTGAGGCCCTGCACTTCGCCGGACCACCACCTGAGGCCCTGCTCTTCGCTGGACCACCACCTAAGGCCCTGCTCTTCGCTGGACCACCACCTGAGGCCCTGCACTTCGTCGAACAACCACCTGAGGCCCTGCACTTCGCCGGACCACCACCTGAGGCCCTGCACTTCGCCGGACCACCACCTGAGGCCCTACTCTTCGCCGGACCACCACTTGAGGCCCTGCACTTCGCCGGACCACCACCTGAGGCCCTGCACTTCGCCGGACCACCACCTAAGGCCCTGCTCTTCGCCGGACCACCACCTGAGGCCCTATTCTTCACCGGACCACCACCTGAGGCCCTGCACTTTGCTGGACAACTACCTGAAGTCCTACACTCCACAGGACCACCACCTGATGTCCTCAACTCCACCGGACAACCACGTGACGCACTGAGTTCTGCCAGAAAATCACCTAACGTCCTCAACTCTGCCCGACAACTACCTAGGGCCCGACATTCTACCAGACCGTCGGGAGACCCCGAAGTTCTGCTAGCGCAACCTTAGGCCTTTAAAAGCCTCTAACTTCCACCCTACGGGTGATAATTATAATCTGATCGCTCTTGGAGGCGAGTCAGCCCCCCTGTAATTAACTCAAGTTATAGTGGAACCGTTTCAACTGGGCCAGGCCCTGTGGTTTTTCCCCTTTTTAGGATTTTCCACGTAAAAATTTTGTGTTTTCTGTGTGTGAGCTGGATATTTGTGCAACGCTAAGACGTAAAGTTCAATCTCTATCGCCGCGTATATTCTAGCCCGCAACAATGAATATAGTAGATTCGGGGATTTTTAAACATTTGTAAGGTGAAATTTGTAAGCCTCGCTGTTTTTTTTTATATATATAGATTTTTATTTGAGTTACTACTTTGTAGTACTCATCTTAGTTTAAAAATTTGAGGCTAATTTGTTACATTCTATGTTCTCACTTTGTGTTGATGAAATAATGTACAGAGCAAAATTTTAATAAAATAAACAAATCAAATACTAAATTTTAATTTTAAAACTTTAAAACCCAACATAGGATAATTTCAGGAGCTCATCTCTCTTAAAATATATTTAACTCAAAGGACTTGCCTCTTTGGGAACATATAACCTAGAATAAAATAAAACATATCTTACTTATATGAGATAGATGAAGTTTTTGGGCATATAAGCATTTTTCTAAAATTCTATTTTTATTATGGAATATATTGTATAATGTAATTTCTACCTTTTTAATAAATATATTATTATCTATGCTATATTTAATTAAAAAAAAATAAAAGTTTCAAAACCATAATTTTTTTTTCAGTCCTTAAAATATTACAAATTATGCACGAGTCTGAATGATTTAGGCATCATTTGGGGCGGTTTTTTTTACTGCTTGTTAAAGTAGCTTTTCAGTACAAAAACTAAAATTTTTTGTACTAAAAAACTATTTTAAGAAGCAGTAAGAAAGCTGTCCCAAACGAAGCCTTAAACTCACCTAAATTTTGATCAAATAATATTGGCATCTTTGTGTTCATTTTGTTTAATTGTGTTGTCTTAACTATAAGTTAAATGATATTCTCAAAATAAATTAAAAGATTCTAACTAAAATACATTGATGATATGAAATTTGAAAATTATTCTGAAATTTATATTTAACTTAATATTTTTTGGTATTGTGTAATTCAAAATATTTGACTTCAAATTTATAAATTTTAAAATTTCATTCATTTTGTTGAAGTTGTTAGGAGATAAAACTTTATATTTGTTACTTTTAAAACTCAAAATAGAGTATTTATTCCCATAAATATCTACATCACAAGCATAAAATCTCTTATTATTTATATGATCTGGATAAGCCACCTGAAGACAAAATAGTTGCCCAGAGATGGACGTGTAATGCAAAAAATGAAAAAAAAAATTATTTCTCCATATTTAAACCATGCCACCAGCTTGCTCCTTTTTCTTTTAATTTTTTGTAATTTTTTTTGAACATTAAATATCTATCCTACTATTAAAGTGTCGCTTGTGAAACTTCCGATAGAGCATCCGAATCGTTCATTAAAAAACTTCTAACTTAATATCCATCATTAATTCCCATATATTCAAATGCCTTCTTCGTAATGAAATGACTTCATCTTCTAGCGAACCAATATCCCGCTTTTCTTCTGTCAATGCATCCCTCCTTTTCTCTTCTTCATATCAACGCATCCCTACACGAAATGGCGCATTCTTGTTGTTATATAAATGTTCATATGCTCCAGAAGAAATATCTATACACTGTGAATGTTCTGCTTGCCGGATATAGTAAACATCACAATGTGAATTTATTAACTTTCTTTTCAATTTCTGTAGTTTCTCTTCATCTTCTTCCAAGATTTTTTTTTACTCACTGCAGCCGCTCTCCTTTGCTCGTTCTTCGAATTTCCCTTCTTCAACTTCTTCCCAAATTTGATTCGCTCATCCAAGCCTATTCTCCCGTGCTTTCCCCTCCTGGCGAACACAGTAATAACCCCTAAATTTCTGATTTCACGTTTTCTAGGGTTTCCAATTTGTCATTCCCTCTATCTCCTTTCTCCCATTGCTACCTACTCTTGTTTGACACGCATCATCTTCTTCTTCCTGATTAATGTTTTTTCCCTAGAGGAGATTTACGCATCACCGGACTTTGGATTCGAAATGTCGTACTTTGCTCGCTCTGATTTTAAAAAATTTCACCCCATTCACACACTTCTTACTACCAAAATTAACCCTCTCTACGGTCTGCTTTTCCTCTACATCATTTCGTTGTTGTCTTTCCTCTTCTCCATCTCTTCATTTATGTTCAAATTTGCCTACTTTGATTGCTATGAATGTAACAATTCCTCTCACCTTTTGAAACTTTCTTTGTGAAATTATGCGTCTCTGTGGATTGCTTCTCCTCTTCTTCATTTCTTATAGGCATCTTTCCTGTTTGCAATGTACTGAACGATAACAAGAAATTAAATGTAGAAGGAAAAAAGACCGAGACAATTGACATAATATTTTCTTTTTAGGTATTTATAAAATATGTATCTTTAGTTCTATTTCTTTTGCTCAGTAATCCGATCATTCCAATCTCAAAGTTATACTATCGTCTACCTACCTACTATCCTCCTTGTAAGTGAGTTTGTTTGGGTAATTTCCATTTTCCAATGTTTAATGAGCTATTCCTAGCTTGAGTTGAACTAGATTTGAACTAGGCATTTAGATTAATGTCTTGTTTTGAGAAGCTTTCTTATTATTTTCTAAAGCAACTTTTTACTACAAAATTTTTTATTTTAAAAAATTTTGTGCTAAAAAACTGCTTTAAAAATCAGTCAGAAAGCCGTCCCAAACAAAGCTTAAATCAAGATAGCTCTCAAGTCGATCTACATTTATATAAATGATTGCATTGGTGGAGCCAGGGAAAGGTTGCATTGACTATTGCTCCCATAGATTTAAGATCCCTCATGTAATTATGGGTAGTATTGAAGCTTCTCTTTTAAAACTTCTTGAAGTGTGGACAGTAATTTGAAATTGAAACATCAAAATCTTGAAATATTTTACATATGTATTTCCAAATAGTTTTTTTTCATGTTTAACCCTTTCTAAATGTTTTGAATTAATTTTTCATTTGTAATAGATATTTGTTCCATCATCTATACATAATACTTTCCTTCAATGAATTCACAATCTTTAGGATTCACTACATAAACTAAGCCTAAGATAGGGTTTAGGGTTTAGGGTTTAGGGTTTTTTTTTTTTGGGTAAAACCCACTGTAGGGGCCTCCGTGTTTATTCAGAAAAATGGTTACAAAAGTCCTTAAAGGACTTTCAGCTCACTACTGCTCCAAGAGCTACAAAAAAAAAGGAAAAAAAAAACCTAAGAGCCAAAAGTCCAAATCTAAAAGAGTACAAAGGACCTAGATACAATCTAATAAAAATAAAAAAACCAAAACTCCCCAAACAGCAAGCATGAAGCCTCCAACAAGACAGCAATCCACATCCAGGAAACAAGCAGCAATCACTGATCCAAAAGAAACCAAAGCAACCACCAAGAAGGCACCTGCACAAAGAAAACTCAAAAAAACAAAATTAATAATAACAAGAGAAGAAAAAAGACCAAAAAAGATTAAGGTTTGAGAAGGCTCAGAAAAGTATAGTATCCAAAACACAAAATCAGTTATGGAAGAGATAAAATACCAATCAAAGGAGAATAAAAGATTGCCCAAAAGGTACCCAACAACCAACCACCAAAGCAAATCTCCTCCAAAAACAAACCACCACCAAAACAGCCCCAAACAACCAACCAAACAAACCTAGTAAGAAAAATCTCCAGACGCCAACCACCAAAAAAACCTCCTAAGAAACAGCCTAAACCAAACAACCAACCATCAACACAACCAAGCAGAAAAACCCAATCAGGAAAACCACCAAACACCAACCACCAACGCAACCCTCCACCAACACAGCCCCAACAACAACCACCCATCAACACAACCAAGCAGAAAAAACCACCCAAACAGCCAACCTCCAAACCGAAACAAAGCAACCCCAACAGTACCAAGAAAAGCAAACCAAATGAAACTCCAAAGAGGCAAAATACCCTTCCATAACAGATTAAGGAAAGCATCATCACAGCCAAACTCAAACCAAAAACACAACCTCAATACTTAGATCGAATGTAAGGTAAACTGGATTTATCCAGATTAACCATACCTCTTAATAAGAAAGGGATATTAGAGTTAGAGAATAAAGTAAAGAGGTTTAAAGAAGCTCCAGTTTTAGCCAAAAAATCAGCACAAGAGTTTCCTTCTCTCAATATATGAGAAATTTTGAAATCAAGATGAGATATCATCCTTTTAATGTCTTTAAGAATGTAAAAGTTCTCATAATTACCAAAATTATTATGAAGAATAAACTGAATCACTAATAAAGCATCAACTTCCAACCAAATTCTTAAAAAGCCTTTAGCCAAACAAATTTCAAGAGCTTTATGAATAGCAAACAATTCAGCATAAGTAACATTACAGGTTTTAATAGGAGCAGTAAAAGCAAGAATAATGTTACCATTATGATCCCTCAAAATACCTCCAAAACCAGCTTTATCCTTATAAACAGAACCATCAGTATTGACTTTAATAACATGTTCAGTAGGTTTTTTCCAAATAACAAAAGTAAAACTGACATCCACCAAATTATCCATAAAATTCCTTTCTAATTTTTTAATCACAAATTTAAAACCACGAAATTGATTCATTTTAATAAGATCAGCTTTATAAAGGCAATTGATTTTGTCCAAAGTTCTAGCAATAATCCTCTTATGGTTCATAGGAATATTCCTATGTTTAGCATCATTCCTATCCATCCAAATGAACCAAATAAGGCACACAGCAACAATGATCTTAATATGCCCTCTAGTAGTCTTATGGAAAATAACAGTAAGAAAATGGTTGAAAGTTAAATGACCAGAAAAATAATGAGTATTGAAAAAATTATCATACCAAATCCAAATTCTAGCAGCAATAGCACCACTAATAAACACATGGTCAATATTCTCAATGTGACAACAACAATAACATTTAGAAGGAATATAAAAACCTTTCTTCCAAAGAATAGTATCAACAGGATTAAACTTTTTAACAATTCTCCAAACCAACACAGAATAAGAAATAGGGATGTTATTGCTCCAGATTTTGTCAAAGACAAGAGAAATATCTTTTTTTTCTCTAATAAAATTCCACACATCCTTAAAAATAAAACTCCCATTATAAGAAAGTTTAAAAACAATTTGATCTTTCTTCACATTATCAATATATAAGTTTTCAAACTTAGCAGCAATAGTTCTAGGAATGAATTCCAAAATAGAATGAAGATCCCACTCATTATTATGAAAGAAATTCTTAACTTTAATAGCAGAAATAGAATTAGTATGCAAAAGGCTATCAATAGAACCTTCCATAAGCCAGTTGTCTTGCCAAAAGAAAGAATTACCAGAATTGAGACCCCAACCAATAAGAGGTTCCATTTTATGCTTAATAGAACACAATCTCTTCCAAATATGCGAATCCCCATGTTTGTAAACACAACATAAAGGATGCTTACCAACACAATACTTAGAATTCATGAAATTAGCCCAAAGGCTAGTATTTTTCCTGAAATTCCACCACATTTTATAAGAAGAAGCCAAAATAGAATCAGAAATAGTTTTACAACCAAGACCTCCCTCATTTAAAGGACCACAAAGCTTATACCAAGAGGACCAATGCATTCTATTAGCATTAACTCTAGAACCCCAAAAAAACTTATTAAGAATTCTTTCCATCCTAGAAACAGTAGCCACATTAGGTTTAATGACTTGAAATAAATGAAAAGCCATAGAATTAAGAGTACTTTTAAGAATAGTGAGTCTACCACCATAAGATAAGAAATGATGCTCCCAAGAAGAGATGTTTTTACACATTTTTTGAATGATTTCATCAAAGAGATGATTTTTTTTAAACCTTTGTAAATAGGAGCTCCCAGATATTTAAAAGGTAAGTTTTGATGACTAAAACGAGTCACAGCCATGATTCTATTAATCTTAGCATGAGATATATGTTTAGAAGTAAAAAAAGAACTTTTAGAATCATTAACCGTTAAGCCACTTTCCAGAAAGAAATTATTAAGAAAATTTTTAATTCTCTTAATATGATGAATGCTCCCATTACAAAAAATAATAAAATCATCAGCAAAGCATAAATGAGATATAGGAAGACCATTTCTAGTTCTAAAAAGCATGCTGGGATTAGCCTCAAACATAGCATTAATACATTTAGAGAAATACTCTAAAGCTATAATAAAAAGAGAAGGAGATAAAGGATCTCCTTGCCTAAGACCATGTGTGGAATGTAAGAATCCCAAAGAAACACCATTCAACAAAATAGAAAACCAAACATTTTCCACTAAATTCTGAATCAGAAGAATGAATTTTTCAGAAAAACCAAAAAGAGAAAGCACATTATATAAAAACTTCCAAGATATCTTATCATAAGCTTTAGAGATGTCAATTTTAAATAACATATTTCCACCTCTACTATTCAAATCTAAATCATGAACTAATTCTTGAGCAAGTAAAATATTATCAGAAATTAATCTACCCTTAACAAAAGCAGTCTGATTAATCGAAATCATATTAGGTAACAAAGGACCCAATCTTAAAGCCAAAATTTTAGAAATAAGTTTATTAAAAAAGGTACATAAACTAATAGGTCTAAACTCATTCCAAAATTCAGGATTTTCCTTCTTAGGAATTAAAACAATAGCCGTAGAAGTAAAGTATCTAGGAATAGGAATGCCATTAAAAAAAATCAAAAACTGCATCCATCAAATCAAATTTAATAATCTTCCAACATTTTTGAAAGAAAAGAGAAGTATAGCCATCAGATCCAGCAGTAGAATCAGAATTCATAGATATGAGAGCAGAATAAATTTCCTTTTCAGTAGGAATACAGGTAAGAGACAAGTTATCATCCAAAGAAACCATATTATTAATTAAATGAGGATAAGACAAATTCTGAACAGAAATTTCCTCACAAAGCATGTTAGAGAAATAATCAATAACAGAATTATTTAGCAAAGTATCAGAAATCCAAATACCATTGTCATTCTTGATCTTTTTAATATGATTAATAGATTTCTTTTTATTAACCAGAGCATGAAAATATTTGGTGTTTCTATCACCTTCAGAAATATGACTAGAAGAAGCTTTTTGTTTCCAAAAAGTCTCTTCCATATCCTGAAAATTAATAAGCTTGTCTTTGGCCATATTCAACTCATTTAAATAAACAGGATCAGAAATAACAAGAGACTCCAACTCACAAACCTTCTTTTCCATATCTTTGATATTGGCAAATATATTTTTAAAATGATGCTTATTCCACGAGTTAAGAAAATACTTTAACCTCTTAAGCTTATACCATAATCTAATCATACCCTTAACCGAATTATCAGGAGCCAAAGCAGCATTCCAATTAGACTCAACAACATTAAGAAAATTAGTATGATGAATCCACATGTTTTGAAATCTAAAAGTAGGAATACTATTAATATCTTTTTTCGCCTCCTTTATAGAAATAAGCAAGGGACAATGATCAGATAAACTCCTACTAAGGTGTTCAACAAGAGTAATGGGCCATTTCTCAATCCAGCTATGATTAAATAAAATTCTGTCAAGCCTTTGCCACAGTCTACCATTGTTCCAAGTATAATTAGAACCCACAAAGCCAATATCCAGAAGGTTGCAGTCAATTATCATATTAGAAAACTCTTCCATAGAGTTCATATTAGGAGGATTACCTCCTTTCCTCTCGTTAGCCTTCAAAATAGTACTGAAATCACCACCAACAAACCAAGGTTCAATAAGATTAGAAGAAAATTTAACAATCTGTTCCCAAAGAATTCTCCTCTCAATCTTATTACAAGCAGCATAAACTAAAGATCCCTTAACACAAACATCAAAATAAGAAATAGAAACATTAACAACTTGAGAAAAGTCTTCAATAATATTCAAAGTGACATTCCTAGACCAAAATAACCAAATTTTATTAGAAGAATTAAAGAAAAAATGCTGAAAACCCAACATTCTGGCAACATGAGAAATTTTAGCAATGTTAACCATAGGTTCAAAAATAGCTAAGAATTCAATAGCATGGATACGGCATAAATTTCTAATTCTATTTTTGATAGAAAGAGAACCAATACCTCTCACATTCCACAATAAGAAATTGATCATTATTTATGAAAAGAAATAGATTTAGTTATGGACTTGGCCTTACTAACATCCTTTCCTTTTTTATTCTTCCCTCTCGTATTATAAACCGAATGCCAAATCTTATTCTTTCCAACTAACAATTCAGTTTCACTAAGAGCCCCCGAATCAAACTCACCTTCCTCCAGCTCTTTATTCACATCCATCTTATCAAAATAATTAAGATCATTACCCGATGAAGAAGACTTATTTAAAGCACAAGAATTGCTTTCCAAACAAAAGACATTATCAGAATTATGCAAAGAATCAACAACAGGTAATTCTTCCTTAGAGGAAGAAGAAGAATTAACAACAACATATTCAAAATTTTTACAAGGAATAGCATCATCAATAAGAATAGCATTATTCAAAGCAACCTTTTCATCATACAAAACAATATCCAAATTAACCTCCTTAGAAAAAGAACTAAAATCATCCTTATCAATGTTAGATTCACTAACATTAATAGGATCTTTAAGTTCTTTTAAATCAGATTCCACCTTCTCTAAATAATTATTTAAAGAATTAGCAAGATTTTGTTCTTTTATAGGAGAATTAGGAGTATTGCTGTTAATAATCAAAACAGGATTAGTATCAGTACTAGGATGCTCATTTTTCCTTTTCAAATGGGGATTTAAAACAAAACAGTTATTCACATCATGGCCATGTAACTTGCAATGAGAACAGAAAATCGGAAATTTTTCAAATTCAACTTTTTGAGAATATCCAAATGTTTCAGAACCTAACCAAATTTCTTTGGGATAATCTTTAGTAATATCAATCTCAACTAAAATTCTAGCAACAGAAGGCCTAGTCTTATTAGCAGTAGCTTGATACACTTGAAGTGGTCTACCAAACAAAGAACCAATGGCTTGTAAAATTTTAATATCAAAGAAATGCATTCTCAAATTAGGTAAAGATAACCAAACAGGGCAAATTGGGGACTCCGCATGAATGTCGAAATCCGTAGACCATTTCAGGAGACGCATTTAACAATTTTTAACCAAATAAGATCTTCTCAAAAAAACTCTACTGTAATCCAACTCATTAGAAAGATTAATAAAGACATGCCTAGCATCAAGAAGAGAGACAGAGAAAGTTCCTGTAAGATGCAAGTTATGAAAAAATTTCCGAATATCTTCCATATAAGGTCTTTGAAATGTAAATTTACCAACTAGAGCAAATTTATATGGCTCAGCCAATATTTGTAAATCACTTTCGGACAACAACAGAGCAGGCATCCCATTAAAAGAAGAAGAAGAAATAGAAATACCAGAATTCTCCAAATTATTTGTTCCAGATAAAGCTTCTTTAAAGGACTTAGGCAATGAAACTTTCTTAGGGACGTTTGGCAAGATCTCTGAAATCTTCTTGCCCTCCACTTTAGATTCATCCTTCAAGGATGATCTATTGCCTTCCATAATCTCAAAAGAATGATTAAAACAAGAGAAATAATCTTTGTCTAAGGCTAAATCTCTATTAAGAAAGATTCGAGATGAATCTTCCCCATCACAATCCACCGTCGAAACCCTAGAAGGGCTTGACGGCATAACAAAGCTGAAAACAAAATAGGAAAACCACAAGGAAAAGAGATGGAGATGCAAACCGAACAGTAATCAAACGAAATTTCAGCCAAATCTTGAGAGGAAAAGCAAATCGCCCTAAAATCGCCAAAGGGAAGCTCCAAGAACTCCAAGAACGCGATCCTACGGGTTTTTTTCTAGGTTTAGTTTATTAGTTTATTATTTAGTTATTATTTATTAGTTTTAGTTATTTTTTATTAGTTTAGTTATTTATTTATTAGTTATTATTATTTATTATTATTTATTAGTTTATTATTTATTATTAGTTTATTTAGTTATTAGTTTATTATTATTATTAGTTATTTATTTATTAGTTTAGTTTTAGTTTAGTTATTTATTATTATTTAGTTTTATTATTAGTTATTAGTTTTATTATTTATTTAGTTATTTATTTTATTTATTATTTAGGGGGGGGGGGTTTAGGGTTTAGGGTTTAGGGTTTAGGGTTTAGGGTTTAGGGTTTAGGGTTTAGGGTATAGGGTTTAGGGTATAGGGTTTAGGGTATAGGGTATAGGGTATAGGGTTTAGGGTTTAGGGTTTAGGGTTTAGGGTTTAGGGTTTAGGGTTTAGGGTTTAGGGTTTAGGGTTTAGGGTTTAGGGTTTTAGGGTTTAGGGTATAGGGTTTAGGGTTTAGGGTTTAGGGTTTAGGGTTTAGGGTTTAGGGTTTAGGGTTTAGGGTTTAGGGTTTAGGGTTTAGGGTTTAGGGTTTAGGGTTTAGGGTTTAGGGTATAGGGTTTAGGGTATAGGGTATAGGGTATAGGGTATAGGGTATAGGGTTTAGGGTTTAGGGTTTAGGGTTTAGGGTTTAGGGTTTAGGGTTTAGGGTATTAGGGTATTAGGGTTTTAGGGTTTAGGGTTTAGGGTTTAGGGTTTAGGGTTTTAGGGTTTTAGGGTTTTAGGGTTTAGGGTTTAGGGTATAGGGTTTAGTGTTTAGGGTTTAGGGTTTAGGGTTTAGGGTTTAGGGTATAGGGTATAGGGTATAGGGTTTAGGGTTTAGGGTTTAGGGTTTAGGGTTTAGGGTTTAGGGTTTAGGGTTTAGGGTTTAGGGATTAGGGTTTAGGGATTAGGGTTTAGGGTTTAGGGTTTAGGGTTTAGGGTTTAGGGTTTAGGGTTTAGGGTTTAGGGTTTAGGGTTTATGGTTTAGGGTTTAGGGTTTAGGGTTTAGGGTTTAGGGTTTAGGGTTTAGGGTTTAGGGTTTAGGGTTTAGGGTTTAGGGTTTAGGGTTTAGGGTTTAGGGTTTAGGGTTTAGGGTTTAGGGTTTAGGGTTTAGGGTTTAGGGTTTAGGGTTTAGGGTTTAGGGTTTAGGGTTTAGGGTTTAGGGTTTAGGGTTTAGGGTTTAGGGTTTAGGGTTTAGGGTTTAGGGTATAGGGTTTAGGGTATAGGGTTTAGGGTATAGGGTTTAGGGTTTAGGGTTTAGGGTTTAGGGTTTAGGGTTTAGGGTTTAGGGTTTAGGGTTTAGGGTTTAGGGTTTAGGGTTTAGGGTTTAGGGTTTAGGGTTTAGGGTTTAGGGTTTAGGGTTTAGGGTTTAGGGTTTAGGGTTTAGGGTTTAGGGTTTAGGGTTTAGGGTTTAGGGTTTAGGGTTTAGGGTTTAGGGTTTAGGGTTTAGGGTTTAGGGTTTAGGGTTTAGGGTTTAGGGTTTAGGGTTTAGGGTTTAGGGTTTAGGGTTTAGGGTTTAGGGTTTAGGGTTTAGGGTTTAGGGTTTAGGGTTTTTAGGGTTTAGGGTTTAGGGTTTAGGGTTTAGGGTTTAGGGTTTAGGGTTTAGGGTTTAGGGTTTAGGGTTTAGGGTTTAGGGTTTAGGGTTTAGGGTTTAGGGTTTAGGGTTTAGGGTTTTTTTTTTTTTTTTGGTTAAAACCCGCAGGAGGGGCCTCCGTGTTTATTCAGAAAAAAAGATTACAGGAAGACCTTAAAGGACTTTCAGCTCTACTACTGCTCAAAGAGCTACAAAAAAAGAAAGAAAAAAAAAAACCTAAGAGCCAAAAGTCCTAAACTAAACCAAATACAAGAAACCTAGGTACATTCTAGACCAAATAACAAGAAAACAAGACACAAATAAAACAACTAAAAACTCAAGACAAGAACCCATAAGCAAGAAAAATAACTTCAAGTCCAAGTTCAACAAGCTCCAATAGTCATCTAAAAGCAAAGTAATCCACCTCCACTTGAAGCTATCACCATCACAATGTCTCCAAGCTAAATTGAGAAATTTCTCCAAAATATAAAATATATCATGGTAAAGGAAGACCAAACGAATCTGCAAACCTGCAAGCAACTTCAACAAAAGTAATGAAAATATCAAAGTAACATATAAATAAAGAAGAAGAAATAAATCAAATTTGCTAAAAGGTTGAATATTTGAGTTGATTAGCTCAGAAAAGCATAGTATCATAAAATCATTTATGGAAACAATAAAATACCTAATTTCTTCAAGAGAGGGAGAGTGGAGAAAGCCCCTAAAAATAACCACAAAAAAACACCTCCAAACCATACCACAGAGCACAGCCAACCAAAAAACACTAAAAAGCCTACACCAACCCGCCAGAAACACAACAAGATAGACAATACCAGCAAGACCAAACAAGCAAAAGGACCCACACCCAACTCCTAGCAGCCAAAACCACCCAACAGGAAGCCAACAGAGAAACAACCCTTCCACCAAGGGAAATAACAGAAAATCCACAACCAGCCCAGCCAAGCCAAACCGACCACAAACCTCAACAACAAAAGAACCAACAACCAAAAAAACCAAACAATGGATATGCTCATCCAACAGAGGATAAAAAAGAAAGGCCTCAACCAGCCCAGCCAAGCCAAACCGACCACAAACCCCATCAACAAGATCTCCAAATCTTAAAGAAATGGCAAAAAAATATTTCCATAAAAAGATTAAGAGAAATAACATCATTGCCAATCTCCAACAAAAATTCAACCTTAAGCAAAAATGAAAAAAAAACATTACCTGGTACGAAAATAAGGAAGACCCGATTTATCCAAGTTAATCATACCTCTCAATAATAAAGGAACATCAGAATTAAAGAGTAATTGAAATTGCTGTAAATCAGTACCCATTTTAGCAAGAAAATCTGCACAAGAATTACCTTCCCTCCAAATATGAGAAATCTTATAATCAAGATGAGATAACATTTTTTTAATATCTTTAAGAATATAGTAATTATCAAAATTGCCAAATCTATTATGAAGGATAAATTGAATAACAGATAAGGCATCCATTTCAATCCATATTCTAAAGAAACCTTTAGATAAACAAATCTGAAGGGCTTTGTAAAGAGCCATAAATTCAGCATGAATAGCATTAGATTTTCTCAAAGGAGAAGCAAAGCCAAGAATCATGTTACCTTTATAATCCCTAAAAATGCCACCATAACCAAATTTTTCCTTATAAGCAGAACCATCAGTATTCACTTTAATGAAATTCTCCTTAGGTTTTTTCCAAATGACAAACCTAAAACAGTCTTCCTTAAAAATTTCCATAAAATTGTTGTTAAACTTTTTCATAATAAATTTGCAACCACGAAATTGGAAATTTTTAATTAAATCAGCCTTGTAAAGACAATTTATCTTATCCAGCGTTCTAGCAATGATCCTTTTATGATTCATCGGCACATTTCTATATTTGGCATCATTACGGTCCATCCAAATGAACCAAATAAGACAAACAGCCATCACAATTTTGATATGACCTCTAGGAGAATTATGAGAAATAACAGTGAGCCAATGATTAAAAGTCAAGTGGCCAGAAAAATTATGGGTATTAAAGAAAGAATCATACCAAAGCCAAACTTTGGCAGCAATAGACCCATTCACAAAAACATGATTAATATTCTCAATATGAAAACAATAAAGACATTTAGAAGGAAGGTAAAAACCTTTATTCCACAATATAGAATCAACAGGAATTAACTTTTTCAATATTCTCCAAATCAAAATAGAATAAGAAGTAGGAATGTTATTACTCCAAATTTTCTCAAAAATCACAGCTTTTTCGGAATTAACCCTAATAAAATTCCAAGCATCTTTGAAAATAAAATTACCATTATAAGAAAGCTTAAAAATAATTTGATCAGGCTTCTCATTGTCAATCGTAAGGTTTTGGATTTTAGAAACAATATCCATGGGAATAAAATCCAACAGAGCATCAATGTTCCAAGCCTTATTGATATAAAAACTTTTAACTCTAATAGAAGAAGTAGAAGAAGTGTTTAAGATGTTATCAATAGAACTATCCATCAACCAATTATCTTGAAAGAAGAAAGAGTTTCCAGAATTAATACCCCAAGCAATATTGGATTCCATTTTGTAACTAATGCCACATAATCTTTTCCAAATCATAGAATCACCATGTTTGTAAAAACAACATAAAGGATGTTTCCCAAAACAATATTTAGAATGCATAAAAGAAGCCCAAAGGCTAATATTTTTCCTAAAATTCCACCACATTTTTAAAGAAGAGGAAGTAATAGAATCAGAAATCGTTTTGCAGCCTAAACCACCCTCATCTAAAGGCCCACAAATTTTATTCCAAGAGGTCCAGTGCATACGATTCACATTAGAGCGAGAACCCCAAAAAAACTTGTTAAGGATCCTTTCCATACGCAAAATAGTAGAAATATTAGGCTTAACAACTTGAAAAAGATGAAAAGGCATCGAATTAAGGGTACTTTTAAGCACAGTAAGTCTACCACCAAAGGACAAAAAATGATGTTCCCAAGCAGAAATATTATTACACATTTTTTTAATGATCTCATCAAAAAGGTGATCTTTTTTCAAACCTTTGAAGATGGGAGCTCCAAGATATTTAAAAGGCAGTTGTTGATGAGAGAAGTTAGTAATAATAGAAATTCTATTGATTTTAGACAAAGAAGTAGAACAAGAAGTAAAGAAAGAGCTTTTAGATTCATTAATAGCTAAACCGCTTTCCAAATAGAAAAAATCCAATAAATTTTTCATTTTCTTAATATGATTAATACTACCATTACAAAAGATGATAAAATCGTCCGCAAAACATAAGTGAGAAATGGGGAAACCAGATTTGGTCCTAAAGTACATGCTCGGATAAGACTGAAACATGGCTTCAATACATTTAGAAAAATATTCCATAGCAATTATAAAAATAGAAGGAGATAAGGGGTCTCCTTGTCTAAGACCATTAGTAGATTGAAAAAAACCAGTGGAGACACCATTAATCAAAATAGTGAACCAATTATTGTTCACCAAGTTTTGAATAAGAAAGATAAACTTTTCAGAAAAACCAAAAAGACCCAACACCTTATATATGAAATTCCAAGAAATAGAATCATAGGCTTTGGATATATCAATTTTCAACAACATATTGCCACCTCTCACTTTCAAATCAATATCATGAACAAGTTCTTGAGTAAGCAGAATATTATCAGATATTAATCTACCTTTGACAAAAGCCGTCTGGTTTAGAGAGATAAGATTAGGTAATAAAGGACCAACTCTTAAAGCAATGATTTTGGAAATGATCTTATTAAAACAAGTACAAAGACTTATAGGTCTAAAATCACTCCACCTTTCAGGATTATCCTTTTTAGGAATTAAAGCCAAAGCAGTAGAAGTAAAGAACTTCGGAATAGTAGTACCATTGAAAAAATCTAAAACAGCATCAATTAAATCATTTTTAATAATTTGCCAACAAGTTTGAAAAAAGAGAGAAGAATAACCATCAGTACCAGCAGTAGAATCTCCATTAATAGACAATAAAGCAGAATAAATTTCATTCTCAGAAGGAAGACAAGTAAGAGCAATATTATCCTCAATAGAAATAATTTTTTCAATAAGATGAGGATTAGAGAGTTGCTGAATAATATCATTTCTACAAAGGATTTTAGAAAAATGCTTACAAGCAGACTCAAAAAGAAGAGAATCAGAAATCCAAGCATCATTATCATCCTTAATCTTCTTTATGTGATTTAGAGATTTCTTTTTATTGACTAAGGCATGAAAATACTTCGTATTACGATCCCCATTCGAAATATGATTAGAAGACGCTTTTTGTTTCCAAAAAGTTTCTTCCATATCCTGAAACCGAATAAGTTGTTCCTTGGCTAAGTTTAATTCAGTTAAAAAGGAAGGATCATTAGAAGATAAATTTTCCAACATACAAACTTTCTTCTCCATTTCATCAATGTTAGCAAAAATATTTTTAAAATGATGCTTATTCCACCAATTCAAGAATTGCTTAAGTCTTTTAAGCTTAAGCCATAATCTAACCGTGCCTTTAACCGAATTATCAGGAACAAGAGAAACATTCCAATTGGACTCCACAACATTAAGAAATTTAGGATGTTGAGTCCACATATTCTGAAATCTAAAAGGGGGGATATAGTTAGGAATACTATTTTCCTTTCTCAAGGAAATTAATAAAGGACAATGATCAGATAAAGTTCTACTCAAATGTTCAACCGAAGTAAAATGCCACTTAGCAATCCAGAAATGATTGAATAAAACTCTATCCAATCTTTGCCATAATCTACCATTGTTCCAAGTAAAATTAGAACCAACAAAGCCAACATCCACAAGATTGCAATCCATAATCATATTAGAAAAATCTTCCATAGAATGCATCTTAGGAGGATTACCCCCTCTTCTTTCATTAGCATGCAAAATGGTATTAAAATCCCCTCCCACGAACCAAGGTTCATTTATGTTAGAAGAAAAAGAAAAAAGTTGCTCCCAAAGATTCTTCCTCTCATTTATATTACAAGAAGCATAAACAATGGAGCCTTTAACCAAAACATCAAAATAAGAGATAGAGACATTGACAACTTGAGTTAAATCATCAATCACATTAAGAGTGACATTCTTAGACCAAAACAACCAAATCTTGTTAGAGGAATTAGCAAAAAAATAATCAAAACCCAATAATCTAGCAACGAATTTGATTTTAGTGTAACAAATCATAGGTTCAATAACAGATAAAAACTCAACATGATAAGTACGACATAAACTTCTAATTCTATTCTTAATTGAAAGGGATCCAACCCCTCTCACATTCCAAAGTAAAAAATTGATCATTATTTATGAAAGGAATTAGATTTAGCGATGGATTTACCTTTGCTGGAATCCTTTCCTTTTTTACTCTTCCCTCTAGTATTGTAAACAGAATGCCAAATCTTGTTCTTGCCCACTAATAATTCAGTTTCGCTAACAACACCAGAGTCCAATTCACCTTCCTCCAAATCATTACTCACATCCACATTGTTCAAGGAAATAACTTCATTTCCAGAAAAGGAAGTAAAATTAACAGCACATGAATTGTTTTGAACACATAATTCTTTCTCAGGAGATAAAGAAACATCTTCTTTAGAAGAAGAAGAATTAGAAACAAGAAGTTCCAACTTTTTATGACTCATCGGATTAGTAATAAAAGAACTATTATGAACAGCAATAGTTTCATCATATATAACAAGATCCAAATTCTTGTCCTTTGAAGAACTTAAGCTATCCGAATCTTTGTTAGTTTCACTAACATTGATAGGATCTTTAAGTTCCTCCAATTCCCTTTCCGCATTCTTTAAATATACATCTAAAGGATTGGTATTAATCTGTTCTTTGATAGGAGAAGAATTTAAATCATTAACAGAAATAATAGGATCTTTCTCCTTCCCAGCCTTATCTTTCAAATGAGGATGCAAAATAAAACAGTTGTTAACATCGTGTCCATGCAATTTACAATGTGAACAAAATACAGGAAATTTATCAAATTCAATTTTCTGAAAATAACCATTCACCTCTGAACCAAGCCAAATTTCCTTAGGAAATTCTTTTGTAATATCTATTTCAACAAGAATTCTAGCCACCGAAGGCCTAGACTTATTAGCAGTAGCCTGATCCACTTGAAGTGGTCGACCAAATATAGAACCTATAGCTTGCAACATTTGAAGATTAAAAAAATGCATTCTCAGATTAGGCAAAGACAACCAAACAGGACAAATAGGAGATTCCGCATGTATGTCAAAATCTGTCGACCATTTAAGTAACCTCATTTGACAATTCTTCACAAAATAAGATCTCCTTAAAAAGACTCTACTGTAATCTAATTCATTCGAAAGATTGATAAATATATGCCTAGCGTCGAGCAGAGAGACAGAAAACATTCCCGTAAGATGCAAGCTCTTAAAGAAATTACGAATTTCTTCCATAAACGGTCTACGAAAGGGAAATTTACCGACTAAAGAAAATTTGTAAGGTTCAGCTAATTTTTGTAAATCCGTTTCCGAAATAACCAAAGCAGGCAACCCATTGATAGAAGAAGAAGAAATAGTAATTCCAAGATTTTCTTTGCTATCCTTACCCGACAATGCTTCTTTAAAAGATTTGGGCACAGGAACTTTCTTAGGTAAAACTTCTGGAGCAAGCTTACCGTTCATTTTTGCATCATCCAAAGAAGATGATTTAAAACCTTCAACAACCTCAATCGAGTGGTTAAAACAAGAGAAATAATCATTCTCCATAGGCAAATTAAAATTTAAGCAGGAATCAAACAAGACGTCATGATTCCTAAATTCCGTCGAAAGCCCTAAAGGGCCCGACGGCATAACCAGGAAACAATCAAAATAAACGAACACTGCAAGGAATTAGAAGGAGAAGGCAAACCGAATCAGAAAAATCCCACCAAAACCAGAAGAATCTCACGGAAAATGGAAATCGCCCTCCAAACGCTCCAAGATCGCCAAGAACCCTACGCTCGCTCCCCCAGGGTTTTTTCCGGGTTTTGGTTTAGGGTTTAGGGTTTAGTTTAGTTAGTTAGTTTAGTTTAGTTAGTTTAGTTTAGTTAGTTAGTTTAGTTAGTTTAGTTTAGTTTAGTTATTATTTAGTTATTAGTTTAGTTAGTTTAGTTTAGTTTTAGTTATTTATTATTAGTTTAGTTTATTTATTAGTTTAGTTTATTAGTTAGTTTATTAGGTTATGTTTAGTTATTTATTAGTTTAGTTTAGTTTAGTTTAGTTTATTAGTTATTTATTAGTTTAGTTAGTTAGTTAGTTTATTATTATTAGTTATTATTATTAGTTAGTTTAGTTTAGTTAGTTTAGTTTAGTTAGTTATTAGTTATTATTATTAGTTAGTTTAGTTAGTTTAGTTTAGTTATTATTAGTTTAGTTATTATTTATTTAGTTTAGTTATTATTTTATTATTATTAGTTTAGTTATTATTAGTTATTAGGTTAGTTAGTTTAGTTATTAGGTTTAGTTATTTATTAGTTATTTTAGTTTAGGTTTAGTTTAGTTTATTAGTTAGTTATTAGTTTAGTTAGTTTAGTTTAGTTTAGTTATTAGTTTATTATTTATTAGTTTAGTTTAGTTTAGTTTAGTTAGTTTAGTTTAGTTTAGTTATTATTATTAGTTAATTATTATTAGTTTAGTTATTAGTTTATTAGTTATTAGTTTAGTTTAGTTAGTTTATTAGTTTAGTTTAGTTATTTTAGTTTAGTTTATTGTTAGTTATTAGTTAGTTTAGTTAGTTAGTTTAGTTTAGTTTAGGTTAGTTATTAGTTTAGTTTAGTTAGTTTAGTTAGTTTAGTTAGTTTAGTTTAGTTATTAGTTTAGTTATTATTAGGGGGGGGGGGGGGTTTAGGGTTTAGGGTTTAGGGTTTAGGGTTTAGGGTTTAGGGTTTAGGGTTTAGGGTTTAGGGTTTAGGGTTTAGGGTTTAGGGTTTAGGGTTTAGGGTTTAGGGTTTAGGGTTTAGGGTTTAGGGTTAGGGTTAGGGTTTAGGGTTTAGGGTTTAGGGTTTAGGGTTTAGGGTTTAGGGTTTAGGGTTTAGGGTTTAGGGTTTAGGGTTTAGGGTTCAGGGTTCAGGGTTCAGGGTTCAGGGTTCAGGGTTCAGGGTTCAGGGTTCAGGGTTCAGGGTTCAGGGTTCAGGGTTCAGGGTTCAGGGTTCAGGGTTCAGGGTTCAGGGTTCAGGGTTCAGGGTTCAGGGTTCAGGGTTCAGGGTTCAGGGTTCAGGGTTCAGGGTTCAGGGTTCAGGGTTCAGGGTTCAGGGTTCAGGGTTCAGGGTTCAGGGTTCAGGGTTCAGGGTTCAGGGTTCAGGGTTTAGGGTTCAGGGTTCAGGGTTTAGGGTTCAGGGTTCAGGGTTCAGGGTTCAGGGTTCAGGGTTCAGGGTTCAGGGTTCAGGGTTTAGGGTTTTAGGGTTTAGGGTTTAGGGTTTAGGGTTTAGGGTTTAGGGTTTAGGGTTTAGGGTTTAGGGTTTAGGGTTTAGGGTTAGGGTTTAGGGTTTTAGGGTTTAGGGTTCAGGGTTCAGGGTTCAGGGTTCAGGGTTCAGGGTTCAGGGTTTAGGGTTTAGGGTTTAGGGTTTAGGGTTCAGGGTTCAGGGTTTAGGGTTTAGGGTTTAGGGTTTAGGGTTTAGGGTTTAGGGTTTAGGGTTTAGGGTTTAGGGTTTAGGGTTTAGGGTTTAGGGTTTAGGGTTTAGGGTTTAGGGTTTAGGGTTTAGGGTTTAGGGTTTAGGGTTTAGGGTTTAGGGTTTAGGGTTTAGGGTTTAGGGTTTAGGGTTTAGGGTTTAGGGTTTAGGGTTTAGGGTTTAGGGTTTAGGGTTTAGGGTTTAGGGTTTAGGGTTTAGGGTTTAGGGTTTAGGGTTTAGGGTTTAGGGTTTAGGGTTTAGGGTTTAGGGTTTAGGGTTTAGGGTTTAGGGTTTAGGGTTTAGGGTTTAGGGTTTAGGGTTTAGGGTTTAGGGTTTAGGGTTTAGGGTTTAGGGTTTAGGGTTTAGGGTTTAGGGTTTAGGGTTTAGGGTTTAGGGTTTAGGGTTTAGGGTTTAGGGTTTAGG